>JAMWET010004206.1:65000-605000 GCA_024036415.1 Prochilodus magdalenae | reverse complement strand
CATGACCTGTCGCGTGGATCATAATGACAACACCTCCCTCCAGTGGTCAAACCCAGCACAGCAGACCCTCTTCTTCGGGGACAAGAAAGGTGAGTGGGCAGGGCGCAGCCGAACACTGACCTAAAAAAAAGCGGGGGGCTTTGACCTAATGACCTAATGCCTTTGGTGTTGGTGGTTTTGCATATAGAGAGTTTTTTGGATGAGCTGGGCTTCAGGCAACATAGTAACTTTGGTGGGCGTGGAATATCACTTACCTGAGTAGCCATGCTACATACGTGTTGGTACAGTTAACCCTTAGTAATCTGTGCTGATAACACAAGCACTACTAGAGGAGATGCTTTATTATTATTTGTATTGGATGAAAACGTTTTTGGTCAGTTGGGAGAAATAGGTCTTGACTAGGGCTGCATCATATGGATGTGACATGCAACATTTAGTAAAGATATTGGGAATTACAGCAAAAAATAAGCAGCTATACATTCTTGTAAAATTATTCACATAGTTATAGCCATATTCTGCTGTTACATATTATATGGCTTTTATCTATATGTTAAAAATACAAAATTACAAATGTAGCATTCACAGTCGTCCACAATAAAAACAATGAAATACTAATACCTACTGTACACACATTTTATTCACTCTATAGCTACTTGACTGATAATTCCACGCCCTTGTGGAGAATCTGTAGCCTGCACAATGATAGTGTGCTCCAAGAGGTGTCTCTAAAATTCATTAGAATAGCTTTCTTCATAACGTTTGCAGTCTCACTACAAATAGATTCTACCAATAGGTATATTTTATTTGCAATTTTATTATATGGCTAATTTAAAAAATGATAATTTCCAACATCTCTTTATGGTGATGCATATTTGTTGTGACAGCAGTCTTTACCTCTTCTTACAGTGTTGTTTTGCCATCCGTCAAATGTCAAAATGCACTTCATTCAGGTATCAAGTGGTGAACTCTGGTTCATTGATTCAGCAGAGTGTGGCAGAGCCCGGGGGGGTTGTGCCAGAGGATCCGCATCTAGCTCTAGCCTTCTGCACAGAGTGGGCTTTAATCACCAAATTATTTGAAGAAGTCAAGTTTGTTCAGCATGTTGATTTGGGTGGTTTAAATTGCACTCCCAAATTTTCACCTGTGTTGGTTTATTGATTGAGGCAAGACTGGCAAGAGCTTGCCCTTCTGGATGTTTGCAGACATAACTAATCAACTTCCTATAGCAGTCTTCACACTCTAATATGGAACAGCAGTTGTGCTTTCTTCTATTGTGGGCCAAAGAGTATTTAGTGTTGGGAAAGAATGGATTAAACCTTATACTTCAATATATATATATTTTAAGAGGGGATTGTGCAATCTGAATTGTTAATAAATTTAGTGGCACGTGAAATCTTGAGATATAAATAGCACTTCCTCAAAATAGTGATGTAGAAATGATCAAATTTGGTGTTTTCACATGTATAGTGTAGCGTGCTCACAAAGGGTGAATAATCAGAATGTGTGAGGTGATGATAGCACTGTGTGTTTTACAAGATAGCACCTGTTTTTCAGGAAACAGCCAACAGTGCTCAGCTCATATTTCAATTCTCACGGTTAACTAAACAACCATGCTCTCTGAGCTATAGGCTCAGCTGTGGTTTGTGCATTGGAGTCGAATTTGCATCTAAAGTATGATGCTGTAACCCCGTATCTGCATGCATGATGCATACAACTGCTGCACGGTTTTGCATCCACACCGTAGCCAAATGCTGGAAAATGGATTTTTGTTCAAGTCTAATGATGTTGACTTTTTTTATAAACATGTCAAAGCAAAAAATATATAAATAATAGTAAAGCACACTGCATCATACTAGCACATCATCACTGCACACATAAACACACAAACAGGGAGGATAGGTCTCTCTCTCTCTCTCTCTCTCTCTGTCTCTCTCTCTCTCTCTCTCTCTCTCTCTCTCTCTCTCTCTCTCTCTCTCTCTCTCTCTCTCTCTCTCTCTCTCTCACTCACTCCCTCTTTATCACTTTTTCCCCTTTCCCTTTTTTCTTGCTTATTCCTTTGCTGTGCTTTCTCTCTCTCTCTGTTTCTCTCGTCTCTGGTCTCTCTCTCTCTTCTCTCTCTCCTCTCTTCTCTCTCTCGTCTCTCGTCACTCTCTCTCTCTCTCGTCTCACTCACTCCCTTTATCCACTTTTAAATTATTCCTTTGCTGTGCTTTCTCTCTTTAAGTGTCAGGCACACAGCAAAGTGGGCCAGTGGCATGATTTATGTTGGGGACTGCTAACAGATTACATTTGATAAATGAGGTAGGATAGCATCCTCATCCTATTTCTCCAGTCAGAGTCTGCTGCCTTTAAAGCATCTACAAGACTGAGATTGGATTGTTGCCTTTAGAGCATTTACAGATTTTAGATCAGATCACTGCTTAAGAACACCTACTGGTGGCGGATTAGACCACTGCTTTATCTACAGGCCTCAGATCACATCACCGTTATAAAAGGTCTAGAACTCCACAAATATCTGATTAGATATGTGTGTCACACCAGGCCACTGATTTCTCCTCTCAGTATGTACTACATGCTATGTATTCGATTCCTCAGTTGGTGTGTGGTGATCTGATTTCTTTATCAACATTGACAGATCCTCAGCCAATATACACTCATCATCAAAAGACTCATTGAACCCGAAGGAAGTGTTGGATTGCTGTGCTATTGGGAAGGAAGATAAAGGTTACCAGGACCAATAAATGATGATCCATTTAGACTGATATGGGTAATATTTATTGAGCTACACACACAGAAGTAGTGTCTCTAAGTATGGCGGTGGGTCGCCATGTTTGCTAATGCAACATGCCAGATGTCTCAGCATGTAGAGGAGTTGTACAGGTTCCTAATGGTGTCCTGTGATAATCCATCCCATGCGGCTTGATGTTCTAACACAGTTCCTGCAGAATTTGCTGTAAGGGTGGGTGTGTAGTGGCACCAGGCCTTCTGGACATGTGACGCATGACAACAAAGCGTACATCTTGGCGCTGAGCCAACAGATTTGATGGTCATCTCCACCAAGACAGAAGCAGGAGTCATTACTGAAGATGACCCGTTGCCACGACAGTGTGGCACGACACAAGTGCAGTCTTTGGTAATGTTGACAGGGTGTTAAGGACAGTCTGTGTGCATGTAGTCCTGCGTCTTGCAGCCGTCTGTCAACAGTGCTGGCACTGACTGGATGACTCATGGAGGGCATCACTGCTCACTGAATGTCCTCAGTCCTGTTTGATGGGTCAGTCAGGAGCAGTGAAATGGTCCGTCCGTGCCTACATGCCATGCACAGCCGTGACACATCATTTGCATCTCTCACAATGCCACACCTACCCACCAATTTTCGTTCCTGATGGTTGATTCGTTTTGGGTGCAACTGTGTGCAACTATTTTTTTGCTGATGAGTGCATGCTAAATCTGATTTCTGTGTCACTACGTATTACATCATATTTCTAAATCAGTGTATATTGTTCAAAATGTTTCAATATGCAATAGATGTCACACAGTGAATGTCCATTTACTGAACATAGCAGGCAGGCATACAACTCTCCCTGATGGTTGGCATCAACACTATACCACTATACCACCAGCTCTGAAACCCAGGCCAGTATAGCACATGCAGCACATGTATACAGCTATAGGCTAACAACAACAACAACAACAACAACAACTTATTTACATTATTAAAGCTTCTCTTACTGGCACTTTCCACTTTCCAATGGTGGTGGTTCATGTGTGGCCGGTCGCCCATGCTTACATGGCCAATAGTGGGTCTCTACAAAATATGAAATCTGATTTCTTTATGCACATAAACTAAATCTGATCCTGGTACTCAATTTAATTTCACTCTATTAAGGTCCTCGATTACATAGATGGACTCATCCGTGTTTGCAGTGAGGGAGGTGTGTTATTGCGATAAATTAGTGTGGAGAAATGAGACAAATGTGTTTACAAACCTCAGATTTATAGCGTCCTAAGTGACCAATCAAAGGTGGAATCGGTATTTAGCAACAGTAAAGTGCTGCACAATTGATGACCTGTTCAGATGTTAATACATCCTCATAATTATTCTCAGAGCATTTATTGTCTAGTGCACATTTTCCACTAACAAGCCTTGTAGGTCTTTCTGTTTTTAGATGAAAGCCATGCTCTCGGTGGCAGAGCTAATGTTTAATCTCAGTGTGAAACAGGACACATATCACCATCATTGGCTCCCCAGTGCCTCTGTCTGCTTTATCTGAGCTACGCCTTGCTTCTGAAGGCCGGAACGGAGCCTTAGCTTATTGAACTCTTCACCCTCGCCTGCAGCTTTTTCTTTTTTTTAAAGCAGTCTTTAATTCATTTGTGCACCTCTGCACTCGGCAGCAAGCTGCTAATACGTGCCCTGTAATTACACTCTACCAGAGCGAGGGGCATGATTGAACAACACCTTCGATTTGAGTATGTGTGTGCATGTATGTGCATGTTTGTATGGGTATGTCCATGTGTGTATATGTATAAATTATTAATGCTTAAATTAGACAATTCTGAATGGTTTACTGACATAAAGTGTTATACATTATGACCTATATTAAAACATAACTGTAATAACTGCATGGCAGCTTTAATAATAAGCATGCTGTTTAACCCTTGTTACACAAATTAATTAATTATTACTCTAAATTGATGATTTCTTGTTTTATATTTGGCAACATTGTATCCCTACTGGTTCTAGGTAGCACCTAGTGATTTATGGAGTTTACTTTAGATAGCTTTAGATCTAATTAGGCTTCATCATCACTAATTAGGGGATACAAAGATGTCAGCAAGTCAATTTGTATTGTGTATTCTAAGGTAAAGATCATTTCAGGCCTGTCAGTAGCCAAAAACCTATTATCTGGAAATGTTTTCAGTTCAGCCAACTCAGCAATGAATTAAACTCTTGCATGGAAGAGATTTTCTAATAATCAGTGTTTGATGTGTGATGCACATTGTTTGAACTTCATTCATTCATCTTCTAAACCACTTATCCATCTGGGCCACAGGGGGTGCTGGACCCTATCCCAGTTAACACCTTGGATATTCCACCACTCCATCTCATGGCTGACACACAGACATACACATCCATGCATACACTCAAACTTGGACGGGCAATTTAGCATCTTCGTTTCACCAGGCTGCATGTCTTTGGGCTGTGGTAGGAAACCCATGTACACGTGGGGAGAACAGGAAACCTCCACACAGAAAGGACCCCAGAGGACTCCGAGAAATTAAAAGGACTATAACTTGGGGAAAATAAGAGTGACTGACTTATGCATACATGAGTATTAAGCACAGGGTCAACGTCTAATGTCTTCTCTGGGGCAACCATGTTGTTAGTTTCACAATCACGTGATTTGAGACACGTGAAGGTGTAGTCTAGACTCTAGAGTATTATGTGCACCCCCGTATATATACATATGGTTGCTGTCCAGAGAAAAACACATTTTTGTTGATTTTTATTTTTATGCCTCATTTGATCACATGAGCTGCTCTTTACACTGTGTGGAAATTTCATAAAGAATGGACCAATAGAAATGGCCCAGAACTGCTTGGAAAGACATCTGGTTCCATTGACTTCCATTCAAATGAAGTGTGGTTTTTGGCCTCTCCTGTAAACTTGCCATTTTGGAGATACCTGTTTGTCCTTGGACAGTGACAATATGCCTGTGTGTGTGTGTGTGTGTGTGTGTGTGTGTGTGTGCGCGCATTATATGTGAGTGTGTATGAAAACTGATTCCCAAATCTGAACACCAGTGTATGTGTGTGTACATCTATGCATGTTTATGTGAGGAGAGTTGTTATGCTGTGTTGATTGCACCAAGTGCGACTCGCAGGTGTGCAGAAGCTGAACTACTTGCAAAGTGTTTGGAAGAAGTGCACTCAAGCAGCAGCCAACTGCTGAATGTTCCTCATGCCGTACTGCGCATAGCTGAAGAGTCCCGCACCTGATAAACAACCTAATGAAAAAACACTAGAGGGTGGCATCAGAAATGGCCTGTCAGAAATGTAGATCATGTACATGGTTTAGAGTTCTAATAGTCGAGGAATGCTTGCGCTGCTCTGCTGTGACTAACAAACCGCTAGCATGTGCAGGTGTCATCTTATTCTATCTATCTATCTATCTATCTATCTATCTATCTATCTATCTATCTATCTATCTATCTATCCCATCCCGTGGTCTTGATATAGGAAGGCCAGTATGAATGTATATGCATGCATGTATGTATGGGTGTTAGGCTGGAGGTTAGGGAACCAGCCTTGTGACTGGAGGGTTGCTAGTTTGATAGCCTGAACTGACAGGACGTGACTGAAGCAAGCCCTTGAGCAAGGCACCCAACAGCTAACTGCTTCCCAGGTACCGTGGATAGGGCTGCCTGCCACTCTGAGCTCACCGCTATTGTGTAGAGTTCACTAGCGTGTGTGTATGTGGGTGTTTCACTTCACGGATGGGTTAAAAGCTGTAGTTAAATGCAGGCACTTTTTTTAAATAATTCTATTTCTAATTCTAACGTTTGCATGTATTTACCATTTGCACAATACACAAGCAGTCAGGACAGTTCAAAGGGGATCCAGTGTGCCCAACCTGTTTTAGTGAAGACTGATCAGCCTGTCACTCTATCGGTGATATCAGGTGACTGTGCATGGGACTGGAGCACGTCCTGCACAAGCTATAACCAGTGATGGATGAAGCCTGGCTAGTATACATTTGTTAATAATCCGGACTATCAGGGTTAAAGAGGCTTGTTATTTGGATATATATGTTTTGTAACTGTTCTCCAATAACTACTAGAAATATTAAATTTTGGCTGTATAATGTGTACAAAATAAAGGTTATGTTGGTGTGTCCCTTCTTTTGAAGCTTCATAACTTCAAATGATAACTGCATAGGAGAAAAAGCACTCTTTGTTGTAAGTCAATGTAACCAGGCTTCCTATTCCAAGTTATCTTGTGCAATCCTTCATAACATTTATATGCAATGTAGTATTGGATATTTCATGACTGCTGATTGTGTTATTTATTGGATTTGAGAAAAATAAAGTGTTTTAAAAATAACTTACTAAACAGATAATCAGCATGTAGCCAAGTGTGTTTACATTAACGTCAATCACTGTATTCTCCATATGAGAACACAAATGTTCTGTACTGGAATTATGTTTTCTTCAGTTAATAATACAGTACATTAATATAGCATGCTAGCTCTGATCATCATCAGCAGTTAACTCCTACGGGAAAAACATGGGTATGCTACAGCTCTGGAAATAAATAAAAGACCACTCCAGTTCTCCATCTCCACATGTACAGCAGGTTCTTAGTGAGAACAGAAGGTTGGGTTCTAGCTTTACTGGAGATACAGTGAGCGTCTGGTTCATAAGAACAAGGTCAAGCAGCAAACACACAGGACAACACAGCTACAGACTGACAGAGGGCCAAACCGTCTCTCTACTGACCGTGATGAGTGCCACCTCATTCCAATGTCACTTACCCACCGTAAGATGACCTCAGGTGACCTACAGAGAGACTGTAGAGCGGTGGCTGGGGTGAGATGCACAGCGAGCATGGTTCTAAAAACAGGCTTCTGGAGGTCATTAGTGATTTTCTAAATAAACAGATCTAATACAATATCTGATCTGGAGTTTGGGAGACATGGTTCCAGTAGTGTAGAGAATAAAACAGAACTGAGGGATTCTGGTCCAACACAAACCCAGAACCTGTACCACTAGAGAGACTGATCATTTTGAGGTGGTCTCTTAAATTCTTCTGGAGCTGTATAAATCTGCCTGAACTGTGCAACATTAATATTGCACCTATTTTACTACATTATATTTGCATTATTTGGTAGATGCTCTTATGCGGATGTCAGTTATCAGAGGCAGAGTTAGGAGGATGTCCCAAGGACTCCTACTGCGTCCTACAATGTCATATATTGTGGTGTGCTAATCTGCGTGGAGAATTGAACCCCAGTGTGTATATGTTAGCTGTCCAAAGAAAAACATCTCCATTTTAGTAGACTTACCTTTCTGCATCATTTGAGCTGCTGTTTACATTGTGTGAGAATTTCATGAATTCTGGTTCCATTGACTTCCTTTAGAAAACTTCCATTAAAGTAGGTTTTTGCCCTTTCCTGTAAAATTGCCATTTTGGAGATACCTATGGTTCTTTGGTGCTATACCAACTATACTAGAAAGACTGATATCAGTTGTTAACGATAACCATGTTGTGCAGCAGTAAGTTCCTACATTGATTTCACACTTGGGAAATGGGGACTCAGTATACTGTAATATTTGCCAGTCCAAGTCCAGGACTAAACACAGTGGCCACCCACAACCGCAGTCTGTTATTGAACAATACAGAGCTGCTCATGGTGCAGTGTCTGTGTGTGTGTGCCAGTGAAAAACACTCCATTGTGCTGTGTGTTACATAAACAGGTGGCAGGAGGTGTTTTAGTCCTGCAGAAGTGTGTGTGTGGGTCTGTCTCTGCATGCAGGCGTGTGGATGTGCGTTTAGCCCAGCGGAGGAGTGAAAATGAGAACTGGGAGAAAGGGAAAAGGCAGATATTTTACTCCTGTCTAGCGTGTGTGTGTGTGTGTGTGTGTGTGTGTGTGTGTGTGTCTGTGAGTCTGTGTGTGTGCGTGTGTGTGTCTGTGTGTGTGTGTGTGTCTGTGTGTGTGTGTGTGTGTGAGTCTGTGTGTGTGTGCGTGTGTGTCTGTGTGTGTGTGTGTCTGTGTGTGTATGAGTGTGTGTGTGTGTGTGTGTGTGTGTGTGTGGGTGTACGTGCGTGTGTGTGTGTGCGTGTGTGTGTGTGTGTGTGAGTGTGTGTGTCTGTGTGTGTGTGTGTGTGTGTGTGTGTGTGTGAGTGTAAGACAGGGGAGGGGGTGACAGCGGGGATTCAGAATGCCTTTTTTCATCATTTGTTTTTGTGATATTGTGCTTATATGCATTTGCATTTGTTCAATGAATAATAGTGAAAGATAGCAGGAGGAGGAGATCTGCAGAAGCCCCAAGGTTTGTCTCTCCGAAGTCACAGTTATCAGCAGCAATAACAAACGTGTGATCTAATTTGATATGATGAGTAAAATTGGATTTTTCTCACTAGCAGGCTGAAATGACTGCAGTTATTCCGCGGAAAGTGCAGATTCGAAACTTTCAGTCCATACAAAAGAGATATTTGGCTTTGATTTGATGAAAAGATATTGTCGTTCGTGCCAAGGAAAAAAAACTCATTTTCTCTGTAAGTTCTTGACATCAATCAAAACAAAAACACACAGACCTACAATCCTGTAATAATGGAAAGATATCACATGTTCTTTTAATCATTCTTTAATAAATGTATATAGCATATGTCACATCATTCTACAATGCCATTATATAAATGAATTGTTTGGCCTTCATGCCCTCCCAAACTTTAACAATAGCAGGCAGTTTGACCATCCAACCAGGTATGCAGAATAAGTAAACTGTTAAAAGCAAACTTAGTAAAAGTAAAATTTCAATATGTGCCAAATAATCAACAGAATGTTGAAGAAATTGCAGTATTGATAGTATGTCCTAGACATCTATGTATCATATTGGAAATGTGTTGTAAATACCACGAGAGGTGATAAGGAGTCACTGTAGTGTCATATCTGCCATCAGTTCAACATGAGAGGATGTAGAAGTAGCACTGCCCTGATGGTGTATTCTAACCTCATGTCAATCATGTTAAGGGTTCTGCTCCTGGTTACATCAATTAACGCTGATCATTTAGATCAACAAAAGCAAGAGTAACTGGGACGCTGGCTAAAGCTTGTGGCAAGCGACCGTTACAACGGCCAATGCATTCCCCTAGCAAGAAACCATGGAAGCGATATACTGTAAACAGAAGCCAAATGGCATGGTGTTGGGACTTGTGAGCGTCTGTCTGTATTCTTAGCTAACTAGGAATGCAGCATTTGTCAGCCTCAGGGTGGCGCTGTAGTAAATTGATTCACCCAGTTGATCTAGCTGTAAGTATGGAACTAACTGTAACTATGTTGTAACTAATTGTAACTCACTAGAAAAGAGCAATTCCACAAAAAGATCTGTTAAACCAATCAGTTAACTTCAGCCCCGCTACAATGAGTAAATTACCCTCCAGGCAATGCTGGGGTAGCCAGCTGATATGGAACCCTTGGAATACCAGGGGAGTCCCACACCGTTTGTAGTTACTATCCAACACCTGGTGGCTAATCAATACGTCATTTAAACGAGGTGTGCTGGACACAAAGCCGTGCAAAAACCTTGTTTGCTCACAATATTTGCTCACCAGTTACTGAAAATAAGAACTTCTCTTTATTTTGTTCTGCATGTTTATGTTTGTTTACATTCCTTCTAATAACGTATAGCGTTCTTACAAGCAAATCCCAAAGGCTTATTGCTGAGATGAATGGTTTTAAACAATGTGCTTACTGTAGGTACTATAGTATGTAGATATATGGCTGAAATAAATAGACTTGTCTAATGTGGAGTGTGTGTGATTGGGTGCGTGTGTGTGTTTGTAGGTGCGTGTGTGTGTGTGGGTGGGTGTGTGTGTGTGTGTGTGTGTGTGTGGGTGTGCGCGTGCGTGTGTGTGCATATGTGTGTGTGTGTGGGTGTGGGTGTGTGTGCATGCGTGTGTGTGTGTGTGGTGTGTTGAATGTGTGTGCATGCGTGTGTGTGGTGTGTTGAATGTGTGCGCGTGTGTGTGTGGCGTGTTGAGTGTGTGTGTGTGTGTGTGTGTGTGTGTGTGGTGTGTTGAGTGTGTGTGTGTGTGTGTGTGTGTGTTGAATGTGTGTGTGTGTGTGTGTGGTGTGTTGAGTGTGTGTGTTAAATGTGTGTGTGTGTGTTAAATGTGTGTGTGTGGTGTGTTGAATGTGTGTGTGTGTGTGTGTGTGTGTGTGCGGGTGTGTGTGTGTGTGCGTGTGGTGTGTTTAATGTGTGTAAGGTGGTGAAACGTGTGTTCATCTCGTGCTGCTGGCTCTAGAGAGAGTACATAGTGTAACATTCCCCTAGCTCCTACTTTCAACACTCAGCCTGGGTCCCCTACCAGTGCTCACAACAGCCTCATTAGCAGGCGTCTCTCTATTGCTTTTGTTTATTGTATATAGTGTTTTCCTATGTCTACACATTCTTTCTCATTTCTCTTTTCATTTTTGTCTTTTCGGTCTTATTTTAGACAAACACAAATACTAACCAGCAAATTATGTATGCAGTGATATATTCTTAGCCAAATGACTCTGTATTACTTTACTACAAATGTGTTTATGCGGATGCTCCTTAATTAACTTACTAGTCAGTCCAGTCAAGGCCTCTGTCACCGTGGCAAGCCAGCATCTTGGAACACTTGATTTCTCTCTCTCTCTCTCTCTCTCTCTCTCTCTCTCTCTAATTAGAAATATGTCATTTGCGTAATGCTGATTTGTGATTGCTGGGTTTTGTTTGGTCTTAGCTTTTATGACTGAACTACTTCTTTAATGCAGAATGTGATGTAGTCAGTACCCACAATTCCTTTGGCTCTGCACACCTTTGTGTGTGCCAGTGCCATGAGCCACTTGTGAATTACACTGCATTGGGTTTCATGTGCTCACTGGACCAAAAAATCAGCTCATTTACTATATCTAATAGCATATTATAAGAAACAATGCACTGGCTACTGCTGGGGTGTGTGTGTGTGTGTGTGTGTGTGTGTGTGTGTGTGTGTGTGTAACTGTGGGTATGACTGTATTCTTGGCTCTGCCCTTATTTCCTCAGAGGGCCGTTCCCACCAGTCACTTGTTAGCTAATGTGACTTGCAGAGAAGCTAACTTGCTCTTAGGTATGGGTGAGATAAGAATGAAACTGTGCACTATTCCACAATAACTTATCTATGTAGTTTGTTGTGGTAGTAACAGTGATAGTGGTAGTAGAGTTAGTAGTAGTAGTAATAGTAATAGTAACACTATATGTGTCGCACTGTGTGTCTGTATACACATTGTGATGGATTTACAGTATCTACAACTACTACTACTACTACTACTACTACTTCCACCACTTCTAGTACTACCACCACCACCACCACTACTACTACTACTACCACCACTTTTACTAACTCAAGTACCGCTACTACTACTTCTACTACCAATACCACCACTACTACTACTACCACCACTTTTACTACTACTACTTCCATTTTTACTACCTCTAGTACTGCTGCTACTACTACTACCACTTTTACTAACTCTACAACCACCACCACTACTACTACTACAACTTTTACTACCTCTAGTACTGCTACTACTACCACTATTACTACTACCACTACCACGACTAACACTACCACTTTTAATACTATGTCTACTACCATCACTACTACTACTACCACTATCACTACTAACACTACCACTACTGCTATTACCACTACCACTACTACTACTACTACTACTACTACTACTAACACTACCTCTACAACCACTACCACTACTACCACTACCGCTTTTACTACCTCTACTAACACTACTACTACCACTTTTAGTATGTCTACTACCATCACTACTACTACTATCACTACTAACACTACTATTAACACTACCACTACTACCACTTTTATTCTACTACTACTACCACCACTCCTACTACTTCTACTACCATTACTACTTCCAATACTACTACTATTAGTACTTCTTCTCCCACTACTACTACTAATATTAATAATAATCAAGCTTTCTGAGTGCTACCATTTTTCTAGTTCGATGTACCAGTAAATATGCAAGCCTGCAAAAAAATGCAATTATTATCATATTTAAATTACAATTTTATAATTTTATTCTTAGCAGCGTCACTTATATTTTTTCTTCATGTTCTTAAAAATGTAGTTTTGAACTAAAATCCTCAGCTTTGTTAGATAAATAACAAACTGAACAGAATTAAGAAATTACTTTATAAATAAAGCCTAGGCCTTGAAGGGTTAATATTCAGAGTTTGAATTTAAACTGAGGTAACTGAAGGCTTTGTTATAAAACTGCAACATACAAGATAAGAATCTGTTACTTGAATGTCTAACAAAGCTTCTGTAAATGGTACTATACGCAATGGTATATGCAACTACTAGTATCTTGGTACTGACAGAATACTGGAAATCTGAGCTGGAAATGAGCATAGCACTGGCAGTTGCCTTAAAAACTACTTATGAAGTGAATAACTACAGTTTATGCCATTATAGGCAATACGGTAATGCCTAACAACAATCCTTACCTGTCGTAAATTGAGTTTAATGCAGAGACCCTTGTGGCTTCTTTCTGTATTAGGGAAAAGTCATATCACTTGACTTCTGTAGTGGTGTAACTCCCATCTGTTCTTGCGGTGTGTTAGGCGTGTTTGTGTGTAAGGGAGTTATTCTACTCAGCTGGGTACTCAGATCAATGACAGGAAAGTGTCTGAGCCCCCACCGCGCTGACGGATGTGTAGAACCGACAAGAAAATGCTGTCACATTTCAGCCACACTTTGTCATGGGTGCACTTCAACATGCTTAGAGGAGAATGCTAATTACGAATGACCGCTCTGGCCAGACGATCTGACACAAGCAGTCAAACTGTCTGGCTGAGTTGGTCATTTGTAATTAGCATTCCTCTCTAAGCATGGTGAAGGGCATCTATGTCACTTTGCAGCCGTCTTCTACACGTTTTAGAGATGTCCCAGACCTAGAGGTTTATACTGGAGTTGATTCTTCTTTCTTGCACCAAGGGAGAGCCAGGAGACAGGCTGAGGGGCTGAGTTTCAAGGCGATTATAGTTGAGGCTCAGCTCTTGTCCGAAAACAGTATCTGGACACTTAAAATTATACATGATGAGTGTAGTGTTGGATGTGACGCCCAACAAATAATAGCCTAAAGTTATTTGACCTTTAACCCACAGCTATATATACCCCTGATGATAACCCTTTCCCAGGACTCCCAGGAGGTCCCGTCCTAAATGCATAAAAAGTTCTGTTCTGGGAACACAACTCTTCCCAGAGCATAACAAAAGGCAAAACACACCAACAATACATAGAACTGTTGAACTTATACACACTTATACACAAACATTGACATCTGACAATATTTACCACAGAGCAGTGCTTAGTAAATCCAGTCTATCTGTAATTCTGTACTGTACTGTTTGCACACATTGTTTTTGTCTATTTGTCTTTGCACTACACTATATATATATATACCAAGACAGCAAGTCTTTGTGATGTATCAAGAGCCACGGTATCCAGGGTAATGTCAGCATACCACCAAGAAGGACGAACCTCCACCAGCATCACGTAGTGACCTGGCCACTATCCTGCAAGAAGAATGGCTTAAAATCCCTCTGACCACTGTGCAGGATGCAGTATATGTCATTCCCAAGACCAACTGACGCTGTATTGGCCGCAAAAGGAGGCCCTACACCATACTAATAAATGACTGTGGTCTAAAACCAGGTGTTTCAGTTTTATTGTCCAACCCCTGTATATATATATATATTCTTCAACTGCACTGGAGAAAGAGCCTGACCGTGTTTCGTTATACTGTACCCTGTATTGGTATAATGACAATAAAGTTGAATAAAGTTGAATAAATAATAAATAAAAATAATAATACAATATGACGTGTTCAAGGCTGGACTTGAGGCTAATTGTTTTTAAATGCTACAGTAAAAGTGCTTTTTTTATTATATGTGCAATGCATGACACCCTGAATAGATATTATATGTGCATATTATAATATATTATACAATTCTATATTAAATATGCATGAGTTTTTTTTTGTTATTATTATTTTAAAATAGTTCAAATAAGTTTCATAGTTAAAGTTGGGCTAGCATAAGCACAGTATGCTGACTCCGATCTCTTGATTTTATACCTGCTGTTACTCTTACTGCTGAGGGTGTAATCCCACAGCTCCCGAATTTTATGCACCACTAGTTTCACTAGAGCCGAGTGCACGGCACTGCAGATTCACTTTGGATCAGAAGATTTTGATATGTTTCCTTACCGGTGAGGATGTAACCAGTCAAACAGCACAGGTGAAATTTAAAGCCTGAAATTAAACCTGAACTACTAAAAAAGTCTGAAACTCTAAAAAGAGTGTTTTTATGGGACACATCACTCCGGGCCAATCACTGACAAGACTGCAACTCGTAATAGACTCTCATGTCTGGGTTATTAATGTCCAAATTTTTAGCTACTGAATACGAGTGAGTGATGGTCTGCTGCGAGACAAAGAAGAGTGATGACCTGAGAGGGTGTGTGCGTAGGTCAGATACTATCTCTCCTCTCTCATGTTCAGCATGAAGAAAAGGCACATTAGGGAAGGAAACGATTGAATGAGGAGACCAATTATAGAGAGCTGAGTCACAGGTAACTTGCTGAAGAGACCATGTGTCAGTTTGAAAGAGAGAGGGGGAGAGATGTAAAGAATGAGAGAGAAAGTGAGATGAAACGAGGTGGGAGAATGCTTGTGCTATGGCCATAGACTTGTCGCTTGTGCTCATGAAGCACAGTGGTTCAAACAATGGATGTGAAAGATATTTGTGTTGATTGAAACCTTCGGGGGCCATTTCGGGGCAAGTTACTAACCTATAGCTATACCACAGATATACATACGCAAAAAGCTCACATGGGAGCCCAGGGGTGGGCTCTAATTAGGGTGGTTGGTAGCCTGTCTAGGGTGAGTTGTAGTCTTGGTGTGGTTTAGAGTTTAGTTGGGACAGCATTTACCCTTGGCGTGAAGCCTAATGGGGTGGTAGATGGGTAGGAAGTAGCCTGGTGGGACGGCTGGTAGCCTAGTTATGGTGGGCGCTACCTGGTTTGGGGCAGCTTGTAGCCTAAATGGGTTGGTTGATTGTCAAGTTGGGGTAGCCACTAGCCTAGTTGGGGTGGCTTAAAGCTTAGTTGGGGTAGCCAGTAGCCTAAATGTGATGGTCAGTAGCGTAGAGGGGTAGCCAGTAGCTTGGGTGGTGGCTGGTAGTATAATCGAGTTAGTCAGGGCTTGAAGCTTAGTTGGGGTAGCCAGTAGCCTAAATGTGATGGTCAGTAGCATGGAGGGGTAGCCAGTAGCTTGGGTGGTGGCTGGTAGTATAATCGAGTTAGTCAGGGCTTGAAGCTTAGTTGGGGTAGCCAGTAGCCTAAATGTGATGGTCAGTAGCGTAGAGGGGTAGCCAGTAGCTTGGGTGGTGGCTGGTAGTATAATCGAGTTAGTCAGGGCTTGAAGCTTAGTTGGGGTAGCCAGTAGCCTAAATGTGATGGTCAGTAGCCTAGAGGGGTAGCCAGTAGCTTGGGTGGTGGCTGGTAGTATAATCGAGTTAGTCAGGGCTTGAAGCTTAGTTGGGGTGGCCAGTAGCCTAAATGTGATGGTCAGTAGCGTAGAGGGGTAGCCAGTAGCTTGGGTGGTGGCTGGTAGTATAATCGAGTTAGTCAGGGCTTGAAGCTTAGTTGGGGTAGCCAGTAGCCTAAATGTGATGGTCAGTAGCATGGAGGGGTAGCCAGTAGCTTGGGTGGTGGCTGGTAGTATAATCGAGTTAGTCAGGGCTTGAAGCTTAGTTGGGGTAGCCAGTAGCCTAAATGTGATGGTCAGTAGCATGGAGGGGTAGCCAGTAGCTTGGGTGGTGGTGGTAGTATAATCGAGTTAGTCAGGGCTTGAAGCTTTGTTGCGGTGGCCAGTAGCCTAATTTAGTAGCCTGGGTGGTGGATGGTAGCCTAGACGAAATGGCTTGTAGCCCAGTTGGGGTGGTTTGTAGCTTAGTTGGCCAGACATTTAACCCCCTGCTGCCCCAGATGGTGCTGGTGTGGTGAAGCTGTGCTCTGGTGTCTGGTGGTCTGCTGCTTTTATGTAGGACAAGGCTAGGCAGCATAATGACACTGCACTTCCCACATCCCTGCAAACAGACAAATGCTAATCATTTGTGCTTCTCTATCATGCCTCTGCTAGCATTACTAGATGAGATGCACCGTAACATATACCACCATGTGCCTTCTAGCTCAAAACAGTGAGGTGATGAGGAGGTAGTTAGCATTAGCAAATTTGCTATATGATAGTCTAAGTTTTATTTCCTTGAGTGTAAAAATGAGTTGTCTTGGTTGCTCTCTCACTTTTTCCATTTTTCTTTCTTCTGCCTTTTTGCCCCTCTGTCGCTTGCCCCTCTCTCTCTCTCTCTCTCTCTCTCTCTCTCTCTCTCTCTCTCTCTCTCTCTCTCTCTCTCTCTCTCTCTCTCTCTCTATTGTTCAGCTGACCTGCCTCACCAATGCATTATGATTTCTTTCCTGTTCTCTTCATTAGATTCTGGCTTGCTTTTGCTTTTGGCTGCCCCTGCAGTAGCAGCTTTTATCTTGCCAGTGAACATTTGAGCGGGGCCCGCCGAGGCTCTGAGGATTCTCTCCTCATTGTATTTCTCTTCTGCTGCTCTACTTTTGCGCTCGGCGTTCAGGCAGGAATAGAAAGTGTAGAGAGAGGAGAGAAAGAGGCCCGGCTTTAGCTGAGCCGAGGAAGAAACGGGAGTCAGCCCCATGTCAGTGAACTCATGCTCTAAAGAGCGACGCAGCTACTTACAGTGCATAATTAGCCCATTCCACCTCCTGATTTAGCAGCTAAAGACATGCGTGTCTGGCAGGAAACTCTGATTAGCCTTCAGCAGAATCCTTCAAGTGTGCACAAAAAAAGGCCTCTCACCAGCATCCTGTTTTTTTTTTTTTTTAAACTTGTTTTTATTGAAAGCGATAATGTAAAAATACACAGGAGTAGTTACATTGTTTTTTGTTTTTTTTTTCAAACACACAACAGATAACACCTCCCCCCACCCCCCACCCACCTTGACTGGACCTGAATAGAAAAATAATTACAAATGTTATACAAGAAGGGAGAGAGAAAGAAAGAAAAAAAAAGGACAATAGAGATCCCAATGTTAAATCACAAGTATATACTTGTACAGAAAAATGAATAAAACTAAGATCAAATCTGAAGCCATGTCTGACTATAGCCTAGGTTGTTTGGAGTTGGCTACTCCAATATACTAGAAGTGTAGCTGTACCAAACCTACCAAATACAGTCATTGATTAAGGCATGCTACTTTGGTAATGTATCAAGTCCATCAAAATATGAGATTAAAGGTCCCCACACTGACAGAAACTTATCAGAGCCTCGTATGGTGAATTTTATTTTCTCCAAGTGTAAGAACATCATCACATCTTGCAGCCACCGCGCTGCAGTCGGTGGAGTGTTTGATTTCCAATTCAGTAGAATTTGCCTGCGCGCCAATAGGGTAACAAAAGATATAATGTTACATTGTTTTTTAGTCCAAGTAGTAGCTTCATCTGGTACCCCAAATATAGCCATTAGTACACAGGGTTCCACTCTTACCTCCAGAGCCTCGGACAATACATTGAAGATCGTTGACCAATATTGTGTAAGTGTGTGACAGGACCAGAACATATGTGTCAGGTCAGCTACATCTACATGACATCTAATACATCTACTGTCCATATGTGGGTAGAAGGAGGAAATCTTGGCTCTGCTCCAGTGGAGACGATACACTACCTTAAATTGGATTAATCCCAGTCTTGCACAGGATGTGCTGCCATTAACTCTTTTTAAGGCCCCTGCCCACACCTCTTCTGAAATATCCATTCCAATCTCTTTTTCCCAGCGACTTTTAATAATATTCACCTTGACCTTGTTTGCTGACATAATTATAAAGTATAACCGTGCTGTACATCCTCTCATCCCGAAGGGGACTTCCAAGAGAGAGTCTACCAATGATTTCTCAGGAAGTACAGGGAATAGTGAACACTCTGTCTTAGCAAAATTGCGAACTTGTAGATAACGGAAAAAATCAGTCTGTGGGAGATCATACTTTGAACGTAAATCATTGAAGCTTGAGAATGTTTCATTTACATAGAAGTCACTTAAGGTTCGTAGACCTTTCCCATGCCATACTGCAAACATCCGATCCAATTTTGCTGGTAGAAAGTTATGATTGTTACAAATTGGGTTCTGTAATATAAGAGTTTGTTTGATGTTAATATGCCTTCTGAATTGATTCCATATTTTTAAGGTAGAGATGACCACAGGATTAGATGTATAATGCTTAATTTTAACTGGTATATTAGAGGAGACCAGTGCTGGTAAAGAGGTTGATACACATGATCTGCTTTCCAGTTCACACCAGTTAGTATCTGGGGATTGCATCCAATACATTATTTTATGTATATTCGCTGACCAATAGTAACTTCTGAAGTTGGGGAGGGCTAAACCACCTTCCAGTCTTTGTCTCTGAAGAAAGTCTTTAGAAATTCTAGGATTCTGCTTGTTCCATATAAATTGTGACACTATTTTATCTATCTGACTGAAAAAAGATTTGGAAAGGAAAACAGGGAGACATTGAAACACAAATAAAAATCTAGGCAAAATATTCATTTTGATACAGTTTACTCTGCCAGCAAGGGTCAGCTGCAAAACATCCCATCTTTGTAGGTCAGATTTAACTTTTAATACTAGTGGGGCAATATTTGTAGTAAACAGATCTTGAAAAGACGGTGTGATATTAATGCCCAAGTATTTAAAACCATTTTTTGATATTTTAAATGGTAAAGATTGGTCTGGGATCGTCATGGCAGGTTTATTTACTGGGAAGCATTCGCTTTTGGATAAGTTGAGTTTATAGCCTGAAATTTGCCCAAAAGAATGGAGTACTGAAACAATCTTAGCAATACTTGTTACAGGGTCAGATATGTACAGTAACATGTCATCCGCATATAAAGATAGTTTGTTTTCCAAACCCCCTCTGCGTATACCGTGTATTGAGTGTGTAGATTTAAGTAAAAGGGAAAGAGGCTCAATTGCTAATGTGAATAAGAGTGGGCTGAGTGGGCAACCTTGTCTTGTTCCTCTATATAAAGTAAAATTCTGTGAACGCTGCTGGTTTGTGATTACAGATGCCTTAGGAGCGTAATACAGAACATGAATCCATTTCCTAAACGTTACTCCAAAACCAAATCGTTCCAAAACAAAGAAAAGATAATCCATTTCCACCCGGTCAAACGCTTTTTCGGCATCTAATGATACCACTACTTCTGGAACCGTGTCTGATGAAGGACTATACAAGACATTTAGTAGACGTCTGACGTTTGAAAATAAAAACCTACCTCTAATGAATCCTGTCTGATCTTCAGAGATCAAACATGGCAATGATGTTTCCAGTCGCATCGCTAACAATTTTGAGAGTATTTTAAAATCAGAGTTTAACAATGACACAGGTCGATATGAGTCACATTTGGAAGCATCCCTACCTGGTTTTAAAAGAAGGGTGATTGTCGCTTCATTCAGAGATTCTGGCAGTCTACCCTGCACCAGGGATTCATTAAACATACCTAATAATAAGGGGGCCAACTGAGCAGAGAATTTTTTATAAAAGTCTATAGGGAAACCATCAGGCCCTGGGGCCTTGCCACTTTGCATAGCAGAAATTGCTGAAAGAATTTCCCCAAGTTCTAATTCCTGATCTAAGTGCTCTTTCTGACTTCCAGAAAGAGTTGGGACTTCTATATTATCAAAAAACTTGCAAAAGAGTGATGGATCTTTTAGTGACTCTGACTTATACAAATTAGAATAATATTTTTTAAAAGTATCATTTATTATCCTAGGATCTGTAATATGTTGTCCCATGTCATTTTCTATCTCAGAAATAAACTGTAAAGCTGATTTAGATTTCAGTTGATGAGCAAGCAGTCGTCCCGCCTTTTCCCCATGTTCATAGAGCCACCCTCGTGATCTCAGCAATAGTCGTTCTGTCTCTGAAGTCGACAGCAAATTATACTCAGATTGTAAAGCAATCCTTTCTTTGTAAAGAGATGGATCTGGAGATGTAGAATACTTACGGTCCAACTCCAATATTGCTTTGGTCAACTCTTGCTTTCTCGTCTGTCTAATTTTATTATTCAATGCTGAGTAAGCTATTATTTCCCCCCTAATTACTGCTTTAAAAGTTTCCCATAGTAAAGATGAAGAAATATATTCTGATTTATTGTTAAGCAAAAAATCATTGATAGCTATTGAAATGAAGCTGCAGAATGATTCGTCTGAAAGCAATGCAGTGTTAAAGCGCCACTGTGGACGACTTGTGTAATTATTCTGAAAGGATAGATCTAAACAAATTGGATTGGAGCGTGGTCGGATTCTACTATTGCAGCGTATTCTATTTTTACCACTGAACTAATAAGTTTTTGATCAATAAAGAAATAATCAATTCTAGAATATGTATGGTGTACATTAGAAAAAAAGGAAAAGGTTTTACTGTTAGGGTTCAACCAGCGCCAGGGATCTACACATGCAATATGTTGGAAAAGATCTAAAAATTTGCTCGCCATTTTAGATAGCGAGTTGATTTTGGGGTTAGATCTGTCCAAGGTTGGGTTCATAACACAGTTCAAGTCTCCCCCTAAGATCAAAAGATGTTTAGTCAAATCAGGTAACTTGCCAATAATTTTTTGTACAAAACTCTCATCATCCCAGTTGGGAGCATAAATGTTTACCAACACAACCGGAGTATGAATGAGTTGTCCAGAAACTATTACATAACGACCCTGTGGATCAGATATATAATTAGAAGATGTAAACCGAATTCTCTTATGGATTATTATAGCTGTTCCTCTCGTTTTTGAGTCAAAGCTTGAATGGAAAATCTGCCCTACCCATTGTTTTTTTAAGCGAACTTGGTCAGCCTTTTTCAGGTGTGTCTCTTGAAGGAATGCAATATCCGTTTTCAAGTTTCGAAGGTGAGTGAATATTTTAGATCTTTTAACAGCACTATTTAGACCTTTCACATTCCAAGATACAAATCTGGTAGCCAACCCCCCCAAACTATTATCCGTCCTACTGTCAGCCATGGCTGGTTACAGAACAAAAGTAATAGTAGTACAGAAATGATCATAAGTCCCAGTTATAAAATGTACATTGTACTTTTCACTTGGCCCTATAAATGGGTGAAAAATAGATTTAACATTGAAACATTTAGTATGGTAGGTAAAAAAGAAAAAAAGAAAAGAGGTCCAGTCATTATCCCCCATATGAATCCTCCCAAAAACTCCTTTGTCTGCCTCTCTGGCAGCGCGCAGGATCCCCCCTTGTAAACACTTCCAACTTTTCACCATTAACATGTAAACACTGCTCTCAAGAGCCTCCACAAATTAAATGCCAAATTAAACTCCAATAATAGCAAAGAATTTGTTTTAGTTCAGTGTCCAATCCTTTTGTACACAAAAAGAGAAAAATAATTAAGGCATTCTGTCATTTCACCTGAATTAACCAGTAGCCAGCTGCTGCCTTTAAAAAAAACAAACAAAAAAAAAAAACAAGTCTTTTTCCCTTTTCTTTTTTTTTTTTTTCTCTTGGGTATCAAACCCCTCATCAAAAATCAGAACAGCGCGGTTCAATGTCCACCCAATTAACATTTAGGCAGCAGCAACAATAGGCTAGAGTGCAAATAAAGTAGTAAACTTTACCACCTCGCCCTAGAAGGGGAAAAGATAACTAGTCCTCCTCTTCAGCGACAGCCCCCACGCTCTCTGTCAGTTGTGCGCAGAATGCTTCTGCTTCTGGCGGCGTCTCGAAGGTCAGCGATTTTCCGCGGTGTGTCACCTCAAGGCGTGCTGGATACTTCAGCTTAAACTTTATTCCCTTCTTGTAGAGATCCGCCTTGACGCTTTTAAAGGCTGCACGCTTCTTGGAGAGGGCAACACTAAGATCAGGGTAGAATCTCAGCGTGTTCCCCTTGTATTTAACCGCTTTCTGCCTGGCCCAGCTTAGAGCTTTCTCCCGATCTTGGTATCTGTGAAATGCCACAATGATGGCTCTGGGAGGGCCCTTTTCAGGTTTTTGTCGGAGGGCGCGATGAGCACGGTCAAGCACCGGAGGTCCAGCAAACACCTGCTCCCCCATCGTCTCACTTAGCAGCGCGGATACAAAAGTCAGCATGTCCTCATTCTTTTCGCTGTCCTCTGGCACATTGATAATTCGGAGATTCGCCCTTCTAGAACGATTTTCCAAATCCTCGATGCGGTCTAGCAACTTAGCATTCAAGGTCTGCAACTCGGCAATAGCTTTTTCGGCTTTACCTAAAGCTTCAAAGTTCTCTCCTGCCGTCGTTTCAACAGATGTTACACGTCGGTCAAGGGTATCCACCGTTTCCTGAAAGACCGTTAGTGAAGATTGGATAGGTGCCAGAGATGACTGAATAAGTGCGGCCATGTCCTCTCGGAGATTAACTCGCTGCTTTTCCATTTCCGACGCTAATATAACGGCCAATTCGTTGTTTGCCTCGCTGCTCGCCATCTTAGCTACCTTGCTGCTGAGCGTTGATTTCTTTTCTTCTTTCCCTTTCTGTGTGCCCGGCATATTTTACTGCGTGTTTCGCGTATGAACGAAAATATTACACGGACACCAATAACTAAACACTAGTGGTTAAAACATTGAAGTTTAAAGGTAATTAGATCCAAATTTTGTGGAGACTCTCGTCGACACGTCCGACCTCTCACATGTCTGAACCGGAAGCCCCACCAGCATCCTGTTTTAACAAACACAGTCTAAAATACTTTCAAATACAGTACCCGTAAAACTTTGACTATTTTCAACTTGCAAAAATAAAACTACGCAGTGGCACATGGAAGAAGCAGTTGCCCAAAAAATGACAAAAGAAATAAATCAAAGTGATCTTCTATTATAGATTTTCATAGTACCCCTTCTCTTGGCACACGCTTGGCTTTCTCTTTTAAGCAGCTTGATGAGGAGCCACCTGGGATGCTTTCCCAACAGACTGGAATTAGCTCCTGATATGCTAATCTTGTTGGCTGCCTGAAAACTACTTGTTATGATGGCATTAAAGAACTATATCTCAAACTAAAACAAAGCATAACTATATATATATATATATATATATATATATATATATATATATATATATATATATATATATATACATGTATATGTGTGTGTGTGTGCTGGACCAAATTCCATTGTTCTGTCCATTATGAATATTCATGAAATATATATATATGTGTGTGTGTGTGTGTGTATGTAGCTATATATTGAAAACATTAGCCAGTCATGACTAGCAAAGACAATTTTAGTCATGATATGGGAGAACTTTTATGTTATGCAATTACAAGCTGCCCCATCATGGATGGGTGTGGCTAAAATTAGGCTCGGCCTATAGACTAAAGCCTTTTGTGTTCTGGTAGTGGCATGAAAACATGGGACAATTTTTTTGGGGTTATTATTTACATGTTGGAAATTATTATAAATGTTAATCTTTCCACAGACATGTAAAATATATTTTAAATCTTCAGCCTATATTAAAATGCAAATTAGCTTACCTCTGTTACTTCTGTGGGTTTAAATACTTCGTGAAAAAGACCATTAACATGGTCCTATAAGATCTGCACATTTAGTTGTTTTTTTAAGTCGTACTTAATTGCTTTTTCTGTCAGGAGCTGGCTCCAGTGGCAGAAAGCATCAGCAATGTTAACGTTTGTTTTGCTTGTATTTCTTTTTGGACTGGTGTAAATGCTTACTTGCTGTGAGCACATGGCGATGTTTGTTATGATGGATGTTAGCTCTAGTACTCAGTCCATTTACGATGCCTCACTCTGGCACCTGTCCCTAAATGTTCTAACTGGGAAGCAGGACCTTCAACTTGAGTGAAAAAAATCTTTACATATTTTTACATACTGCTCCTTTAATGCTAAGGGTAACGAATGGCTGGAAAGGGCAATGTAAGAATAAATTATAATTGCTTTTAGATAATTAAAGCCACATACGTCATAAGTAGACATCAGGGCAAAAATAGAATAATAAAAAGACTATGTAGGATATGGATCCTATAGGGCTATGAATAGCATCTCATCGCTTTCCAAAGATATCTATACAGGAGAGTCATTTTAATCATGAAGAGCTTTTTGCCTGACAGCACCAATGCGTTTAATCTGATTAAAACTTGATTAGCACTGCATGCTTCTCTTTTGCCCATGAACACTGCTTGCTTAACCAACTGCAGTAATAGAGGAATACAATAACCAAGATAAGCAGCGAACGACCTTAAACACTATAGGCGCTTTATAATGGAAGGCATTCTTTCTTTTAGGATGCTTTGCACTGAGCTTTACTCTTCCGAGTTCACAGCCATAAAAGCGTCTAAGTATTTGACTTTAGCTTGACCCCAGCAGCAAAAACTCCAAAAAAAAAACAAAGCCATCAACGTCCTTTATCAGCTCCCGTATGCTTTTATAATCCTCCAGCTCCAAACAGAAACGGGGGATCGCTTTAGTGCAAATGAGCTGACCAAGCAAGCGTCCTCTCAGAGCGTTGACGCCAACACTCCCGAAAGGCAAATGAAGCTCTTCCCTGCGACACAGCAGCGCTAAATTAGAGTGGGATGTCCTCCCCCGTCATCACTGGAAACTCGCAATAAACAATAAATGCGGCCTAGGCACAGCCCACTCGCCTCTCAGTCTCTCTTTTGGCCAATTTATCAGATATTAAAGCCAGCTCCCACCGAATTAGTTTAATGCAATGGCGTATGAATCATGGGAGCTCATAATTGTCCGAATAAACAACTTTGGGGATTTATATAGGCCGTGTTCATTATAGTGTGTGTTTGTCTTTATTACGAGGTCATAAGGCAGTATCACTCCGGTTTAATAGAAACTAGCCACATCTGTCTTGGCTTGCTCGATCCGAAGCTTCTGGCCTCGGTCCCAACAGCAAAACGCCTGAGCCAGGTCTAATCCTCCTCTCAGTCTGTACACGGCTCACTTTTAATGAAGAGAAATGGCAGAAATTGGCCTTTGCCTGCTGACGGCGAGGCATATCCAGTCTGTTGAGGCAGCACACTGTGTGTACTTGTTTATCCATGTGAAAGTGGTCTTTACCCGCTGACTTAAGCAGAGAGTGAAAAAGTCTTACATGTTGCAAATTCGAGTTCATTTTTTTCTCTCTTCTCTATGTAATGGCTCCGGGCTTTGAGGATCAGCACACCTGCAAACATGGAGATGAGAATTTTAGCATCAAAATAAAAAGAAAGAAAGAAAGAAAGAAGGTAAAACGAAGAGAATCTCAGATTCTACTGAAAAAAAAAACCTAAAAAAAGCCTTTCTTATTTCCTATACGTTATTTGAATGGCATATATAAGCTGAGACGGTGTGGGCGAGGGAGATTGTGCTTCTGTGAGTATGCCGTGTGGCAGGCAGTCCTGGCTGGAGAAAGATAATGAAATGTTCTCCATCCTTTTCCCATTACCCCAGGAGGGAAAATGAGATGTGCACCTTTTCAGCATTCAAACGTTTTAGCATCTGATGCTCGGAGATTGTGCAGGTGATAGAATGCATGTTATTTTTTAGGGGACTAGATGTCGGCCTGTGATAGAGTTATGACAGTCTCTTTGGACTCTATATTTTGGCATGAGGAGAAGTCCATATGTGGTGGGAAGACCTACAGGTTGCCTCGCTATGGTCACTGCTCTGTCACTCTCTGAGGATGCAGCTGTACCCCACTGAGACACAGTATGGCTCACTATCACCCAGCCCACGGCACCACAGGGTCTGATGACATCTTGGTTCAAAATGCCAAAGGGTGCAATCAAAAACCAACCCACGACAGCATGAGACCAAGCATCGTTCAGCCCACAAGGTCAGATCAGATCTTTGCTAAAGCTGTCAGAGTCTGATCACATACTAACCCACAACACCACATCTACAATTACAGCTCCGCACAGTTCACCGCACAGTCCAATCATATTGCAATACACAACACCAAAAGGCCAAATCTGCACTAGGATAGCCTCTACCACTGGGTTCAAGTACGGCTACTACTCGTGGTCGTGGTCTGATCTCTTGTCTGGCCACTATACCACATGGTATAATCACTTTTCTACCTACTTTGCCACAAAACCCAATCACATATGAGTCCACATAACCAAAAAGCCACACCTTTCAGCCTTCTATGCTAGTGAATCCTCTGCCACAGTCTCTGTATCCAATCTCAGCTCTGTTCCGTCCACCACAGGATTCAAACACAGCTCTGTTCCGTCCACCACAGGATTCAAACACAGCTCTGTCCACTCAGCCACATGGTTCCAATCACTTCCCTGCCCAGTCTGCTACAGGTTTCAAACATATCTCTAGCCAGGGTGCCACAGGGTCCATCACATCCCTGGCCAGTCCAGCACAGGATCCAATCAGCCTGCTATAGAGTCCAAGCTCATCTCTGCCCACTCTGCCATAGGGTTCAAACTCGTCTCTACTCACTTAGCCACATGGTCCGAAAACATTTCTGCCAAGTCCACCACAGGGTCCACATATCTATCCACTCTGCCACTGGCTTCAATCACATCCCTGTATAATCTGTCACAGGGTCCAATCATGACTCTGCCCAGTTTGCTAGCTCTCGTCACAACTCTGCCCAGTCTGCCACAAGGTTCATCACATCTCCAGCCAGTCTGGTACCGTATCCAATGAAGTTTCTGCCAAGTATTCCTTTGAGTCCAAACAAATCTCTGTCTACTAGCTCCACTCACATCCCTGCCAAGTCTGCTACAAGGTACAATTACAAATCTGCCCACTCTGCCACATGTCCAATCCCTTCTTTGTCTAGTCTGCCACGGGGTCCAATCACATCTCTGCCCACTTCAGCAATGGACCCTGTGATATCTCGGCCCACGCCAACACAGGTTTGAATCATATCTTTGCCTGCAACATCAATAGGCTCAATATCTTCTCTGCTCACTCCACTACACAGTCCAATCTAGTTTCTGCACACTGTGCCAGTGAGGCCAATGACATCGCTGCCCACTCTGCTCACATGTCCAGGTGCTTCTTTTCTACACTCAGATGAACAAACTGCAGCCTCCAGTCTTAGAATGGAGTTGTAGAGGTTCCTAATGGTGTCTTGAAATTATGCAGCCCATGCAGCTCGGATATTCTCACACAGCTCCTGCAGATTTTGCGGTATGGGGTGGAGGTGGAGTGACCCCAGGCCTTCGGGACATGTGATGCAATATTCTGAGTCTCTCTTAACAGTCTAGGAATGACACCACTGCAGTCTTTGGCGACGTTGACACGGTACTAAGGGCAGACATTGTAACGATCTGTGTGCATGTGGTCCTGTGTTCTGCAGTCGTCTACCAATGGTGCTGGCACTAACAGGATGACTCATGGAGGGCATCACTGCTTGCTGGATGTCCATAATCGTGGCTGTTGGGTCAGTCAGGTACAGTGATAAGACTCATCCCTGCTTCTGTCAAATGTCAAACATACCCACCAAGGTTCATTCCTGTCGGTTGATTCCTTCTGGGTGCAGCCATTTCTACAACTATTGATAATGAGTCTGTATAGACTTAATATACCACCAGTAATTCACTGTTGCTCCTGAAATATCTTCTGCTTAGGTTCCCATAGCATGCAGGAAATCTGTCAGAGCATGAACCAACCGAGTAAATTCAGCTTCAAGCAGCTTTAAGCTAATTACTGGAAAATACAGTCATTAAGGCCAAATTGACGGTATATTAAGAGATATCATGTTTTCAGATGGAGGACAACTCTTGTGCACTCGCTCACTCATCATCTACACCGCTTATCCTTTTGGGTCACGAGGGACTGGAGCCTATGCCAGCTCTCTATGGGTGGAAGGCAGGAAGAGCCCTGAGAAGGTCGCCAGTCCATCACAGCCCAACACTCTCATACAATAAATCCTAATTAACTCATTAATGAAACGAAACCCTCCTGTTCTCTCTTGCTCCTCCGTGTTTTATCTTTGCCTACCAGGGGCCAGATCAGCTCTGCTGGCCCCAATCCCAGCATGACGGATGGTATGAGAGACGGACCACACACCTGCTCCATATATTAAAGCGACTAGAGAGACAGGGGAGGCTCTGAAAGGACGTAAAACATGGCATTAGTGGGGAGATCAATAAAGGCTATCCATTCTTTAGTTTTCAGTGCATAATGGCCCTCATTGCTGGGTTATTTGTTAATGTTATTGAATGAGTCTCATCCACAGCCTCATGTCTGAGACAGTATCGATTATGGCTTACCCCTGTCTCCGTTGTTTGTTCTAGGGTTGAAGTCAGGCCAGCCTTAAAAGAAGACTTATGCTTAATGGCGTAGATTTGAAAGACAGGTTGGCGTGACAGAGGTTTTAATTTGCAGCTTGTTGTTGGAAGCATATTCCTGCATTTTGTGGGTACGGCATTGGGAGGCAGGACCTGAAACCCGTGAAACGATTAGCCGGACGAAAAAAGGTTTTGACATTTCTCTCTAAGGCTTTCAAGAACCGTTTTCGGAATTTGAGATGAGGCTCCTGGACGTATCCAGCACTGTCCTTATTCTATCGCTCAACGCTTTGGGAATTGGGATACACGTCGTTCCATTTTCCAGTCAAAGTAAGAAATAAAGAGAGGCATCAACTTAAAATGAGGTTGTCAGGAGATCTCTAATTGTCACATTAATGATAGCCATTGAATTGGTTGAAAGCAGTATTACACGAAGTTTGTTTAATCTTGCCAGGCCATTGGGACAAATACGTTATTTTCCTCAGAGCATTCAGCTTCCTAATTATCTGAGAGTCTGAGAGCTGGCCATATTTTATTTTGTAAGTATATAATATGTATTATGTATGCATACATGTAATATGTATGCAAATTTCATTTGAGAGTGCACAGTCAAAGCTGGCCTATATAATATTTGGTCTACTCTGGTATACTGTGATTTTTATATACCATGATATTCCTGATCAATTTTTTTAATGATATACATTATAATAATATATTTGATAGATGCATTTGATGTCAGTACTGTTGGAACAAACCTCGAAATCATACATTTTCGAGAAGAAAAAAAAAAACGCTGTAAAAAACTGAAAAACCAATGTGACAACATTATCTGGTATACATGGAATCCGAGACCTGACAGTTAACCGTTTCATCCACTGGGTACATCATATAATCAAAAGAAACTATGCCAGTTATGTATTCATTTCTTTCCCCTGGGAGCTCTTCTTTATTTCTAACCTAAACTATATCTGATATATGGTAAATTGAGCTCACTGGACAAACAGATTCTCACCAGTGATGAAAATGTACCTAATACAGTGTAACATCCCACACGACTTGTCATAGACTGGACGAGTTTCTGGATGTAGGTTACATCAAGGTTCAGACACTCTTGCATCAAATAATTGTGCAGCTGGTCCAGATTTGGTGGATGCCTTACTTACACAATTATGAGGAGAGTTTCCTGTAGACTGGGATTTTAGCCACTGCTGGTAGACCTGTATGACTGTACGCTTCCATACACCTGCAGATTCAGCTACTTCCTTCACACCATGGTCTTTGACATGCCCAGTGCAGCCACTCCTTTTAGCCAATCATTAACACCTGCTTTGGAGCCTTTTTCACACATGGGACGAGACATTCCCTGGACTGTTCCACCTCTTCCCAATCTATGAATCCCAGCACTTACACCCCACAGGTATTTGTAGTCCCATTATCCTTGTGCGATGGCATCTGCAGGAGCCTAAAGTTACTACTACCTAAACACGCAAGGTATCAATTTTTTTGTCTGGTGAGGTTATCAAAGCATTGTTTATTTAAAGATAATAATACATTGATATATGATATATCAGTCTTAGATTTTATAAACCCTTAAAATATAATAACTTTAAAGTTCAAGTTAAATATATAATAGATTATTAGTGTTAGTGTTAGTATACATATTGTTTAGACCTACTGGTATTGTATTTATTCACCTTAGAAAAGTCACATTAAAGTCACATGTCTAAATAAAATGCTTCTATTCTACTTTGGTCACAATGACCTTGTTTACAGCTGGTCCCTTCATGTGTCTTAAATATAAGGATTATATCTGGACACGGCCAAATCACATAAAATCCTTTAAAACAGATGCAAATCCAGTCGCTCACTTCAGGAGATAGTCTGGGCTGTGTTTGAGCTGGGTATTACAGTATTGCATATGCATCCATTTCTGCAGGACACCATTGACAAACAAAACCTCTCCCAGTACATCACCGGCCACATGACCCGTGTCTGCAAGGACGGTAATCATGAAGGACGCACATGGTTGGGTACCAGCCGAGGCTTCACAGCCACTACAGTACAAAGCAAACTGCAGATGATAGAGGCCGAACAGAAACAATGGGCCACTGGTCACCATATAATCAGCTGATTTGCATTCTGTGTCCCACCCAGCCATCGTATTTCAGTCTGACTATCAAGTGAGACTCATTAGGCTACCAAGTGTAAATGCATGAGGCAAAAATCTTATCAGAATACATTCCAAATACTACTTACCTGGAGTGACCAGGTGCAAACGGGGCCAATGTATGCCTATCTCAGTGTACCCAACAATAAAGCATGCCTCATGCATCTTTTCCATAGGGATAGCACAAATAAAGCTCTGATCCACTTTACCATGGCCAAGGTGGGCATGAAAGTCAGGCAGTTTTCAGGGTAAGGAATTAAAACGAGGGTTTGTATAAAGGTTCAAGTAGGCCTGTATTTCTAACTGTCGTCTCTGAGAGTCAGACATCTCCTCGGCTAATGGCAGCCTTTGAGTTAAGGGTAACAAACTGAGGGATTCGTTTATAGCGGTCCTGCCTCACACGTCTGTTTCAGTAATATGTCAGTGTCCGTGATGTTTGGCGGGCTCTTACTGAGCCTTTCTATTCCACTCTGCTCCGCTCCCTCTCTGATTATTATGAGCATTATCCTCCCCTCTCCACTCCTTAGATCATTTTAACTATTTATGGCCTGGGTAACTGTATGTTTTCAGAAGCTAAGTGACGAGCACAGCAGAAGGCCGGCGTATGCTTCCTTTACCCCCCTCTTTTCGTCTCATGCGATTTCATTTCATGCTTTTCCCCCTCATCAGGCTGCAGCAATAGTGAGCGCGGGAATTCGCCGTTCACCTGCAGTGGGGGCCAGGTCACCATGTAAAGTTGCGCTTTAATTAGTCGCTAAAAAAGGGAAATGCCATCATGCACCTAATTGCTTCTGTTATGTGTTCATTAAAAATGCTCAGCAGAGCACGATATTGCAAAAGTAATTGCAGGGGTTAGGGGGAGCATTGTGTTAGCAAGTATTGGCGGCGCTGAGCCATCTGGGTCGGGTTTTTTTTCTTCTTCTTCTTCTAAACGTAGTCATCTGCTTTGATGCCAACCCCACGCCAACAAACAACAAAGGCAAACAAACATGGCAGAGAGTGACAGCTCCTCTCTTTCACCCATGCAGATAGCTCTTTCAGCGGACGCCAATGTTGTCAGTGCATCAGAAAACACGTGTTGCAGATTTCCACCCTGTTATCCATACCAATATCCATGAAGCCTTGTTGTTTGGCTTGTTCTGTTTGGTCCACTGTCCTCACTTGACTTGGACTATGGCTCTGTGTACACCTGCACACCAACACACTACTTACAGTACACTAACACATTACACTTACTGAGTTACAGTACACCAACACACTACTTACAGCACACTAACGCATTACACTTACTGAGTTACTGTACACCAACACACTACTTACAGTACACTAACACATTACCCTTACTGAGTTACTGTACACCAACACACTACTTACAGTACACTACTACACAGAGCACACTAACACTTACTGAGTTACTGTACACCGACACGCTACTTACAGTACACTAACGCATTACACTTACTGAGTTACTGTACACCAACACACTACTTACAGTACACTAACACATTACACCTACTGAGTTACTGTACACCAACACACTACTTACAGTACACTAACACATTACACGTACTGAGTTACTGTACACCAACACACTACTTACAGTACACTAACGCATTACACTTACTGAGTTACTGTACACCAACATACTACTTACAGCACACTAACACATTCCCAGTGTCTGGGAAGTCCACTGTGGAAAATGCATAGCACAATCAAGATGTTTAACAGCACTCTTGATTTCATACACAGAAATGAATCTCTGGCAGGATCCTGTAGCTGACAGTAAGAAAATAAATAAATAAGAAGAAGAGAGAAAAAAGACTGAGCCCCTCTAAAAGACCATAACACAAACTGAGGTCTGACACTGTGTAGAGCCATGGCCTTTTGTGCAGGCTAAAGAGAGTTACTCATGCAGCTAACCCGGATCTTCTGTCTGACCTCCCCTGACATGCATTACACTGACCTGATTAAAACACCACTCGGTTTCCAGGCAAGACAAACATCCATAAGCCCCCTCCCCTATTGCTCTCCCTCTCTCTGTCTCTGACACCTTCACCTGAGCAAGCCTGACCTTCAAAGCGACAGGGTCCAGGGAGACTTGAGAGAGGGACAGACAGGATGAGAGGAAGAATGAAAGGGCCGTGCAGTGTTTACCACATCCGACCCTTAAATCCCCAGATCTGAGGCCTACCATGGCAGCAAAGGCTGACACAGCTGCACCTGTGGTTCTGATTACCCACAGGACCGTCCTGTCTCCTTCACTCTTTCAGTACGCTATAATACACTTCCATGGTCCTGACCGTAACCTGGAACAGAGGGGCATATCGTACAGGCTTCACTCTAACAGACACAGAGCAGATCAGAGCTGGTCAGATCTGCATATTCTTTAAGATAATCCTTTATTGATCCCACAGTGGGGAAATTTACAATGTCACAGCAGCACAGAGGAAAGAACAGAAGTGTCAGGAAACATACAAATAATAAATAAGATCTATATATACAAAAATTACAGAAAGTAGAAATAGTAGAAATAGAAACAGATTCCTGAGTTTTATTGCACATAGTAGAAATGGACTAGTGCAGCAGCCGGGCACTGAAGGACCTGCCCAGTGCTTTCAGAGAGTGGTACATGGGGTGGGACAGGCTCTTCAGCATGTGTTTGAACTTAGTCCTCATTCTCCTGTCTCCCACCACCTCCACTGGGTCAAGATGACACCCCAGGACAGAGCTGGACTTCTTGATGACTCTGTTCAGTCTCTTCCTGTCAGCAGTGGAGATGCTGCTGCCCCAGCAGACCACTCCATAAAAGGTGGCTGATGCCACCATAGCATCGTAGAAGTGCCCCCTGCACTCCAAAGGACCTGAGTCTCCTCAGGAGATGTAGTCTGCTCTGACCTTTCCTGTAGAGTGCAGCAGTGTTGTCCCGTATGTCCCGTAGGTCCCGTATTCTTTCGATGAGGATCAGAGGGGTTTTATTATACGACACTGAAGTACATTATTTGTTATTATATTTAAATACAATATATTCATCCTCTTCCTCTTCTTCTTCTTCTACTTCTTGTTCTTCTTCCACTTCCATTTCAGATCCCCAAGCTCTAATCCACAGGCATACTGACCCACACCCCTCTATGTGTTGTTTATTCATCCCTTGTTCCTCTCATAGCAACCAAAGCCTAGCAGGAAGTCGGAACCATTTAAGCTGAGCAACCACTTCATGTTTCCTTCTGGGAAATCCACTTTTATTTTATTCTAGTTTGTGGAATTTTGTCTATTATTTCAGCTCCTCTTACAAGATAGGTGCACTTTGTAGTTCTACGGTTATAGACTGTACTCTATAGGCTGTGGTCTGTTTCTCTGCAGATTTCCTGTTCTTCAGTGGTCAGGACCACCATAGAGTGGTGGTAGACCCTTCTCAGTTAATTTTTGTGGACTCATTACTTGACAAAATACTCAAACACAGGAATGAGGTCATATCAAGCCAAATTTATTCATATAGCACTTTTTACAACAGACATTGTCACAAAGCAGCTTTACAGAAAATCTGGCTCCAAGCACCAAGCGGTAAGCCAAAGGCCACAGTGGCAGGGCACAACTTCCTCAGCACAGGAGGAAGGAGCCTAGAGAGCAGCCAAGACTTAAAAGGGAACCAAGACTCAAAAGGGGAACCCATCCTCTTTAGGTCGACCCGGGATAGCAATTATAGGCAATACTGAATAAGAACTGTTAGTAACTGTTAGATGGAAGACTATAATGATAGTCTATTAGAACGAATAGGAGAAGTGTGGAGTGAATGAAGAATGGATTTACTTTGTCACTGTCCACTATTGGGTGAACAGTCACTCAGCAGTCACCAGGAAAGTTGGTCCACCTCACCAGTGAAAGGAACATTTAAAGATGGATGCTGTGAACTCCACAACCTTCCCTCTTCTTGCTCCAAAGGACTCATTGTAGCAGGTAACTGGTAACTAACAGTGATTGGCTAACCTTTAGTTTAGGACTGATAACCCTTCCAGTTGTGGGCGGAGCACGTGGAGCCAGGATTAGAGGACTTGTGCTGAAGATAGTCCTGTGGGTAGTCTGTGAAGCAAGCACAGGAAGCAGTGTAGTTTTGCTGGAAGGAGAGCATCAGAGTTTGAGGTGCTCATTAAAGCTGAGGGAGGACCCACCTCTTGGTATTGTCTCTCCTACTGCATGAATCATGTTTCGGTGTGAATCAGAGACCATTTCAAATCAACCATTGTATTTGGCTGCGAGCGTACAATAAATACAAAGAACACAAGTTATGATATATGCACGGTGCCCACACATTCCTACGTCTTGCCCCACACACCTGCTTTGGGCAAGCGCTGATGCTTCTGTTGATTTGGGCTTTTCGACACTCATCCCACGTACATGTTTCCTGCAGATTTTACACTTCCTGTATGGAGGGATGTGGGTTACTGAACAATAAAATGGCTGCCAGCAATCTGTTACTCTGCTTGAATTCATTGTTATCATTTTAATCAATAATCGGTTTACGCTACTGGGGTTGCATGAAATGACGGATTGGGTCGCAGCGCTATAAACTACCGGACCACATATCGTTCAGTAGCTTGTCTTATGTTTTGTTATGGCTGGGAAAGTTTATGGGACAGGTTTTTTTTTCTTTTATGAAAACGGTTCAATAGTTTATGAATAATGTATTGCATTTCTGTGAAATATTGGCTACGGGTGGAGGCCGTGTTTGATATTTATTGCCCATATTAGAGGTATGTTTATGTGCAATGAATGTGAATTGTTTAAAGCCTACATGCATTTCACAGGCAGCGTTGACATTCATGACTGGGACTGCCCTGTGATTAAGTGTTAGCGAAGCTCTTTCGCTCCTTCTTTCTCTCTCTCTCTCTCTCTCTCTCTCTCTCTCTCTATTCTTCCATTTCCTTTTTTCACCTATCCCTCTCCTCAGTGCCTTTCTTTTATGTATATCTCTGTGTATTGTGCCGCTTATTAAAAAACAATTCCTCCCACACGTTGGGCTCAGGCTCAATGAGTGACAGGCCATTTTTCCACTGCTGGTGTGCGTGAGGTGGCTAAAACATTCTGTTTAGCCTCACTCTTCCTTCTCTGTTACTACATGAATCCTGATCACACAGGCTCAGGGAAACAGTTGTATGTGGTACCAAAGAAAGGTTCAGTACCAGGGAAAACGCCGGTCGCAGAACCTGTTTGGTTGCTACATTGAACCCTTTTTGGATTGGAAAACATGACTTAGCCCAAGAACAAGAACTCCCAACCAGGAGAAGGCAAAATGCTAAAGTTCCAATTTTGATAAACTGTGCTGTGGTGGGTGGCATGGATGTGCAGCGGGTAGCACTGTTGCCTTACAGCAACAAGGGCCTGGGTTTGATTCCCAGTCGGGGTGTTCAAGATCTTTTCTGTCTGGAATCTCATGTTCTCACAATGTTTGTGTGGGTTTCCTCCCAGAGTCCTAATACATGCAGTCAGCTGAACTGGAAATGTAAAACTGCCCCCTAGGTCTGAACAATATATATAGTGAGTGAGTGAGTGAGTGAGTGAGTGAGTGAGTGAGTGAGTGAGTGAGTAAAAGCGCTGTGGTTATACTTCCAGCTCCAATCATGGCTTTGATTGAACATTTTTTATTCCGTTCAAGACCCATTTAACATCCTTATCTCCAAATCATCAATAACTCCACATCTTCCATAGCTCCAAAACAACCATAACTCCAGTTCAGTGAAATTTTGAATAATAAGAAGAAACAGGTTTGGCAGATAATGAAAAAAACTTCTAGACTGATGCTGTGTTACATCAGTTAGACATTTATCATCAAATACTGTTTAATAAACCAACAAATAAACAAAATAGATATAGGTATTAATGTTTTCATCGTTCCTGTTGTAAAATCAGGAACTTGCGTATTGTTTTATTCTGTATTCAGTATTTTTTTTACACTCAATGCAAAGAACAGTGCAGGCTGCTGTTTGTGGGTGGATTTAATTAGCGTTGATTAATGTTTGCCAATTAGTTAATCCTCTCAGATTTATGATGCTGTATACAAGTTTGTACAATGTTGTGCACAAATTAGCCTTAGGAACATTAAAGAGTTATTCTTTCCCAGAAGGGCTGGGTTGCAGTTGCAGTAAATGAATACCTATTAACTGTACTCCTATCATGTCTATCAATCAGAAACAGTGCTCCTATTCTGTCTGCCAATAAGAGACTGTGTTCTAGACTCATCTACCAATCAGAGACTGTGTTTCTGACTTGTCTACCAATCAGAGATTGCATTCCTGACTTATCTACCAATCAGAAACTGTGTTCCTATCTTGTCTACCAATCAGAGGCTTTGTTGCAGACTCATCTACCAATCAGAGTCCATGTTGCAGACTTGTCTACCAATCAGAGACTGAGTTCCTTAGTAATTGCCAATCAGAGACTGTGTTCTTGACTTATCCATTAATCAATGGGTGTGTTCCTGATTTGTCTACCAATCAGAGACTGTGTTCCTGATTTGTCTACCAATCAGAGACTGTGTTCCTGATTTGTCTACCAATCAGAGACTGTGTTCCTGATTTGTCTACCAATCAGAGACTGTGTTCCTGATTTGTCTACCAATCAGAGACTGTGTTCCTGATTTGTCTAGCAATCAGAGACTGTGTTCCTGATTTGTCTACCAATTAGAGACTGTGTTCCTGATTTGTCTACCAATCAGAGACCGTGTTCCTGATTGGTCTACCAATCAGAGACCGTGTTCCTAATTTGTCTACCAATCAGAGACTGTGTTCCTGATTTGTCTACCAATCAGAGACTGTGTTCCTGATTTGTCTACCAATTAGAGACTGTAATCCTTACTTGTCTACTAATCAGCAACTGAGTTCCTAATTTTTCTGCTAATCGGAGACTGTGTTCTTGTCTAGCCAACAATCAGAGTTGGCAACTGAAAATATTCAAATAAAAATGCTGAACTAATTTCTGCTGGAGAGATTGGTAAAGAGTCTAAGTACTAGGACTTAGTTGGTGTACCTGACTTTGCCTTTGGATGTGGCACGTAGTCCCTCTAGACTGGGCAGTGTCTGGCAGCAAATAGTACAAAATAAGATAACTTTGTGATTGTGAAAATGTGTAAGGCCGTGATGTGTGACTAATGCTGTTCTTCAAACATGTTTATCTTTAGCAGCCATTGTGAAGTTGGGCAAACTTTACATTACCCTGTCTTAGAACTCATTTAATGTAATAAGAAACCTGTCAAAGCGTCTTGTCAAAACATGTGAATTCTTTAAATGAGATGGTTATGTTTCTGTTCTGAAATGCTACGCTAATGAGCGGTAGTACTTTGTGGCTGTGGCTAATGAAAATTAGACAGGTTGGAAATGTCAGTGGCTTGATTAGATGGCAAAACAAGCACACATGCAAAACAAGTACATGCATATACAATAAATATCATTTGATATGAATAACATGCTGTAAATGTAGCTATTTTAATAACAACAAGTTGCTACGGTTTCTCATTAGCGTCAATGAGGTTGTACTTAAAGTCCTGTAAGCCTTGTGCAACCTTATAAGAATGAGCACACTTGCAGGCAGACAGTAAGACAGGGTCAACGATGTCACAGTTGCCTCCACAAGGTTATGATAGTCAGTACATTTATTCTTTATTGCGTCAAATACTATTATTGCTATTATGTGTGGGCAGACAGAAACACAGAACCACATAAGCATTCAAATAGCCGCTTGATGTCGTGGTAATATATGTAAACTTCGCTTTTATTAAAGAACATCTTTTAAGAGAACAGAAATCAGCAGTTAGGGCATAATAACAGACAACGCCACATTTCTAATCCAAGAAAATACAATAACCTTATTGCTATTCCTCATAGTTCCTGCTGCAAATGCTCTCACTTTACGACAAATCTGATACTGATGTTTCACTGGAACGGCTTTAAGCTTTGGACAGATTTTTATCCACCCTTATTTTACGGCTTCCTTGAAATTCCGCTCAGATGTGATGGGATTTTTATTATAGGTTTGTATGGATGTAGGGGTTAGGCACCTTACACCTTAGCAAGTTTCTCTTCTGGATAAGTCGGAGCAGATCTTATTGGAATGTGTTATGGGATATTTCTCACCATTCCGCCGTCTGAATGTACGCCGAGGGTGACCGGCGTGAGGGGAGGTCAGGCCGGTGCTCAAATGTAATCACGGAGCAGTCTTGTGAATATGAAACTCCGGCGGCCAGAGGATTTATTATTCAGCTGTATCCATCTCCCTGTTCTGCTCAGTGCAGCGCTCTGAATCCTGCTCTGAAATCTATTAGTCAAGCCTTTGATGCATTTGAAATTTGCCATGCCTGACTTGAGTTGAAGATGGTTCTTTAAAGTTTGGGAACTCTAAATTTGGTACCTAGTTACCCTCTGGTTAACTTTTTGAAAAAAAAAAAAAAAGAAGAACTCACTACACTACAAGTATACATCGCCTTTCCTTTAAGGTGACCAGATATTCTGTGTTTCAGTATGGAACAGAGGGTTCAGAAGGATGATGGGGTTAAGCATTTATAACTAGATTTAGTAGTCTACATATTTAATTTCATAGCACCTTTTTTGCATAGAGACTGCTGTGCAAAAGTTAGAGACCGCTATTGGTATCTTGTATTTCTACACAGAAGAGTACAAGCCATCAAATACAATTAAAATTAAAATATCATATATTGGTTTACATCAGAGTTATATTTTCCAGACCTCCGGAGTTCAGTCCTCTCAAGTAATCCTCCCAGGTTATCTGAAACACAATCAGAGATGTTGAAGTCAGTGGTAAATCTGGAATCTGGGGTGGCCCTAGGCAAAAAGTCCACAGGGGCCACTCCAGCCAGAATTTATCAACATGTATGTGTACGTATGTATGTAATAAGTATTCCAACACAAACAAAAAATGTGTAATGTAAATGAATATGTAAAACATTACTATGATTTTCAAGATATAAATATTAACTTTTACATTTTTAAATAATAGATATACCTCTGGGAACCCCCGCTGGCCTGGGGCCCCAACCAGTTGCCTAGTACCCAATGTCCCAGCTAGAAATGATATGTTCTTAGAATATGCAATGCAATGTTCCATTAATGTTTTCAGTGTGAAGTTTTCCTTTGGTTCCCAGGATGTTCTTTCTAAAGGTTGGAGAACATTCTCTAAAGGCCTTCTGTCATCTCAGGTCTCAGTAACACCCATAAAACATCTTCCGAATGTGGCCCTGACACCATCCTTCACACATCCTCTGAACGTTGAAGCTAACATGCTATTTTTTAGTTAGCATGTAACCTTATAGGAACATTATCTGAAATTAGAAACATCTTTAAAACGATCTTTCTACATTAGATTAAAACATTTTAAAATTAAAACTTTAATAGAACTTTCAGTAACATTAGTCAAAGCTCAAGGCACATTTCCTGCTAGCTAGGCTTGCCTTTGGTTGAGGTCAGGGTCTATGGTGGACAGTCCATTCTTAGTAGAAGCTTCTTAACATCTACCCATCCCTTCATACCAATAGCACTGAGCTGCCTCTCACAGTGGAAGGATAAACACCTGTGGGTTTTTTGTCGATCTCAAGCAAGAGTGAGACCTTGATTTTCTCTTCTATCTATCTGAGATGAAAGTGTTAAGTACTGTGTATTGATGGTGATAGGATTGGTGGTCTACTGGGTCTTGCCTGGATGTTAGAATTCCCATATTCTCTGTGTCTTTTAATGATCTTTTGGAGACATGGATCCTGTGATGTTTTGAAGATCGGAAAACGTGGGGGAGCTTCTGAATCACATACTGTATGTTAACATACTGACGGTATCAGGAGACTGACTGTATGTGAGGGATGGAGAAGGATGAAGGGGACATGGGTGATGGTGGCTTGCAGGACATAGCAGAAAGACCACATGAAATGCTCATACTGACTGAAGACCCTTTTATCAGCCCCCTATACCCTGTCCGTTAGTGGAATGGAATAGAACCACCACTAACCAGATATTATCTGTGTGCTGGATCCTCCTCAGTGTCACAGCAGTGACACTAACGTGGCATGGCATGGTAATGTGTGTAGTGTTGGTGTGAGTTTATCAGGCACAGCGGTGCTGCTGGGTGTTCTTACTGCCCCCTCCACCACCTGAAAGCATTCTGTCAAAAGCAGTTATGTAGTTAGAAGCTGACCACTGATGAAGAGCTAGATGTTGACTGACACAAATTGGGCACAGTTAAAATAGGGCTACAGTCTCTAACTGCACACCTACCAAAAAGGTACATATAATAATGTGGACAACAAAAAGTGTTAAAATACCTGAAATACTGCAGTGACTGATACACTTGCACCAGAAAGATTTTACTGCTTCCTTGAAATTCCGCTCAGATGTGTTGATGCAGTGACTGATACAGTTGCACCAGAAAGAACAGCTGCATCCAAAAGGAAGTGTGGGACTGACGTGCCATTGGGATATAAAATAAAGGTTCCAGGAACAATAAATGACAATAAATTCAGACTGATATGGCCAATATTTACTGAGCTACACATACAGAAGCAGTGTCTCTATATTGGATTGGGCATTGGGCCGCCATGTTTGCTAATGTAACACACAGACATCTAAGCATGGAGCTGTAGAGGTTCCTAATGGTGTCCTGTGATAACCATCCCATTCAATTTAAATATTCTCACACAGCTCCTGCAGATTTTGCAGTAGGGGTGGAGGTAGAGTAATACCAGGCCTTCTGGACGTGTGACTTTGGTATTAAGGGCAGTCATCGTAGCAGCCTGCCTGCATGTTGTCCTGCGTCGTGCAGCCATCTGCCAATAGTGCTGGGTCAAACAGGATGATTGATGGAGGGCATCACTGCTAGCTGGATGTCCAGCGATAGGGCTTCTCCTTGCTTATGTCACATGTACAGCTGAGCATGAAACTTGAGTCACTCACATGTCTCATAATGTCAAGGTTCATTCCAGTGGGTTGATTTCATCAAGATACAACTATTTATGCAGCTATTCTTTTGATGATGAGTGTATGTTTTTCTCCTCATGCTTCTGTTGGTTGTGATAACCAGGGATGATACATTTGGCATATATCCCTGTTTGCTTGTTAGTGAAGGATTCAAAAACCCAAAGAAACACAGGAAAGGAAAGGCAGGAAAGGGAAGAGCCAAGGTGGTTTTCTATGGCATCGCTACAAAGAATCCCTGCTGGCACCTTTACTTTTCAAAGGTCCGCAAAGGAAGATTCATTTACTCCCTATTTGGCACAAAAGCATTTGGATACTGTATTTATAAAACAGGAAGACTCCTTTCCTAGCAAACACAGTCATGAGATAGTGTGCAACAGGGGTCCAGAGAGGAGCCAGAGGCTCAGCGGTGGGATTTAAGGCTCTGTTACATAGCTAGCCTCAGTCCGTGTCATTAATCTATGAAGGACATAAAAGCTTGACAGTATTTTTTGTATAACTTCTTTATATATCTATATATATATATGTGTGTCTGTGTGTGTGTGTGTATGTATGTATGTATGTGTGTGTGCGTGTGTGTATGTCTGTGTGTGTGTGTGTGTGTATGTATGTATGTATGTGTGTGTGCGTGTGTGTATGTCTGTGTGTGTCTGTGTGTGTCTGTGTATGTATGTATATATATGTGTGCGTGTGTGTATGTATGTGTGTATGTATGTATGTATGTGTGTGTGTGTCTGTGTGTGTGTGTGTATGTATGTATGTATGTATGTGTGTGTGAGTGTGTGTGTATGTATGTATGTGTGTGTGTGTGTGTGGGTGTGTGTGTGTGTGTGTGTGTGTATGTATGTATGTATATATTAATAGTTGTATTATTTCCAATACTGATTTTATAGCAGTCAGCTAAATGGAAGCAGAATCGGCCCCTTACTTCAGCGTGTCTGTAACAGCCTGGCGGCATGCGGTTTCAAACGTACTGCGGGTTAAGGTAATAAGGGGTTGGGATTAGCATACAGTGACGGGAAGGAGACTTTTCCTCTGCTTTCTCTTTCACTGTCTGCCAGCGTTATGTGGTGGAGGAGCAGGGCCGGGTACCGACAGGTCCTCATTACCACCCTCTCTGGCTGAGCTGCAGGTGGAACAGAGGCGAGAGATCCCCCCCAACCTACACCCCCTCACTCCATCCTGAAAGTACACACTGCTGAGAAATATCACTCACTCTCCCCAAGGCAAATGCAGTTCCCAGGAAGTTAGTTGGGGCATTGTTAGACTTGGGAAAAAAGTTGAAATTCAGGGCTGAGCGTATTTCATTTTTTATTTATTTATTTTTTTCCCCCTTGCTGCCATTTTACTGTGTGCCTTCAGGATGTGCACTGAGCGAAGTCCTCCCAAAGCTGTTGCCACACAAGGATTAGCTGGAGGTGTTTTATCACTGTGATCTAGTCGGAAGTGTTGGAGAGAAGATAAAGTGTTTATGCACGATGGTTTGTCTTATACCGGTAGCCTCTGTCTGATGGCTCTCTAGTGGACTGGAATTAACACTTATAATCATCATCTAAAGAACAGTTGCACCCAAAAGAAGGAGTCGGATTGCAATGCCATTGGGAAGGAAGATAAAGGTGACCAGAAGCAAATGATAATGATACATTTAGACTGATATGGACAATATTTGTTGAGCTACACATACAGAAGCAGTGTCTCTCAGTATGGCGTCAGGCCGCCATGTTTTCTAAAACAACATGCCAGACATCTCAGCATGGAGTTGTAGAGGTTTATTGGTGTCCTGTGATAATCCATCCCATGCAATTGAAATATTCTCACACGGTTCCTGCTGATTTTGCAGTAGGAATGGAGGTGGAGTGACACCAGGCCTTCTGGACGTGTGACATCTTGGCACTGACCACCAGTTTGCATATTCCCACACAGTTCCTACAGATTTTGAGCTTGAGGTGGATAATTAATCTACCAGGCTTTCTAGACATGACAACAAACCGTTCATCTTAGGGCTGACTATGGTGCCTCCACACACAGATTCATTGCTCGTCTCCCCCTAGACAACAGAAGATGAACTAAAGGTGACGTGCTGGCATATTGAGTTGCTCCATGTCGCTCCAGTCTGGCTCATTATGCAGCCTTTGTTACAGGAGTGACCAGACCTTTATGCGTGTGAGATGCTGTAAATCTTTGTTGAGCTGCTAGTAAGATAAGAAGGAGTCAAACTAGAGGAGAGCCAATAAACTAACATCTCCCTTCAAAAAAACGGCCACGCAAAATAAACCAGACGGCATAACTGCAGCCTAAAAGTGTATGTAACTGCTACAGCAGATGTTCAAGATTGGCTAAAAGAAGTGACTGAGCATGTGGGCGTGGCCAAAGAGCATAGTGTGAAGGAAGTAGCTGAATCTGCAGGTGTATGGAAGCGTACAGTCATACAGGTCTACCAGCAGTGTATAAAATCCCAGTCTACAGGAAACTCTCCTCGGAATTGTGCCAGGCATCCATCAAATCTGGCCGAACTGCACAAAACTGAGTGTCTAAACATTGCTGAAACTTGCCAAGTCCATACAAAATCAAACTGCAGCTGTTGTTTGTGCCCTTGGGGGTATTACATTCATGCTATTAGGTAAGTTTCAGTCACATGTGACTCTCTTTTGGTACAAAAATGGTAAAACCCTATACAGCAATGAGAAGTAAAGCGTAGAGGCGTCCCCACTGGTAGGAATTCCAAAACATGCTGTGTAATGTTACAGTCTTGCATGCCGGAGGTTGGGCTTCAGCTCCCTGCTTGGACGGCAATGCTAGTATTTTTGGCTGTTTTGGTAAAATAAGGCGCATTAGATAAAAATGATTATACTGGGTTTCTTGATAATAGTCTCATTAATGTGCTGTAAATTAAATGAAGTTGAATTCATACTTATGTTACCCTCCCACCTGAACCACCATCCCCCCTTGAGCTCCTGCCACCCATAATGCCTGTATAAGACCTTACAGTGCTGCCTGTGTGATAACATTGATAGCTGTGTGTGTAATGGCTGCATCTCAGTGCTGATATGTTACTTTGACTGCAAGCTTATGTAGTTGATTTTTACATTCAGGGCATGCTCAGTATGAGGCAAAGCTCTGTTAGTCCATCTGTCAAAGCTACTGAGGGATGCTGGGAGATTTTTTGGGGGGAGTTTTGTTTTTCTTTGTCTTTTTCAGCTATGCTTCATCAAAGGAATACACACATATGCTCTCTCTCTCTCTCTCTCTGTCTCTCTCTCTCTCTCTCTCTCTCTCTCTCTCTCTGTCTCTCTGTCTCTCTCTCTCTCTCTTTCTCTTTCTCTCTCTATCTCTCTCTATCTCTCTCTGTCTCTCTCTCTGTCTCTCTCTCTCTCTCTCTCTCATAAACAAACACACATGCATCCCCCAGGTAGTCAGATAAAACCAGCTATTTAGATAATGCCCACCTTGTGTGTTGGAGATTCATATGCAATATTAAATCAGAAGCATACGACTCACTGCACAGTGCTTTGCTTGTCAGAAAATATATTGCTTCATACAGAGAACATGATCAAAGTGCTAACGGGAAAATATGTGCTATCTATTTTCCCTATTTATGACTATATACCATATACAGCGCTCTTTATTATGCATATGTTTCTTCAACACATACTTTATGGCTGTTACTCTTTGTGCTAATCCTTCAGTTTCACTAAAGCTAATTTCTGTTAGCATTCCTATGGAATTCTAGTAGTAAGTTAGCAGTGAGCCGATTGAAACATTTTTTGGCTGGCCTAGATCAGTGGTCACCAGTCCCGGTCCTGCAAATATAGACTGGTTTAGTTCCAACCACAGTCTGCCACACTTCCAGATTAATAACACATTTAAAAGTCCCATTAACACTTCACATTAAGTGGTAACTAACTAACATGAAGTAATAAATTAACAATGGTTACAATGGTTAACTAATGTTAGGTAAACATACACCAGCTACACGTTTACATGTTAATTAATTACATGTTTATTTAACAGTAATTAACCATTATTAATGTATTATTAGTCAACAGTTAAGTGTTAAGTGTTACCAAAGTTCCTGATCACTTTGATCAGATGCACTGGTGTTATATAAGATGATGCATGTTAGATGATGGTCCAACTACACCTTTTGGAAAGTAGATCTCCATGAAAGTTGCTTAACGCTGACCTATAGTGTTTTTGTTACTGGTCCGGTCCATTGGTTCAGTCTACTGTCACTTAAGGCCTTCTGAAAGTTCTAGATATGTCAATGAATGTGAAATTTACCTTTCCTGTATGCTTGCACAGTCTCTCTCGCTATCTGTCTCTCTCTCTCTCTCTCTCTCTCTCTCTCTCTCTCATTCTCTCTTTCTCTCTCTCTCTCTCTCTCTGTCTTTCTCTCTCTCTCTCTCTCTCTCTCTCTCTCTCTCTCTCTCTGTCTCTCTCTCTCTCTCTCTCTCTCTCTCTCTCTCTCTCTCTCTCTCTCTCTCTCTCTCTCTCTCTCTCTCTCTCTCTCTCTCTCTCTCTGTCTTTCTCTCTCTCTCTCTCTCTGTCTTTCTCTCTCTCTCTCTCTCTCTCTCTCTCTCTCTCTCTCTCTCTCTCTCTCTCTTTTTTTTTTTTTTTTTTCTCTCTTAAACAAACACACATGCATCCCCCAGGTAGTCAGAACTTGGTCCCACCCACTGTAAATCAAAACATGACTGGCGGACTTCACTCTCAATTTCTAAATATGTTCTAATATGGCATGGGAATAAAACTGACTGGATTTTCTATGTGCTGTTTCAATAATTAAAGTTGTATTTATTTATTATTTATTAAGTTATAAATAAAATAAGTGAGATATATTTATCTGTAGCTGATGTTGTTTTTCATAGTTTATAGATAATAATTTTAGTCTGTACTTACTTACTTTTTATTCTGTACCACCCTAAACTGGCTGATAAATTTCCTTCATATAAATTAAGATAACAAATTCCAGACATGTTTTTTTTTTTTTTTATATCAGAAATAATTCCGCCTTCTCTGAAGGCCAAAAGACCTAAGGGTTCCTGCCTAAACCAAACTGTTCACAAAGCATTATAAAGAACAGCTACAGAAAAGGAATGCATTTAGAAGTGACGGTGCCAAATGGATTCCCTTTGAGCAAAGCCAGATTGCAAAATCAGCACAATAAGCTCGCAGTCAAAGCAGCAGCAAACAGCACTGAGACACAGTGACCAAATACTGTCATTACACGCAGCCCAGGAAAGCTTTTCACATGCACACACAGACACGCACCTCATGTTGTGGAGTGCTGCTTGACCCCATAACCAGACGAGTGGAGAACGGGCCTGTGCAAGCGACGTAAGCCAGTTTGCTTGCCTGCACAGCTTTAGGGAATGTAATCTGAAAGCAAACAGTGGTTTTAACATCTTTCGGCTCGTGTAAGGCATCGTATTACTGTCACTTTACAGGCTGGAGCGGCCATCTCGGGGGAGAACGAGGCCTCCTCATAGCATCAGCCACAGAGACAAAGGCAGAATATCTAGGCCAGAGTGAGATTTTAATGGGCCAATTTTCTGTCAGGTTTGTGCCCGGAGGCCAGGATGATCCAGGCTATATTTTGTGTGTGTGTGTGTGTGTGTGTGTGTGTGTGGTTGTGTGTGTGTGTGTGTGAGTGTGCTCTGAAGGCCTCCCTGAAAGGCTGTAACAAAGCCTGCACTTTGACTGACACCCAAATCCCACTAGTGGCATGCCATCACCTCAGCCAATGGTGCAGGAAATTCCCCCGCCAGCTCCACTTGGCCCGGCGAGGTATCAGCCGCAACACCTGCCGTCTATTCTGGCTGGTTGGCTCGGCCTGTAGGTGTGTATATGTGTGTTTCTGTACGTGTGCATCTGTGTCCGTGGGTGTTTGTGTGAATGCGGTGGCTCTTTTTTTTTTTTTTTAGATCTCCTTTCTGTGTGCAAGACATGTAAGACATGTGCGAACTGGCGGATAGTCTGTTTAAACAACGTTACCATTCAGCCACTTGGCACGCGCGCTCGGCTAGGGGAGACCCAGGCAGCACTGAGGGACGCTTCAGCAATGTGTAGAGCGGAGCGCTCGCTGCAGCCGGAATACAGATGGCGGCTAAACGGTGCCCGCCGCTAGTTCAGCAATGCTAACATAATTTACAGCAACAATAATAGCCTCTGTCTCTGCAGCCCTGAGGGTGACTGATTTCATTTAAGCTATCAGCAGGTCATTTTTAACAGAGGTGTGCTGCTGGCACCGAATCAGCCAGCTTCAGAGGTGGCATGATGATCAATGCACAGTGTGCTCGACAACTAAGTTTAGAGGAGCTGATTTTATAGAATAGTGTAAAATCTATTTGGTTGTAAGTACAATAATGTCCAAGATCACAGTTGATTCGTTTATCGGTCAGTAAGGTTATTAGCTACAGATGATTGATCTTTCAGCATTGAGTGGGTCTGTTCTGAGTCCACTGCGTCCTGTAACTGTTCTGTTTGGCTTTGAAAACTTGCTTTTAGCTTTTCTAGGAATTCCTCAGGTGTGGACTTTTTCCAGAGTTCAGTCCTGTCCTGCTTCTCACAGTCCAACAAATCCCTTAAACACATTCAGTGATGCTGACGTCTGGACTCTGGAGTGGTCAGTAGACCAGAATACCAGCAGCTACTTTGTTTGATTTCAAGTTTCTATCTTCTTCTTGAAGTTCCTTTCCCTTTTGCCAGCTGCATGTCCCATGGTGTTGTCTTCTCGCAGTGGAAGGATGGATAGAAGGATGTGGAGTTGTTTAGATCTCCAAGAGCGGAGCTTGATAATAGCTTTAGGCATTGTTTATCTGATGATTATGGTTTTGGTGGTCAGCCAGATCTTGCACAGATGGTCCCATCTTCTCTGTATTTCTATATTTACCTTTGTTACCTCTGACTTTCCTTTTTTATGATTGTTCTACTGTATACATAGTCTCAGAAATATCTCTGTATATGATATTTTTACATGCATACAGGAAAGGAGAGTGCAGAGCAGTTAAGGTGTGTTTGTGTGAGTCTCGGTGTCTGTTTGAAAGGTAATGTAAAGTCAGTGACTCTTTTGCGAATGGTATTTATTGGGAGGGCACAGCTCCAACTCTTTGGATTTAAGGCTGGGAAGGTGAAAGAGCTTAAGTGGCAGTAAGGTATGTTAATTAATATTAATAGACAGATATATTAATAGAAAATTAAGACTAATAAAATCACTTTTTATTGTCACATCACATTTTCACAGGTGTGAAGGTGAGTGAAAAACTTACAGTACTTCAATACAAACATATAAATTAGACAATAAATATATACAGTACTAAGCATTAAAATCTCTGTTTACACTAATTTACAGTTATGAATAAAAGTTCTGAATAAAAACTATGATATATGCAGACACATTACCATATAGCACTATGGTAAGGCTGAGGTAGATGAGAGATGCAGGGTATATACAGGGCATAGAATATTATATTATATATGTATATACATACACTACAGATATACAGTGTGGATGGAAGATAACAGTAGGTCCGTCTATGTGCAAGTGTAAATATGCTAATGTAAAGTGCTGAGTGATGATTGTCCATGGAGATCATCGTTTAGATGGTTTTGGTGAGATGTGCTGAACCAGGTCCATATACCGGTGCATCCGCACTACTGGCTGTTCAGTAGCCTGACGACTCGGGGGAAGAAACTATCTTCTAAACTATCTAACCAGAGGCGGCTGGTTCTGGACTTTATGCTTCGGAACCTCCTCCCACTCGGCAGCTGTGAGAACAGACAGTGGCTTGGGTGGGTGGAGTCCTTTAGAATCTTTCTGGTTTTCCTCAGGCAGCGGCTGGTGTATAAATCCAGGAGGTTTGGAAGCTGAACCCCGGTGATGTACCGAGCTATCCGCACCACCCTCTGCAAAATTTAGTGTTGGGATTTTTTGTGTCACTTCTTGTTGAAATTGTTTTCTGTTTTCTCTTATGCTGAAAAATGAAATGACGTACGCTGACACTCACGATATTGTAATAAGCAGATGAACTGTTGATAACGTACATAGCATCTTTTATGAAAATGTCAGTCTCAAGATATTCTAAATAAATTGAAGCACTGAAATATCACCTTACAGTGAACAGAGTATACTGCAACAAATGAACTACAGTAATAAAACATGTGACAGTACGAGTTTTAAACATACATGGGTAATATCTAAGCTTTTGTCGTTTGTTTTTTCAAAAATATTGGATAAAAAGAATCACTTCATTAAAAGAATCGCTTCATGAATCTGAAATTAGTTCATTAAAGGTTATTAATAAGATTATAACCATGTTTATAAGCAATTCTTTTTTATTTCTGTTAATCAAATACCTCTTTAAGTTTTAACAAAACATTAAATAACCTCCTTTCCCTCCCTGTCCCACCGGTCCATCCATCCTCCCTGTTTGTACATTACATTGCTGACAATATATCAATAAAAAACAAAATAAAATGAATTTAAAAAACATGAATAGTAATAATATTAAAGAAACTCAACAGCTTGTTTATTCTAGTATTTCCACCACATTAAATCAAATCTGTTCCCATGTCTCAGGAGCAGATTTAAGCCGTTATGACACATACACAAAAAGGTAAGCTGCTCTATCTGATGAATATGAATTCTGAAGAAGCTGACAGGGTTAAAGCTAATTTAAGGAGAGGATGAAGTGGGATGAGTAACCAGCGAAAGCAGAAGTTTAACAGTGTAGATAAACGTAGGCTCACTATTTGGCAAGCACCTGGTCTCTGTTGCCCTACAGCCTATTAATACAACCTATTAATGATTTACAAGGTGTTTATGATCTGATTAATAACACTTCATGAACACTTTTACGAGGGTAGCCATATCATAAAGTGGCACCAAATAAAACATCTAAAAAAAACACTTTTTGCTGTGTACGCCCAAATGCCCTCGCTCCTTTTAGCCAATCAGTAAACACAACAGTGAACACACTCCACTCCACTGTACCACCTCTTCTCAATCTATTCGAATGCCCCCTAGAGAAACAGTTCTAGCCAGCACATGTCAAATAGCTTAGATGCTGGTTCATACAGCACTCCAGTGTCTCTCACCCTCTCGCTTTATTCAGAAATCCGTTGCCTACTGTCTACTGGGCTGCAAGGCAGGGGATGAAAAGCTAAGTTTGTCTTTAGACAGGGGAATGCTGTGGGATAACATGTCGGGTGGGTGGGAGGTGTGACGTATGGTGCAAGGGCCAATATTTTCGCTGTTTGGACTGGCAGCCTTGTGAAAAAGAGAAGCCCAGCACCTTTCCTCCACGGAGGGGATGCTGAGATGTCAGTGAGAGTTACTGAGACATGGAGGCCTTGAGAAACCTCCCTTCACATGAGCTATGAAGGCAGACAGGAGGAGAACACAAGGTCAGCATGGGGGGTTTTACTGCGGACGAGCATCAGGGGAGTCGTATTACTGGAACACTGGGGGCTACTCAGGTCTTTTAGAGTGTTTTATGTCGTCACGGTTCTTTTGTAACGGCAAGTGAAATAAAAGAAGTGCTAGCAAAATGGGCTAAACCAACGACAATTATGCCATGCATTTCCATTCAGTCAAATACAGACTATACTGACTTTTGATTAGTTAAATGCAGTAGGCAAATGCCAGTGAGACTGACAGAGGAAAGTTAACACATCCTCTATAGATCCTCTGAAGAAGACGATATGGCATCCATCATTCATTCATCAATTCATCTTCTTAACAACTTATCCTTCTGGGTCATGGGAGAGGGAGGTGGGGTTGGAGCCTATCCCAGTGCTCATTGGGCAAAAGACAGAAAACAAACTGGACAGGCCGCTGGTCCATGGCAGGGCATTATTACAGTAGCTCATGTTAATAGCTTTAGTTCTTCCATATTTTAACACTGCAGTCTCTTTCTTCATGTTCTTGTCTTTTAATTACACTGTTCTATTATTTTGCACTTTTATAGGACCTGAGATGGTAAATCAATCAGTAAATCAATCAGCCATTGAGTCAGTCAATCAATTAATCAGTCAAAATATATTTGTATAGCACGTTTTATAATCTATGTTGTCTCAAAGCTGCTTTACACCGAAGGAAAAAATGTTTATATGTAAGGAAGGAATCAAAACCAAAGGTCATAATGGCTAGTAAACCTCAGAAAGAACCCAGGCTTATGGGGAGGAAGCCATGCTCCTCTGATTAACACTGGATAAGGAGAAACTGGCATTCGTAACAACGATACAACAGTGAAACCTTCTGATTAATCCAGGAAGTAGTTCTTTGTCAAAGTGAAGAATTGAGTTCATGATCAGTGTCGGGTCCAGGTGCTGGTAGCTCAACTGGGCTAATTCTGATCATGCAGAGTGGTGAGCAGGAGCTTCACAAAACAACTTCATGAAATTAACAGAACATAGTGAAGTAAAGTTACATGGTTATGGGAAGCTACTAAATTTACTCAATATCTTGATCTTCTGAATGTGACATCACAATAAGTTGCTATAGCTCATATCCCTCCATATGATTTAATGGATAAGACTTTGAAGGAAGAAGACCCATCATGATCTCCCATTCAAATGCAGTGGCTCTGAAACATCTTTTTTTTTTTTTTTTTTGGTTACTTACCCACATAACCAGCAGGTGAGGAAAAGAAAATTAAGCAATAATATCCCACCACCCCCCATGGAGCTAAATCTCTCAGCTCCCCTAGAGACACTCCCTGATACTCCTTTACCACTTATAAATAATCTCATTCTTTCATCTTTTGAGCCACTTATCCTGCTGGGTCACAGGGCATGCCAAAGCCTATCCCAGGACTCATTGATCGGAAGGCAGGAAACTCCCTGGACACACAGACATCCACATTCACTCACACACTTGCACTTCACATGACTGCATGTCTTTGGACTGTGGGAGGAAACCCACACAGACATGGGGAGAACATGCAAACGCGACATAGGAAAGGCTCTGGGGAATAGAACCCGGGTTCTTCCTGTGGTGAGGCGACAGTGCCTCCCACTGCACCACCCTCATAAATGAGCTATTATTTAATCTGGACTTTACTGCCATGTGACAGTTAAATGATGACCAGCAGTAAGGCAGTGAGAATGTCCTTTATTGTGTTACATTATGAGAAATCCTTACATTGCTGCCAACCAAGGTCATAATCTGGTTTTCGCTGCTCACTTGCAACAATTCTGGGTGTTTCTCAAGCTCACCAGCCTACGCACTCGCAACAAAAAGGCACTGTGAGCATTTTATATTATTCCTACATGATAACAGTCAACTGGCTCAAATCACCCAATGTTAACGTTGTCTGCCGCCAGCAGTGAGGGAGAATCTACTCAATATGACTACATACTTCTCTCAAACTGAATGAATTTACTTCCTCTCTGAAACTCTGGTTTAAGTTGAAAGTACAAGGGAAAATTTATTTCAGTCAGACCAAACATCATTTAAAAGCCATGTCCCTGCCTTTTCGCTGAACAGGAAATAGAATGTTATGCCTAATTAAAATAATGGATGACCAATGCTGTTTGGACACATAGAAACTAGCCAGTAGGAATGATTCAATAACAGCTGCCTCAAATACATTTCAGCGCAACTCACAATATGACAGTTATAAACCAGCGTTTTTAATAGCGTAGCTTGTTTGGAGCTAGTTAGAGCCAAATTGTGGACCGAGCAGGGGTCAGTGAGGAGGAGTTTCTAGTCTATATACTAATGACTATAAGCTTTGGTTCAATATCTATGGTTTTTTGAGCATGGAAACTCTCGATCCACTCTCATTCCAACCACCTAGAAGCCACTTAGTCACCTCAACAAGGCCGGCAAGCCTACACAAAGTCAGCAAAGGTTCGAAATGCCTCCCATCACTGCCCTAACAACTGCTGGTCAAGGGTTAACTATGCAAAGACCCTCAGTTAGGACTAATGTTATGATAAGATACGACTCTATTCATGCCAATATCGTCAAAGTGGGGTGGGGAGGCATGGGGTGTCAGAGAACAACAGAAAGTGTCACTCGTCATGAAATAAATCAACAAAGACGAGGAGCTTTTGCAAAGTAACCTGAACCAAACACAGAGGACATGGATGTTTACATCCTGAGAAAATCAAACTAGACAGTACAGTAAAGTTTTGTTTCTTGGATCCACTGCTTTGGTCTCGCTAACTCTGCTCCCTCTCTATAGTCCACCTTTAGCTCTCTCTGCCATGAGAGTGGATATATAGCAGGTATTGAAATTTGGGCACAGTGATAAAAAGAACAGCTGTCCAGCACAACTCAACCCCCTACAGTCTTACTACAGAGCTGTACAAAAGAGGGTAACATCAAAAACTTGCTCCTGATATTGTCAAAAACATGTACTTTGGGTGAATTTCATGAGACAAGCCTTAAAGATTTCCATGGTTTATGTCTCTACAATTAGCTTAACCTTTAGGAAATGGCAAGCTTAGTGGGGTGTTTATAGACACAACATTACTACTAGGGACGTAGCCACACAAGCATATCTTAATGCCAACAGTAAAAGCATATCTTAATAGTTGTAGCAGCTTATTATCTCTCATGTAATTACACATGGATGATAACGTGAGTGTATATTATTTGTGATCAGACAGGAACAACAGTGTAATAACTTACATTAAGAATGAGCTTTTTCAAGAAACACTAATGTAATTAGATGGGGCAAAGATGAATTGATGTACATGTGTAATTAAATAAGATGTACTACTGTAATTTTGTAGTTACGTTGTTGTTGCATGTGCTGTTCATATGTAATAACATAGTTATTAGAGACACTTTGTGGGACCAACCTGTCTATAGCATGGTAGAAATAGTAACGTATTGAGTTAAATGATGACCTGCAGTAAGACCGTGAGAATGTCCTTTGTTGTGTTACATTATGAGAAATCTTCACATTGCTGCCAACCAAGGTCATAATCTGGTTTTCGCTGCCCACTTGCAACAATTCTGGGTGTTTCTCAAGCTCACCAGCCTACGCACTCGCAACAAAAAGGCACTGTGAGCATTTTAGATTATTTCTACATGATAACAGTCAACTAGCTCAAATCACCCAATGTTAACTTTGTCTATAGCATGGTAGAAATAGTACCGTATTGGTCAGCTAGACAGATGGTTCCTTATGCTAGCTAACCTAAAAGATTACAACAGCAAATCAGCATTAGTGAGATAAGTCATGTTACCCAATGTAAATACAGTATGATGCTAACCCCAAGCGCTAATGAAGAAACACTATTCCTGTCTCTTCAGTTGTGTTGTAGTCAGTTTAGGTTTTGTCTGGACCATAGTGGCCATGCCAAGACGCTCGGGGGTTTGCTGTACTGTGAAAAGTTGCTGTCCTTCAGGTTTGACCTGGTCCAGACTGTCTCGAGCAATTAGAAATCCTAACGCATCTTTCACTAGAATTTCAAGCAGGCATGCTAACCCCACTTGTCCAAACCCGAGTCTCTGCTATGACCCTTATGGATCACTGTCTCTGTGGCGAGTGTGCTGATGCACACTGGCTGCAATCTCATCATCCAGGTGGCTGCTACGTATCAGTAGCGCCTGAGGTGAGTCACCGCTGCATGTAAACGTGTCAAGAGGAGTGCTACCCAAGCTCAGCGGTTCATTCATGAGCTATTATGTGGACTGTATTAATTTATCAATCACAGCATAATTTATAGCATAATTATGCATGGTAATTAGATGGCTGTTCAATCACTGGTGAATGGATGGCACTATTTTCCCTAACGAACATCATTTGTTAATGAGGGAGAAAAAATGGGTGTGACTTTCGGATAATGGCTTGTCAGATTCCACACTCTTCCTATCATTATCATACTGGCTGCGGGAATCCAGAATAGAATGAATTATCATCAGCACATTGTTGTTTTTGTGACATGTTGTGCTCTTCCTTTCCTGGCTGGCTGGAACCCTAGAGCAGTGTGAACATAGAATATGGAGGGTGAGTTACATTACTCCAGGTCTCCGGCTCCAAAATTCCTAATCCACCGGGAATACGATGTGTTATGGTCAGAACATTGTTGGTTTGGTGTCATGTTGGGCTATTCCTATTCAGTTTGGATGAAGTAGGGGTTTTGGACTTGGCAGCCTAATGTAATGTAACTCACCCTTGATATTCCAAGGACGTGAAAGGTGCATTGGTGAGGATGTCGTTTGAACTTCCTATGTGTCTGGAATCAGCACTCCTAGTTCAGTTTGGTTCATGGGTTGTTCTTGTGTTTGATTGACATTAGGCTGTTGTTATGGAGTCGGTACAGAGTAAGAACACCAAGGTCACATTCTGCTTTTAAATGAGTCCTTTCTCTCACTGCATGTCTGGCATTCCTCCGTGGCTGGCTGGCTGGCGACCCCATGCAGTCCAGCCACAGTTCCAATACAGTCCCAACAAGTGCAAAACTGTGAAGCACCTGTACCTTAATGGTGAGCACCCCAGTCCTCCACCAGGGCCTTGCTCCTCCGGCATTTAATAGTAGGGCTCCCCACAGTGCACTCAGACCTGTGCTCATTACTGCCCACCACTACAATGATGCTGTCCTGAACATTACTTGTGCATGCCAGGGCTGTGCCTCCATTCCTTCCCCCATTTCTGGCGGTTCTCAGACAGGGTAGGTTCGCCCGCCGAGTTCATTGTTTTCCGAAATCCACAGGCGGCCGATGCCACTTCTGACTCCAAATATTGCATCGGTGGGCAGTAATGAATATGCGAAAAATGCCAGGCTTTTAAACAAGTGGTCTTTATTGAACACAGCAGGAATGGAGGCTGCCGTCCAGTGCTGCCAGGATAGCAAGCAGGTCATCAGCAGTCATACGACTCTCCAGCATAGTGGGCACTCACAGTGCATCATTACCCTCCTGGTAGCATGGCGCTACAAAATGTCAACATTGTTTGATCAGGCATTTTAGATTTCCCACTATTTTACCATGGTCTCAGAAGACACGTGTAGGTTACCATCAGTGTGAAGAAATAAGAGTGGCCGGGTGTTACTTCAAACCAGTCTAAATGACTTTCCATCTCAGCAACTGAATTATACTGTGAACTGAATTCTCATTTGAGAGGTGAAGAAAGTTCACACATAAGCCGAGCACAGGACCGCCCATCTCCTTCCAAATAGACTACATCAGATTTGGGCCCGGAACTGAGGTCAGATAATATGGTACATCTGAAATTGTGCATGTGATGGTTCCAATAAAGGACCCGTAGCCCACTTAGCTTCACTACAGTACTGTACACTTCCAGCTGCAAGAGCAAGCAGCCCTTTCCCTTTCTTCCCCCTACTCCATGTGTGTGATACAGCAATTAAAGCAGCTGCTCTTCCTTACTTTGAACTAAGGTGGAACTGTTTGAGAGGATGCTGCTTTTTAATGGGGGACCAAGAGCGAGGGCGGCAGGCTGTTTAGGCTTTAAATACTGTGAGATTGTATTAGTTCTAATGCACGCATGAAGTCCTTCTTCTTTCCAGCTCCTCTGTTCTCGCGCTTCTGTTTCTAATGACCTTCCTAGGCAATTAGAAGAGAAGCTCCATTAATTATCGGCTTTGGTGCAACCAGGCTGGCACTTTACAGAATCCACAGGAAACTTTATCAAAGCCCGAGATCCACAGGAGAGCGATTTAACACCACTTTCTGCTTGCTTAGGATTCAGTGTCTTCTTAATCAAAGGGCATCTGTGTTTTTTTTTTTTTTATTATTCATCCTAGATATTCAGAGGTTTTAGCTAGCAATCTTTTGTGTGTGTGAACGCATGGGCGCCATGTGTACGCGAGTGTATTTGATGCGCCTCATACATATTGCAAGATCGGTGCAGCCAACAATGTCATTGGATTAAGCAGCTGTTTCCCATGGGTAGGCATGACACTGTTACTGAATAAATGATTCTGTCAGATTACCTCAGTCTCAGTGCCAGCGTGCCAACCACATGAATGTGAAAGTGCAATGAGCTAGCAAAGATACATGTCATGTCAAAACCCTGTCCTGCTGGGAGAGCTGACGCGTACACGCGGAACGTAATGAGGGACGAAATGTGAGAGAATGGAAGTGACAGACTGTACTTTTGAGCTTTACGCTTAAGAGATATGTGCTCTAGTACAGCATTATCAGTGAAATGAGGCCTTTATGGGTGGGTGTCAATGGTTCAATGCCAGGTGATATATAGGCCTCCCTGCTCAAATGAAAGTGCTGGGTGAAACTAGCTTTGAAATCTCTTTTTGAAACTTTTTCCAAGACTTTTTCACTGCAACACTTATGTTACCTCAAGGAAACCTGGGCCCTTATGAAGGGTGCTACCATAGAAGAACCCCTTTTGGTTCCCTAAGAATGCTCCAAGGGATAGTTCCTTTAAATGACTATTTTAGTGAGCATGAAGAAACCTGTTTAGAGGTGCACATACAGACAGGGTAATGGGGGGCACAACCCATCCCCCATGAGAGCCTGAACCCTGTCAGTTTCAGTACATTTACATTTATGGCATTTGGCGGACACTCTTATCCAGAGCGACTTACAAGGTTAATCATATTACAGGTAGGCCAATGTAGTGTTAGGAGTCTTGCCCAAGGACTCTTATTGGTATAGCACAGCCTAGTCACCCAGAACGGGAATCGAACCCCAGTCTCCCACATGGGACTCTCTTCCTGTTCCATGTTTTAGTGGATGGTCTTTCAAAGAACGACCTTTGTAACGTTATTAGTCAATCAAATCACCAATCAATACTGTCTGTAACTTCATATGAGATAAATCAATTCAAAATATATGGACATCTGCTGTTGCCGAACACCATCATACTGCAGCATGGTTTGAAGCCATAGCTGACGTTGTCTGTTACAATCAGAAAAGTCTCGTTAAAATGTCAGGCAAGTTTAATTAAATAATAGAAAAATATATGCAATAATTATAATGAATTTATATTATTATAAATGATTGCATGTTATATAATTAATAAAAGTAATTATAATTAATTGGTATAATTACTTGATTAAAGATGAAATTAAAAAGAATGTGTATTTACATTAGCTCAAGTACTGTAATCCTTCTGTAACTGTAACTATATGGTAATGCACATATTATAATAGTTATACTGTGATGCCACTGATGTAAATGTTCTGCCACTCTTATTAATCATATACTCTTAATCAATATTTTCCATGGAACCTTATAACTAAGCCAGCCTTTATTTCTAAAAGTGTACTCTAATGCACTATTATCAATGGAATGAAATGAAAAACGAATTCTTCTACTTTTAAATGTAAGTAAAAAACACTATGCACTATTTCTCACTGCAGTATATCACAGTGTTTCTGAAGAAACCTTTTGAGATGTGGACAAAAAATAGGTATGTGCTCCAAATCTGCCATAATTCTCCTCCTGGGTCTAATGCCTGAGCTGTATTCCATGGAGTGTCTCCTGCCTCACGGCTTTGCGATGTGCCGGATGCCCGTCCTTTCCCCTGGCCCACACGTGGATCTGGCTTTAAGACTTTGTTTGTTCCACATTTAGAGAAGTGACAGGAGTGAGTGGCACTTGGCTGAAGCCTTTCATGCTCTATCCCGCTAGCTGATGCATGCGGCAGCGCTGGGCCGAAAAGCTGGGATAAGTAGGATAAGGATCCAGACGGCTGGACTGGAATGAAAGTGGTCACCTTTGGTAGGGGGATGTTCGCCGAGTCATCCTCAATACATATGTATTCGATCGTCTTGACATTTAGGTCTACAAAATCTGTGTGACGCATGGAAGAAACAGTGGATCTGAGGCCCAAACCAAGCCAAACGTGGGGTACAGCGAGGGGAACATGCTGAAGGTTTTATTCAGAGTTAATATTCCTGTAACCCAGTGTTGGGTGGTATGACAAAAGATGATTGTTGCTGTCCAAAGAAAAAAGTCCAAAATGGCAAATTTACAGGACAAGAACCTAATTCAGTTCATTGGAACCAGATTTTTATCCATGCAGTTTTGGGCCATTTCTGTTGGTCCATTCATCATGAACTCATCACACAATGTAAATATGATCGAATGGACAGAGACAATACATACAGGGGTTGGACAATGAAACTGAAACACCTGTCATTTTAGTGTGGGAGGTCTCATGGCTAAATTGGACCAGCCTGGTGGCCAATCTTCATTAATTGCACATTGCACCAGTAAGAGCAGAGTGTGAAGGTTCAGTTAGCAGGTAAGAGCACAGTTCTGCTCAAAATACTGCAATGCACACAACATTATGGGTGACATACCAGAGTTCAAAAGAGGACAAACTGTTGGTGCACGTCTTGCTGGCGCATCTGTGATGTATCAAGAGCCACGGTATCCAGGGTAATGTCAGCATACCACCAAGAAGGACGAACCTCCACCAGCATCACGTAGTGACCTGGCCACTATCCTGCAAGAAGAATGGCTTAAAATCCCTCTGACCACTGTGCAGGACTTGCATATGTCATTCCCAAGACGAACTGACGCTGTATTGGACGCACAAGGAGGCCCTACACCATACTAATAAATGATTGTGGTCTAAAACCAGGTGTTTCAGTTTCATTGTCCAACCCCTGTAATACTGTGATATTGAAAGTATTTTCACTGTTCTTGGTAATAAGTGTTTCTGAGGTTCACCAATGAGCTGAACAGGAGCTTTTTTGTCTAGTTACATGTTGTGAGTTACATGCAACATCATTTTTGTGCAGCTTGGCAGTTGCAATTCAAAAGCATCCAAGTTGTATGCAACCCATTCAGTTACTTCACACATACAGTTGCTCCACTAATCTATCATTCTCGCTAATCATCAGCGTGTTATTGTCATGCCTCCTTCTGGCTCTGTAGCCGGTGACTCTCCGGACTCCAACTGTCGCCTGGAGATCACTTAATTGCTACTTCCCCTGTATCCACCAGTCTCCGAACACTCTTTGGGTCCCATTCATCTAGTTCTAATCATTCTCACCTGGCTCTTGTGTGACTCTCTATAAACACTGCTTCAGTTTGTAGAGGATCGTCAGTTCCATTGAGGTTACGTGTACTGGACTCTTGCCTGTTTTATTTTATCTGTGAATGTCTGGCCATTTCTGACTCGGATATTTCTGATTTCAGACCTTTACATATTTTCAGCATTCTTCATAGAATTTTTCCAACTCTTATTGTTGTTCTTTTTTCAATGTCTGGCTTTTATGTTTCTACCATATTATTTTTTAAATCGCATGTTGAACCTTTGAAAATATATGTATTGATGTCTTAAGTTGGTATCAGTGGGTATTGCTATCATTCTGACATCAGCATTTACAGCTGCTTTGGATATCACCATCTTGGTGGTGATTATCTTGGTTTTACTTTTGGTAATGAATTTCATTTCTTTGGATCCCAAATCAGTCAGAGATCTGTTTAAACATATAAAGCATAAAGAAAGGAGAAAGTGATCCAGCTACGTAAAGAATGACAAAAGTAGGGTAGGAAAGTAGAATCAATGGTGGCTTAAACAACTGTTTAGCTAAATCAGCTGGGTACAGAAATATTAGCTCTGAGAAACTCCCATTCATTGAATTGGCTTAGAATGACTACCAGTCTGGATGAACGTCAGTCAGGATGGGGTTTCCTTTCAGCATCACAATAAACCGTACTTCTTATGGACTGAACTGGTCAAATGAATCGTTTGACAAAAAGTAATTCTATGTGACCACATGGCATGGTATCAGCGATCTCATTGGCTCTCCCATGAAGGTTATCCAATGAGCCTAAAACACTTGTAACTGTTGCAGCTGACTTTTTCAGACAATTCAAGTGTCATTTCATTTCATGCAGCATTCAGACAAATAAAGTAGCATGAGTTTGATTATGTAAAGCCAATCTGCAGGTCTGTATATATTGGCATGTTATTCTGCTAAACACTTTTCTTTGTATTTTGGAGATTACATATTTAGTGTTGTAGAGTGTTGAATGTTGAGAGTTTAGTCTTGTACTTGTTAGCTTAATCCAGATCATTGTTAGACAAAAGACTTCGAGACCGACGTGTGCAGAACTAAAAACCAGGAATGGTTTATTACAAAACAGGCAATCACAGCAAGCACCAGTACACAGCGAAAACAATGGGAGAAGCTAAATCAGAGTCAGGGACAGGCGGAGGGCAGAACCAGGCAGAACAAGCAGCCAAGGCGAACAAGTTTAGAGGGGAAGACCGAAGGGGAAAACCGAAGAGAGAAAGCAGAGGTACAAACCGGAGAGTCAGGACACGAGCAAAAGGGATAAGGCATAAGAGTAGTAAAGGAACGAAGGGAGTCGGAAACCAGAGTAAGACCATGCGAGGAAAGAACGCTCAGGATTGCTAATCTAGGTTTGGCAAAGCTTCGCAAAGTGTGAGTGTTTGAGAGTGGCTTAAATACAGGAAGTAATCGGATACAGCTGAGGTTAAAACTCGGGCGATCTAGAGCGAATCACAGAGTCCGACCGTGGGCGCATAGACATGACGTCATCGAGCGTGGCCCTCTGGGAAGTGGAGTCCTGAAGAGCGGAGAAGCTGGGGAGAGGTGGAGGCATGACAATCATCTATTCTGTCCAGCTGTTTTGTCTTGAGTTTTTATCATATACTCTATTCTGCTCATCATTACAGTTATGGAACATGCATAAATCCGGTTTATAAAAATAAACGCAATTACGATGTAAGGAACATAATAAAATTCTCTAGGTTGTGAATGTGCACAGTTAAAAAAAGCAGTAAGGATGACATGAAAGAGCAGAACCTGGCATGAGAAAAATGCCCCAGCAAAACAGTAGCCTGGCTATTGATAAACATGAAGTCATAAAATAAGATAATGGCATCATGGATATGCTAGAGATGGCATGTCCAAGTGAGAGTGGGACCTGTTTCCAGACCGGGAGCTGCCGTCCACCTTCACATGATTCACATGAAAATTGCTTCCTTGGGACGGCAAAAAAGTAATGAAGTCTACAGAGCACTGTCTGTTGCATCAGCCAGTACCAGATTCACACTGTCTCCCTGAATTTGATACACTGATCTCTCAAGGCTGATGTTAGCTTCTTATTCCGATTTCCATTCCACCTTAAAAGCTACAGCAGTCAGACTCTTAACATCCGTAGGGGCATCTGCTACATCACAGGAAGGTGAAATAAGAAGCTAACTTTGGCTTCATCTAATCTCTGTTTCCCATAGAAGATTCAGTTGACCAGGGCTGTACTTGAATGCTGGTTTACACAGATATGCACTTGGTGAATATGAGTCTAACATTTATGTTCTTGTGCTGGTATTAATGCTCTCCTGGTTCTCCCTGCTACACGCTCTAGCACCGTCGGTAACAGTCAGGCCGGCATCCGCGGAAAGTACTGAACTGCTCACTGTAGGGATAATAAAACCTAATATAACCCAATGTAGTAACAAGGCCCCTCAATTGGGGGACCCTTCCTTTAAGGTGTTTGAGTGGTTTGAGCATGATCTCCAACATATACGGCTGTTCAGTGTCCCAGAAGTACTGACTATAACCTTACTATACTTAGAAAAGTGCATCAAAAGGTCCCAAAAACTTTTACATTGTCATGTTGCCCACCCCCACTGTTATCTTTATTGTGGCCTCATTAGTGAATAGCTTGCTTGAGCAAGGAGGGAGAAACATAAGACAGCAGCTTCTCTTTCATTAGAGTGTTGAGTGGCCTCTCGTCCTGTAATGAACCTCGTTATCTTTAATCACGTCTGAGAGCAGAGAGCAGCACTCAGGGCTTCATGGAGCAAAGCTACAAGGCTCTGAGCGTAGTCCAATGGGCTGCGGGGGGTAAGGCTTGGGGATCTGAGGAATATGAACAGTAAATTGGAGCAGGGGCATGGCTAAGTCAGTTTTAGGGGGGCATGAACTATTTAAATTGGAGCGATGGTTTAATACACAAAGGTGGTCAATCATCTCAGGCATGGTGGGTGTCTACAAGTAGTAGCAAGTAGTGAAAGCTTCTATTCGCTTATTAGCATTGTTCATACTGCATGCCTTGTCATGGCCCAAACCGAGACTTGCTGATGAGGGATGAGCGTCATGACACTGTATGACACTCTATAGTGTAAAAGTGGACAGACGTATGCCACAGAGCTGTGAGTCTGTTATTACGGATGCCATATGTGTTACATTACATGTGTTAAAAGGTACATTGATTTAATTTAGAGTACTGTTTTGACCGTAAAGTTACATTTAAACACGTATATCTTACCTCAAAATGTGATTCTTCACCCAAGACAACTTTAATTCTATATAGTCATATGCAATGTTTGGGCACCTGTGAACAAAATACACTATTTGTTGATGTACTGCATATGAGTAGAACAAAGTTACAAACCTACAAACTGCAAAAATATGACACTTCTCTGAGCATTTTAGTGTGCAATTTATTTGATGATTTTAATATCAGAAAAATAACTTTGGAACAGACTTTTTCTTAACTTTGGAACAGGCTGAGTTTTTGGGAACAGATCTCGGATGTTAAATTTTACCGCATTTTTGCCTTTCTACCTCAGTAGTACGTCAGTGTACTAAATATAAGTATACATATTGTGGCAGGAGTAAGGTGGAGTTGCTGCCATTCCTGCTGGAAGTGGGTATGTGCTCCGGGTGTGCATGATCAGAAGGCAGGGCACCGTGCCTTTATAAACTGACCCCCTTTCCAGTGTGAGAGAGGGCAGGATATATGGCCACCAGAGAGCGAGTGACTAGCGAGGACTAACTAGGCTGAGTAAGCCTCATATGTGAGTCCCTGGTTAACTCACATTGGTTGTTTGTATGTGTGTCCTTGTTGTTGAGGTCTTCCCGGTCAGTGTGCATGGCCCCTCCCCCGGATACATATATATATATATATATACACATTTGAATGGACTGCAAATGTCATTTAATATGTATTTTAGAATATATAAATGAATCCTAATTGTGTCTCAAAAAGTAAAAATAGTATAGATAATTAAAAACTACAATTAGTCCTACTTTGATATATTTTAAACAGCACATTATTCATGAGTATGGAAGTATAGTACGAATATTAGATTATATATACTGCAGATTACTTCTCCTGGGATGTACATTAGTTATGCATTGTAATCACACTAATAGTGATATGAAATATGTTTTCTGTAGAGGATGCATTAACTTGCTTTGGCTAAGAAACTCAATAAAACATGTCATTTGTACAGAGGCACCCAAATGTTGCACATGACTATACTGAATTTGTATGAAGTTGTCGCGTATGATTGGATACGTCTGAGGTAATGAGGAAATGTTCATTTCGCTCCAAGCAGGCAAGCAAAATTAAATTAGTAATTAGTAAGTAAGTAAGTAGGTATACTTTGGTATCAAGGCCAAAAGGGGTTTAGTAAGCGTTCAGCCTGGTGACGGATAGTTGAAGGTTTTTCCATTAGTGTTTTAGGTAGCAGAGAGGAGAGATCCATAAAGCCAGTAATGTCCAGCCGTTATAGGCCGCTAATGAGGCCTGAAATGTCTGAGAGAGTTTGATGTAGAGCAGAAGGTCGTGATAAGTGACCTCGGAGCTGCTGATTAAATTATACTGCCACAGGGTCAATATTGTGCTCGATGTGTTTTTGATACTTTTCTGGCTCGGTTGTTATATCACTGTCCAGCAGACAGAACCCGGTCCTATCGGTGCACGTTCCCCAGCATTAACCTTTCACCTTATCTTAAGCAATATTGATGATGGCTACTGAACACCATCAGAGCTGTGACACTGTCATATCATTTGGGCCACTGTGATCATAAGTCAAAATAATGTTCAGAATGAACTTCAACTTTTGTTCCTGGTGGATTGATGGGGGACAGAAATACAGTAGGACCTGTGCGTAGGTGAAGAACACTGAAGAAGCAGAATATTGAACTGTCAGGAGTTTTTGAAATGGGCAGGGAGGAGGAGTGCTCATGCGTCTATATTGTAAATCTCTGTCGTCCACTTTTATTGCAAACATTCTATTGATTGGAATGATGGTTGAATTTAAACCCTGGGTGATCTATATTTCATTTGCTCTCTGATTGAAAGCCATTATAAAATAATTTAGCCTGCATGAAGCGTCATTGATTTTCTTCCCCCTGCACTGTATCTGCTGGTGGATACTGAAGAGGGCCCGTTCTACATGAATTAATTGTTAAAAGTGTTTAAAGAAATGAATCTGGCATGACGTTGTGACACTCTTTACGACAATGTTCATTAGTCTCTGATTTCCTGGTTTGGATTGGACATTGATCATAAAATAATAGATTTTTTTTTTAATTAGTCAAGATGTCAAACACGTTTTTTGTGTGGGTGCCATCTGTTGTAAAGCAATAAAGCAATCTTGGCTTTGTGAAAGGCACTATATCAATAAAGCATTATTTGTCATTTCATTTTCAAAGGTATTTTTATTTGTTCATTTTTATTTCACACATAACTGCAAATAAGAGGGTCCTTATTTATAAAACATTCATTTGCATAGAGTCGATCTGAGTTCACGTAATTAAAGTATATAAGTTATGATTTTATAGGAGCAATTTGTGAGATGATGCAACCTGACAAATTCATACTTCAGTATAACCAGAAAGATGTGGTTGCCGCCCCTATCATTAGAAACAAGGAAAAGCACAGTCCTTCCTCAATCTTAGCATTAACAGATGTTTTCTTACCAGTGAAGCAAGTTTAGCATCAAGCTTTATCCCTTTAACAGCCAAGAGCATCTCCAGTGGTGGAAGGCAACACCAGTGTTAACCCTTGGCATGAGCCATGAGCCAGTGGCAGTGGTGGTAATGGTATCTGGCCAAGAACTTTAGGGGGTAGCTGATTAGTAGATATCACTGCACCATGATACATGTACTTATTTGACAAATTTGTAACCCATAAGAGCCCACAGTGACGTATGTGTCACAAGCGTTTTAAAAGACTGTAAACTTCTTTATACAGCTTTACCCTTCACCTGAACACATGAAGTCCTGAGTGACCTATACCCAACATCCCGGATGCAGTCACATGACAGTTGAACATATGACCTCATTTAGAAAATGGCGATGTGCTTGTTGGGGCACTTAGAGATGAAACCAGCTCATTTTAAAGTCTTGGTTTTGTACCTATAAGGTGTCAACCCATTTAAGAGCGCTAATGTTCATATACCCATATTCTATATTACATATACCCATATACTATATTACACATACCCATATTCTATATTACATATACCCATATACAATATTACACATACCCATATTCTATTTTACATATACCCATATGCTATATAACATATACCCATATTCTATATTACACATACCCATATTCTATATTACATATACCCATATCTATATAACATATACCCATATTCTATATTACATATACCCATATTCTATATTACATATACCCATATCTATATTACATATACCCATATTCTATATTACACATACCCATATTCTATATTACATATACCCATATCTATATTACATATACCCATATTCTATATTACACATACCCATATTCTATATTACATATACCCATATTCTATATTACACATACCCATATTCTATATTACATATACCCATATCTATATTACATATTCCCATGTTCTATATTATTATACCCATATTCTATATTACATATACCCATATTCTATATCATACATACCCATATTCTATATAACATATACCCATATTCTATATTACATATACCCATATCTATATTACACATACCCATATTCTATATTACATGTAGCCATTCTGCCCATATTTCTAGAACAGCATGATGGAATAGCAGTTATGAAATCATATGCTACCAGTATTATGACTCTATAATACTTACAGAAGACGCCATGTGACGTCTTTGTCACAATAAGACTGATCTTTTATGATCTTATGACTCACCCTTCATTATTTTCCCATCTGGGGCTCTTCTGGATTAAAGCTGTTATTTCTTTACAATCTATTGATAATTTGTGGTTGTACATCGTGCAGCACTGTTGTTATCTGTTTTTCTATTCTTCTTATTCTTATTCTAATGCATAATCCACATTTTGATTACATCACCATGCACTAGTGGGTGAGGAAAAGCATTATTACCCAACAATATCATGTTTCACCTCTTCTTCCACTCATCCTCAAACAAAACACTCAGGGACTCTCCCTGATAACTCTCCCAGGATAGTAGTGATAGTCTATAGTACAGTAGATTTTTGAGGTGAATGTAATTCTAGATCATGGTAACTCTTATCAGTAGCCTTAAACTAACCCTAATTTTAGCCCACAGCTTTAGCCTGATTCTTAATCTATCTCTCTAGGTTTCTGGTGCTGTAAATAACTTGCAGGGGCTATTGAAATAATACATGACCCACAGTTAATATTTGATTCGCATACATTTTAGAAACAAGGCCCTAGGAAACAAGTGAGCTAGTAGAAAGTTTGAGCAAGAGGAGTGCAAAAAATGAGTAATAATATGTAAAGTAATAAATCCATAAATGTGTGTTTAAAAGGCCTGCATGTCTGTGTTATTAAATTATTATCCTCTTGATGGTCAGTATACAGATGAGCCGTTTTCTTGGAGCTTTAAATATGCTATATATAGACCCGTCCATGTTATTTATTCAGTCTGCTTGTCTTTCCTCCACAGCACTGAGAGATAACCGCATTGACCTGGTCCGGGCCTCATGGCAGGAGCTGACCATCAGTATTCGTGAGGTCACACTCTCAGATGAAGGCCCCTATACCTGTTCCCTCTTCACCATGCCTGTGAAAACAGCCAAGGCCTACCTGACTGTACTGAGTAAGAATTACACTCTGCACAAATCCATCCACTGTGCACATCTCCACACACGTAGCCTTCTCTGTTAGAAGAGCATGTCTGATATTGCGTCTACATTAGCAATAGTGTAACACCATCCATTGGTATCTCAATCTTTCATGAAGAGACATTTTGAAAAAGATACTTGTGAAGTAGTGATATTATTTATTGGGCTGTTTTAAGGAGATGCCTGTATTTTTGGTTGAGGGGGGTTAGCACTAAGGCCACCTAGCCTTATTATAGCTAGCTTGTAAGATAAACTTCGTAGAGCACAGGATTACTCACCAACAGGCTAGTGGTGGGTACTAGCAGAGTCGAGTCTTGTACAGTACTAGGTGTAGATTGTATAGGGTAAATGGTTGAAGGTAGTGATGCTCTTGTTGTTTATTCACAGCAATGAACTTTTCCCAATGGTTCAAAGTTCACTGGGAAAAGTTCATTGCTGTGAATAAACAACCATGAGCTACTACCACTCACTGGTTTAGTAAGTACAGGGGTTGGATAATGAAACTGAAACACCTGTCATTTTAGTGTGGGAGGTCTCATGGCTAAATTGGACCAGCCTGGTGGCCAATCTTCATTAATTGCACATTGCACCAGTAAGAGCAGAGTGTGAAGGTTCAGTTAGCAGGTAAGAGCACAGTTCTGCTCAAAATAACACAACATTATGGGTGACATACCAGAGTTCAAAAGAGGACAAATTGTTGGTGCACGTCTTGCTGGCGCATCTGTGACCAAGACAGCAAGTCTTTGTGATGTATCAAGAGCCACGGTATCCAGGGTAATGTCAGCATACCACCGAGAAGGACGAACCTCCACCAGCATCACGCAGTGACCTGGCCACTATCCTGCAAAGAGAATGGCTTAAAATCCCTCTGACCACTGTGCAGGACTTGTATATGTCATTCCCAAGACGAACTGACGCTGTATTGGCCGCAAAAGGAGGCCCTACACCATACTAATAAATGATTGTGGTCTAAAACCAGGTGTTTCAGTTTCATTGTCCAACCCCTGTAGCTAATAGTTAATAGCACAGCTCAGCTACTGTATGCTCCTACCATCAGGAGGCTGGTACTAAAAAGTCTTCACATGTCTTTTATGTGGCGCCATGCAGCCATGCATGTGTTGTAGCATAGTAGCATCTACCAAAAATCATGAGCTGTGTCAGACGTTTGCATTTGGGGATAAATACAGGATATTATTATTATTTTCAATGATCAAATATCTGGGTATAATGTAAACATTCTATGCCAACATAAGGATTGTTCCTAGAGCCTTGACATCATATGCAGGTTCTTTAAACTCATATTTAATTTATAAAAATGGATTCACTATTCTTAGAGAGCCTGTTTAGAGAGCATTTGTATTAGTTTAGCTGAATATTGTTACTGTTAAGTCCAGACCACACAGCTATACCGTATAGTAGCAACTCTATGGGAGAAGGAAACAGCATTCCTGGCCTTATTGCATGTAAATGTTACAAGATTTTAGTCCATGTATTTTTAGACGCTAGTATTGGGCATAAACCGTAAAGGTCATCTGGCATTTTCAAGAAAGAAAAAACAACAGCAGCAAAAAAAAAAAAGAAAAGAAAAAAGTAACAAGTTTTGATACGGTGGTGGCATTATCTTTGCCAATGCTGAGATGCTGAGGCCAAAGAAGGCAAAGTAATGACACGTGAACACCTTTTACTGGAAACTACTACTATATGTGGATATTATATTATTAATTATATGTAATGTGACACGATTTTATGTATTTTAAGCCATTTCTGTTGGGCTTAACCTGTAAAGGTCAGCTGAAAAAATAAATACTGAAAAAAAAACAAGAAAAAAACATTTTGATACAGCAGTGGCGATATGTTTGCCCATGCTGAGGCCAAGGAAGCCAAAGTAACAACACGTGAACACCTTTTACTGGAAACTACTATTATATGCGGCTCAGAATTCCCATTATTCACACCTTGGGCCACAGCGATATTATTGTATGGTTACAGAATTTTAGGTCCATTTTAATGAGTTCGGGAATCTATGAAAGGCCTGACAGGAAACCAATATCACCAGCGTGGAATACAGCAAAATTAGCCTTTCCCCCCTTTTTTTTCGAGAGTCGATAGATAATTAGATTTTTACCTCATAAAGTGGTGGGGGCGTTACAAATCTAATGTTGCTGGGGATCTGAGTTTAATGAAGCAGATTCGAGCTCGCTCTCTCTGGCTATCGCTGAAAACCTCCCAGAAGACGGTTTAATTAGTCTTCCTATCAGCCTCTTTCTTTACTTTTGTCAATCAAAAGTCAAACAAACTCACAGAGTTTCCACAGAGTTCCTTCTGCCACATCACTGCTAATGTCAACACAGGCAGCCCACAAATATTGCTTAATTCCACATTTCCAAGCTAATTAGGTGCCCAATTACTTAGTCTAATTTTGATTACTTGGCGTATGCCATTAAAATCATTACTGTGTGTGTGTGTGTGTGTGTGTGTGTGTGCACGCAAATGCACAGCTCACACAACATTAAAGATTACTCATTGTGAATATGGGTACATTTAATTTGCTCAGCATGTTTAATGATAGAAGAGGAGAAAATGTGTAAATTATACGTTTATCATTATCTCCTGATTTTTTATGCATATAAAGGATTTCCAAGGCAAAACAAAGCTTTCAAGGCAAGACAGGCACTACAAAACAAGACAGATCCCCTTTTTCCAGAGTCATTACCAATGATCATTAGAGCCGTGCAGTTAATCACACGTATCGCAAGCTTGCAGTTCTGACCTCTGCAAGTGTTTTACTGATTGCTTAAAGTTCATTACAAGTACTGATATGGTTTTAATGAAATATCTGGGGGGCCAGACGTGCGAGGCCTTTTGTGCAGCTTTCAGACACCAATAGGATGCATTCTGCTTGAACAACATCTAAACAAAGTCTAAACCAACAGTTTGGTTTCTGCATAGTTTATGTCCAGCCACAAGCAGAAGTCTGGGATGCACAGTCAAAAGACAGGCACTGCTGAAATTTTTTTTTTTATGTCATATTTAAAATAATGCCATAAGATGCATTTATTTACAAGATATGTGACTTCGGTTGGGAAAAAAAACAGATTTAGTTTTACATGCCCATTTACAGCCTGTGACCAGCCTAACCAGCTGTTTTCCCTTTTTTTGGTGAATTCATGAATATTTCGATGAGCTCTTGTCTGATTGGCTGGTTTACAATGAGACATTGCAATGATCACAGAAGCAACATGTTGCAATAGACACAGACAAGAAAACCAAGGATATCAAAAAATCAACCTCGATGTAAATAAGCTTGGTCATCATGCTATTTAGTTAGCTATGCTAGCTGAGACTTCGTTAGCCAACAGTAGCTGGGAGTTAATGTTACTTATACCAGCTACTCAGTTTCCATATGGACATCAACACACAGTAAGTTAAAGTTGTTCCGCGCTATGAAACTCTCAGTTTAAGATGACCTGCTTCAACTGGCAAACACAGATCCAATTACACAGCATGGCTGCTACTTACAGGCTTCTGTTGGGCTGTTAAAGGTAGAACTGCTCCTCTCTTCAGTCTCTACAGTGTTTAATGAGGAGTGAAGCTACTTAATATTCTCCAAGAGTCTGAGAAGACATCAAGAGTGAAATGTACAGACCATACTAACAGCTCTGGATTAAAGTTTCCCAGGATCTTGGTAAAGATGTGGATGCTAAAGTTGGCTTCCTATTCACCATCATGTTTTCTGTTCCACCTTAAATGGTTCTGCAGTTATGTGCTGGTGCCTGCACAAGCTGTAGCATTAAGCAACATTAGAAAATAACATTTGACTAAGAAGCTGGTGAACAAGAATCCAATTTCAGCCGTGTTCAAAGATCATCAACTGGGCCCATTGACAGGGCCCGGTTTTTGGAATCGGATTTTGGAAACGCCTCATTTTGCATTTGTATTGGATTTGTTAGGTGGAAACAACAGTATTTGAGGTTGATGGTAGGTCAGTTCTATCTACCGAACTATGTTTATTCAACTTATGCTGTGGCAGTTCTAACTGCGGTTGATTCTGTTCAATACAATTTGGCTGAGAAGAGACTGCCAATTTTGCATAGAATACACTCTGCCTTTTGAAACCAGGCACACATTTGCAGTTTCCAAAGCATGTTGTTGAGAGTCTTCCTTAGAACAACAGCAGTAGATAATATTGGCCAGAGGAAGCATAGGCCTTGAACATGTGCCTAAAGAATACTGGCGAGTAGAGTAACACTAATTCAGCTTTCTCCTTTGTTTGCCTAGTAATGAGTCCAAGTTCTACAAAGTGTATGCTAACAAGTAAATGCTAATATGCACTCACTTCCAGGAGCATTTAGTGCATTTAGAAGATACATATGAACTTCTAAAGACTTATAAACGAGACCATACCTCTATAGTTTTTAGGGTTGTCTATATTTACTAGTAAATTCTACAAAATGAAGGTTTGGAGTAATGCTGTAACTGAATGTCACGCCTCCGCGTCTCCCCGGCTTCTCCGCTCTTCGGGACTCCACTTCCCAGAGGGCCACGCTCGATGACGTCATGTCTATGCGCCCCTGTTCGGACTCCGTGATACGCTCTAGATCGCCCGAGTTTTAACCTCAGCTGTATCTAATTACTGTCTGTATTTAAGGCTGTGTTTCACACGGGTTCTCTGCGAAGCTTTGCCAAACCTAGTTTAGCAATCCTGAGCGGTCTTTCCTCGTATGGTCTTACTCTGGTTTCCGACTCCCTTCGTTCCTCTACTACTCTTTCGCCTAATCCCTTTTGCTCGTGCTCTGACTCCCCGGTTTGAATCTCTGCTTTCTCACTTTGGTCTTCCCCTGTAAACTCGCTGCTTGTTCTACCTGGTTCTGACCTCCGCCTGTCCCTGACTCTGATTTAGCTTCTCCCATTGTTTTTGCTGTGTACTGGTGCTTGCTATGATTGCCTGTTTGTAAATAAACCGTTCCTGGTTTTTAGTTCTGCACACGTCGGTCTCGAAGTCTTTTGTCTAACACTGAACCGCCTTCTGTACCACCTTAATGGATGGAAGCATTTTTGTAAGTGAGATGTAAATGTGAAGAAGCATTTTAAGCTCATTAATTTAAAGCCCAATATATATCCATATTATATACTTATATATTGTGTATACATATAAGTGTATATAATATACTTATAACACTGAAACTATTGTGAACTATTATGATCATAATTTGAAGATGCTTGTAGACAAGGAGCCATGATTAGTTGAAACATTATAACACAAACATTGAGGATAAGAGTATTCAGGAGCAGACAACAAAATGGAATCAGGCATATAATATTAAATGATTCAATTAATCATCACTTAAGCATTTAATAAAGATTTTAAAAAACTTAATAAAATCTAAAATACATTTCTCCTGTTTTTAGAAATTGCCTATGACTAATTGCTACAGTACTTAACTATTAGGTAATGCTTGTTATTGCCCTAAGTACTGCTAATAGATGTACCCTTATTGTAAAGTGTTAGCCAGGTCTGCAAAATCTTTAGTAATTTATTATTGCAATCCAGGCCTAACTGGAATATCCAGCTCATCTAGGTGAAAATCACTCCAGTCTATAAATCTACCATCTACCAACAAAACAATCCTATTAAACTGGAACACAGGTACTGGGCTTTCGCTGTATCTGCTGTGCTGATTTTAAATGCATGTTGCATGTTGACTTCCTCTGGTTTCTGATTTATTTTATAGACATGCATTCACATTTTTTGGCTCTTGGGAGCAATATGCTGTGCCGAGTGCCCAATATCTGAACCCTTCTTCGATCAAAAAGAACCCAATATCTAATTTTTCTGACTAATGTTTCCTATTGATTTTCCTATGTTGCACAGAGGAGCCCTGAATCTTGCAAATAAAACTCCAGAGCTTTTACATTCTTCAGATTTGTCATGATGTTTGCTCACTAAAAGTGCCACTAAATGCAAGAAATAAGAAATCAAGATCGGCAAGATCTGTCCTCCTACTCTGCTGTGTTTTGTGCATTTAGAAAAGTTGTTGATATGATGTTATACTCTATTGAAAAAGCTATCAATTATCCACACAAAAAGGAGCAACAGTATTTCTTTACTTACACATATAAATCTTTAGTGGAAGTAAAAGAACCCTAAGTTTAATGCAATTCTTCTATGTCACAACCTCCATTTTATCAAAGATAACGCTTTACTCTGAAAATGCTATTACAATATGATCAAATAGCTACTATGAATAAAAGGTCCACATTCAAATTAACCTCGGCAGAGGACAACACCTCGGGCAAAACTGAGGGATTTAAGCAGGTGATTGTAGAATACTGATAAAATATTTCAGTTTTTTTCACACTCAGCAGAAGCACTGGAGGACACGGCCTTCTCTTAGATTCAGAAACCGCACACTTCATGTGCTTGGATAGGAGGATGTTTCAGAATGCCGTATCTTTCAATCATCTTTTAAATGTTCTCATTCAGTGTAGTAAATATATGTCAAAGTATGTTTAAATTTTGATTAGTCCATAGGCTCCTAACTTTAAAAGTGTCAAAAAGGCACTTCACCAAACTTTCACCTACTCAACCCTCACCTATAAGGCACAACCCTGAATTCCCTGCCACCAAAAGAGCACTAACTCTACACAAATGGGAAGAAACAATAGTAACACATTAACATCACATTTTACAAAACAATAATTTTGTTATCTCATAACTAGTCCAAACACATGGCTTTGAGAATAGCCAGTATTTTCAACTTAGATCTATTTTAAATCTGAAAATAATAGACAAAAAAGCATATTAGACCTCACTCGAGATGTCTTCCTCAAACAGACTATTATCTAAAATTGATAAATTCCTATCTAAAATTGACCAAGTGATCTCAGTACCAATGGAAAATCGGCAAAATGTGTGCGTGTGTGTGTGTGTGTGTGTTGGTTCTTTGATGAACCATTGTTGGATGGACCATTGTTGCTCCTCTCAACACTTTTGCGTTGGGCCTACAGCACTGTAAATGGGAAGTGAAGTGCAAGTGCTTCCACAAAGCAACCGCTAACAAAGGCTATCATTCTAAACAAGGAAGAAATGAAAGCACTGTTGGGGGTGCTAACCTTCGCCAAGAAAACTATTTTGACGACCTGGAAATCAGAATAAAACATTAGTGTTAATGACTGGGAAAACTTACTAGCAGAACACATATAATTGGACCAAATCTCAGCAAATATTAAAAACTCTCAGGAAAATAAAAAAACTTGGGCAGCACTTAACAGTCTGTTAGATCAATGCTTCTAATAATACTCCATAGTCAAAATAAAATGTGAGTGCATATGTGCACGTATATGTTAATGTGAATAGACTTTATTCTAAGTCATAAATCCAAATACATATATATATATATATATATACCATATACCATATACCATATATACCATATACCATATATACCATATATACCAATAAAACCCATAAAATCTAAAAAATTTGCCTGTTATTTGTACAGACCACATTTCATGCTTTATTGTTTTCTAATCTGTTAAATTTAGCAAGAAATCAATTTATTTCAGTGTGCCGAAATTTGTGTTAGAATGTGTGTTAGGATATTTCTATGTATAAACCATGCCATTTGAGCAAGGTGCCCAAACATCTGCATATGTACATGTTGACGACAATATCATTTCTAATAAAATAATGCCATAATAATGAAATAATTCACCAGTGTAGTATTAATAAGGTATACCATCATCATAATATCTAACCATATAATTTAAAAACTCTATCCTAATTTTACTAGATTCTCTCCCTCTCTTTCCATCTGCAGGTGTACCTGAGAAACCGGAGATTAACGGTTTCAATAAGCCAGCCATGGAGGGCGACCAGATCACCCTGACGTGTGTGACCTCGGGCAGCAAGCCTGCCGCAGACATCCGATGGTTCAGGAATGAGAAGGAGGTCAAAGGTACATCGATCACTTATCTAATAACGAATGAAAAGGCTTATTGCATGCATGAATCGAAATGTTACATTTGCAGTATCTCTCATATACCATTTTAATGCTCATCAGGTCATATGTCAGTTAATTCCTCATTCCTGAGGAAAGCTGGTTCTGTTCTGTTCACACATCGTTTATATGTACTCTTTCATTTGTGGTAAAGTAGCACTGCTTTTAGGTTCTTAGGTTCTTTAATGTTTCTTAAATTGGAAGGTAAAGACTTTAGAACCATTTTTTAATATAGAGGTTAAGGGGTTGTTTTACCTAGAACTGCACACTTGGATGAAGAACCATTTACACCACCAGTCAATAGATAGATACACCCAACTAAATGGATGTGTGTGGTGATCTTAAAGAGTCTACAGGCTTATACTTAACAGCTCCAATGTTGGAACAATACACATCCTGATATACCACATACACTTGTGATGTAGCACAGTATGATATTCCTGCCGTATCTCCACCTCCGATATATGTTTAGTGTGCTATCTCTTTTTCTGCACGGTTTAATAAAACTCTACTTCCCCTTTCAGTTTAGTGAACATTCATGATGGACAGACCAATAGAACTGGCCCACAACTGTTGAAACAATCATGTTATATCAGCCTCCATGGCCAGTTAGGAAAGCTGTTTTGTCCTTCCATTCTTCCATGAGTGCTGTTTTATAGTGCAGTTTGGTATCTTCACGTTTATTCTTAACTAAAGCATTAAGCTAAACTTAAGATTTAAATCCCTTGTTGATCCCACAGTGGGGAAATTTAGTCTCCGCTTTAACCCATCCGTGAAGTGAAATACCACAAACACACTCACTAGTGAACACACACACTAGGGGGCAGTAAGCACACTTACCCGGAACAGTGGGCAGCCCTATCCACGGCACCCAGGGAGCAGTTAGGAGTTAGGTGCCTTGCTCAAGGGCACCTCAGACATTACCGTAGGCTCAGGGAATTGAACCAGCAACCCTCCGGTCACAAGGCTGGTTCCCTAACCTCCAGCCCACGACTGCCCCAACTTGAGGAAAACCTTCTCTGTAAACTTTTGAATGGTAACGTATTAGAGCCCTAAAACTATCAACTCTGGAAATAAGCATAAGTCCCCTTTACCTGTGGTGTACTTGCCCTGATTGCAAATGGAGGGTGGCAGCATTACCCACCACCCTATAGCAGTCAATTAGAGAGCACTTATTTTTGAGAGTCCTTAAACTACTGTAAACGTAGCTTGCTAGAAAATAAGTCTAATGAATCTACTTGTAGTGGTTTTGCTATTCAAACTATCTTACGCTGTATAATTTCAGCCTGCTTGTCATTTCATTTCGTCATGTGACCTTATTACAGAACTTTCTGTAATAATTTAAAAGTAAAAACTCATTTCTTCATAGCGATTTAGCGTTCTGAAACTGCGATGCTGTCTTCTGTTTCAGAGACATGGGTTCTTTGAAGGATCTATATCATGAACCAAAGAAAAATCCTCGGTGTTTCAAACTGTACTGTTCACTCACCAGTCCATTCTGTGCATATATGGAAACTATGCTGCAAAAACAGGCTGTTTGGAATTAATTGTATCTGTCATGTCACATAAACAACTGATTTACATATTATTTATTTAGTCCTGTCCATATATATTAAAGGTATAACTTACAAAGGAGTGTTTTCTCTCTGACAGCTTCATAAATGAGGCTCAGTACAGGACAGCCAATCAGAAGAAGCCAATCTCGTTTACATATATCAGACACAGTAACAAAAAAAACAGCCTGTTTAATTCTAAGGGCTGAATAAAGAGGTAAAATGGTCTTGTACTAGAGAACTGGGAACCTTTTTGGTACATTAAACTGTGCAAGATTAAACTATGCGCTTACCATTTCAGAGACATTATTTAAATGTACAATGTACACATAAATGTATTATCATATGCATACACATACAGTTATGTAAACCTGACAGATGGTTGTTTCTCCACTGTCAGCTGTTTTACCACTGTGTAAGTTCATGGCCAACCCCCAACCCCAAAGTGACTCATGTACATTAATATCAAAGAGAGCATATCTTGCTCCTCCTACAAAGTTTCAGTAATATAAGGATATGATATGCCTGTTATGATATACTATATGCAGTGCATCCTTTACCTGATGGTGTTTGCTGTAATGGAGCAAGTGAGAGGCAGAGCCCTAACTGGAACATGGCAGCATGTCGAGAAGTCTGTGAGAAGTCAGGTCCGGCTCTATCTGCTGTGCATTCCAAGCAGGAGACATTGATTGCCTTTGTTTGAGCCCTGTGCAGCACTTCTAAAAATACAGCTGTTCTAATTAGCAAAGAGACTGTGTTCTCCATGCTGGGTGATTATGGCGTCTCTCGCAGTCAGAAGTGGCAGGGAGGAGGACCGTGTGTTGAAGTGGGCTAGGAGATGAAGGCAAGCCAAGCTGATTGTTCTTTTCTCTGTCAGGACTTTAGACTTTGATATTAGCTGCTGTTTCATGCTTAATGTTGGTTCTCATTTGGTGCGGTTAAAGACTCAGTGTGTATGCGCACGGCCATGAACATCAATTGACCTGTCCATGCTCCGGGTAAGGGACAGGAGTCGCTTGTGAACGAAGTACCACACTGGAGATTAGATCTACTGTCTATACTGTCTTTAGTTTAGTAGAATTTACTGACATAAAGACTTGATTAGGGTTAGGGTTAGGATTTGATTTTTGCTGAGGTTAAGGTTAGGGTTATGATCAAGGCCAGATTTAAGATTAGGTTTTGGGTCGGGGTTAGTGTTATGGTTAGGATTATGTTTTGGGTTAAGGTTAGGATTAGGGTCAGAGGCAGGGTAGGGATTTGGTTTTGCGTGAGGTTGGTGTTAGGATTAGGTTTTGGGTTAGGGTTATGATTAAGGCCAGATTTAAGAGTAGGTTTTGGGTTGGGATTAGTGTTAAGGTTAGGATTATGTTTTGGGTTAAGGTTAGGATTAGGGGCAGAGGCAGGGTAAGGATTTGGTTTTGGGTGAGGTTGGGGTTAGGATTAGGTTTTGGGTTGGGGTTACAGTTATGGTTAGGATTACGTTTTGGGTTAAGGTTAGGATTAGGGTCAGAGCCAGGGTAAGGAGTTAGTTTTGGATGAGGTTAGGGTTAGGATTAGGTTTTGGGATAAGGTTAGAATTAGGGCCAGCGTTAGGATTAGGTTTTGGGTTGAGGTTAAGGTTAGTATTAGGCCCAGGGATAAGGTTAGGATTAAGTTTTGGGTTGAGGTTAGGTTTTAGGGTCTAGGGTTAGGATTAGGTTTTGCTTTGAGGTTGAAGTTAAGGTTAAGGTGAGGATTATGGTTAAGGTCAGGATTATGTTTTGGTTTAAGGTTAGGATTAGGGCCAGAGCCAGGGTAAAGAGTTCATTTTGGGTGAGGTTAAGGTTAGGATTAGGTTTTGGGATAAGGTTAGGATTAGGGCCAGGGTTAGGGTTAGGTTTTGGGTGGAGGTTAAGGTTAGTATTAGGCCCAGGGTTAAGATTAGGGTTAAGTTTTGGGTTGAAATTAAGGTTAAGGTTAGGATTATGTTTTGGGTTGCAGTAAAAGTTATTGTTAGGATTAGGGCCACGGTTAGGATAAGGTTTTGCTTTGAGGTTGAAGTTAAGGTTAAGGTTAGGATTATGTTTTGGGTGGAGGTTAAGGTTGGTATTAGGCCCAGGGTTAAGATTAGGATTATGTTTTGGGTTGTGGTAAAGGTTAATGTTAGGATTAGGGCCAAGGTTAGGGTTAGGTTTTGCTTTGAGTTTGAAGTTAAGGTTAAGGTTAGGATTAGGTCCAGGGTTTGGGTTAAGGTTAAAGTTAGGATTGTTCCAAACCCTGTTTTTCACCACACAACACTTATTATTCTCTACTGTTCACCATAATGGAGAGGAGACACTGGAACATGAAGTCAAAGTCAATTTAAAGAGTTCCTGAAACAAACTTTATACAACCCTGGCGAGATCCTCTTAGCTGACATCTGATTAGACATAAAAGACAACATCTACTCATTTAGCTGTAATTAACAATTGATCAAATATCATTTGCCGGCTTGATTTAAACTCGCTGCAACATCGTAAACATAAGGTTTTATACAGCTACATTTCATCAGGGGATTGCTGATGCTGTAGATGAGAGCATTGTGGAAATCAGCTTATTTAGTTCAAATCCTGCTGCAAACCGATGGTCTGATTTTCTCCCTGTATTGACTTAGATTGCTGATAAAAATTTGCCCAATAACAATTGGATTGTTTACTCAGAGCAAAGCAGAATTAGAAATGGTCTAATTAGCAGGGATTATTCTAAGATGGTAAATATGTTTTGTTGGGGTACGTTTGCAGAGTGAGTGTGGTGTAGAGGCAGGTGTCACTCATGACCGAAAAATCTGCTGTACCTTTTTTTCTTTTGCCTTGCGTTTGCTTTGCCTTGCTATTTCTTCCATTTAATTGGATATTAAACATGTTTTTTCATTCCTCGGTTTCAAAGACATTGCCTATGCATTGCACATATGCACATAATAATAAAAGCATACCTAATTAATGCAATGATGTGGTTTGACATGTACACTTACCCTCTGCCCTTGTGTTGCTACATATACATATACATATATATATACATATATAATTTTTTTCATCCTTCATGTCGACACTGCTGCTCCTAAATCTTTATGTTTAGCTTAATGTTTTACTTTTAAATAAAATAGCACTTAACTATATATAGCAATCTTCACTCAACTGAAAGGAGAACTAGAGTTTTTAAACTGTGCAGAACAAGAGATAGTGTTTGCACATCAAATTATACATTACAGGTGATGATATGGCAAAAGTATAACATCGATATACAGGGGTTGGACAATGAAACTGAAACACCTGTCATTTTAGTGTGGGAGGTCTCATGGCTAAATTGGACCAGCCTGGTGGCCAATCTTCATTAATTGCACATTGCACCAGTAAGAGCAGAGTGTGAAGGTTCAGTTAGCAGGTAAGAGCACAGTTCTGCTCAAAATACTGCAATGCACACAACATTATGGGTGACATACCAGAGTTCAAAAGAGGACACACTGTTGGTGCACGTCTTGCTGGCGCATCTGTGACCAAGACAGCAAGTCTTTGTGATGTATCAAGAGCCACGGTATCCAGGGTAATGTCAGCATACCACCAAGAAGGACGAACCACATCCAACAGGATTAACTGTGGACGCAAGAGGAAGCTGTCTGAAAGGGATGTTCGGGTGCTAACCTGGATTGTATCCAAAAAACATAAAACCACGGCTGCCCAAATGACGCTGTATTGGCCGCAAAAGGAGGCCCTACACCATACTAATAAATGATCGTGGTCTAAAACCAGGTGTTTCAGTTTCATTGTCCAACCCCTGTACATGTATGCTTTAGTTCTGTGCACTAATCATAAAACTCTTTTTCTCTCAATCTACTTTTCTCTACATTCAGAACCAGAAAACCCATTTTTACTGTAAATATTTAAAAACATGTACTGGAATATTATAGAAATTTCTATTTCATAAATATTTTACTTACTGTTAGTAGCATGATCCTTGTTGAGTACAGAATCCCTTTTGTGAAGTGTGCTCTATACAGAACCCAGTGTTCTAAAACGGTAGCATTTTCCAGAACACAAAAGAGAAATTTTAGGCCTTATAGAACTGCTAACAGCTAAAGCTTCTGAGTAGTATGTTGATGTCTTTGATGGCTCTTGTAAATTACTCTTGGCTTTTTTAACCGCTCACAGTGTTCTTTATTCGCTGGTGTAGCTGCTAGATGTATTTTGCTGCGGCACTGTGAGTCAAAGGAGCATTTCATCCATCCATCATGCACTGGAGACTGGTTTTATTTCAGGATTTATGAGCAGATGCCTGGAATCAGATTCAGTGCGGGATATGCTGTGTAAATATGTGTGTTACACGGCTCCACGCTGTCAATCTAAACTCACGTACAGTGAGCGGTTGCGGTTACGGTCCCCAATGACGAACACATGGGGTGTCGGCCATGGAAGTTTTCATCATGAACACATGCAGCCGAAACAGTGATGGATGGATTCAATAACGTGAGCACATCTCAGATATGCAAAACAAGTTTTGGGACAGAAAGACAAGAGAACAAGAGAGAGAGGGAGGGAGAGAGAGATAGTGAGAGATAGACAGGTCTAGGGAGGACAATAAAAACTACAAGATGGCAGTCATTAAGACTGATCAAATATTAAACAGCACAATGAGCAAAGGGGCGTCATAAGCAGGGCAGACGCTGGTTGAGGAGTTTGGTTTGTCTGCTCTCCCCTGAAGTAAACAGAAGGATATTGCTCTGTGGGCTAAGGCTCAGTTTCGATCAACTGAGACAGTCATTTCCTGTAATAGCTCTGTTTCCGTCCGTGTGGCTGCACATTCCCATTGTGTGTGTTTGTCTGTGTTTTGTTTGGGCTGCACAATATATCGTTTGATCATACCGACCTTTCAAATACTCGTACTGCCCAAGGCTTCAGTATGCAAATGAGCCTTCAACCAGTCACTGTGCTTCATTGTATAGACCTGAGCAATACGGGGTTACCATCAGATATCATCAATCAATCAATATTCATTTGTGTAGAGCTTTTTACAGCTAACGTTGTTTCAAAGCAGCTTCACAGAACAGCAGTTTATATAAAGGAAAAGAAAAACACATCCATGTACAGACATAGGAAAGGAAGTCCGGGTCCAAGCCCCCCGTGAGCAAGCCAGAGGCAACAGTAGCGAGGAAAAACTCAATTGAGTAAGGAAGAAACCTCAAGAGGAACCAGGATGGTGAAACCCATCCTCCTCAGGTCGAGTGCGGTTGAGGCGAGAAAGACAGAACTAACAGAAAAAAGAAACATTGATTAGATACAGTCTGATTAATCCAGGAGGTAGTAATCGCAATGGGGAGCCGACCCATAGATGCTCTGTTTAAGGGAGAGATAGAGTTCATGATCAGAGCCAGATGCTCTATTGCGGTCACAGTAGACATTGTAGTCAGGTCGGGAGACAAGCTGGAGAAACCAGGCCAGGAGACCCACGGTGGGGATGATGCTCTGGTAACTCAGCTCTCGGGGCTCCCATGTGATCACTTAAGAGAAATGTTGTTCCTGGGCTTAACACAGAAGAAAGGGAATGTGCAAAGGGAAAGAGAGAGAGAATGAGAAAGGCTGATTAGGAGGACTGAGAGTGTGTGTAATCCTGAGAATCCTGGAGGCGATTCCTCTGCGCTGGTAGCTCCTCATTGCTATCCATTAGGATCGATCCGTTCCATTTATGGAGAAATGTAAATTGTAGTGGTAAACAAGTGATATCAGCCAAATGCTTGTTCAGTTTGGAGTTTTGGAGTCTCGTTTTAAATGTAGAGATGCTGGTGAGATACTGGTGATTGTTGATAAGTATCCTAATGAAAACTAAAATACTATATTTAGCTTAGCTAGTCTAGCTGGAGCTAGCCACCTAGCTACTGATATGCAGCCTAACAATCAAACTTAAACCACCAGTAGCCAAAAACCTCCAAATGGATGACTAGAGGACGATCAACACAAACTGTGCAGCAGCAGATGAGCTATTGTCTCTGACTTCACATCTACAAGGTGGACCAGCAAGGTAGGAGTGTCTAATAGAGTGGACATCAGTCCAGTCCAGTACACCACCACCACCACCATGTCATTGTCATTTCAGTACTGAGAATGGTCCACCACCCAAATAGCACCTGCTCAGTGGTGGTCCTGTGGGGGTTCTGATCGTTGAAGAGCATAGACGGGTCTGTAATTGTAGAACTATGAAGTGCACCTATAGGGGATCACTTTCACTGTGGAATTTATTCTTCACTATTACAGTGTAGTGAAGAGAATGGCCCATTTTCTTATTTGTGGGTTTCCCAGAGAGCAACATACTGTCTAAGGAAGCACCTTCCATGTGTCCAGATGTATCAGACAGGACGTCACTCGCTCACTTTTGCCTGTTTAGCAGTTCCGATTTCTTCAACAAGGACCAGCTTTTATCTTTTCCTTTGCCATTTATAGAGATAAAGCAGGAACTCATGGGTGCATATGTTTGAAGTCTTCTTTCAGAGCAAGAAGTGATATTATTTTAACACATACTGTTATTATCTTGTTATGGAACGATTTCCAGTTAATGTTAATATGTATATCGTCACTGGCCAAGGAAAAACAGGTATCTCCAAAATGGCAGCTTTACAGGAGAGGCCAAAACCCTTCATTTGAATGGAAGTCAATGGAACCAGAAGTCTTTCCAAGTCGTTTTGGGCCATTTCTGTTGGTCTTTTTTTCATGAAATTTCCTTACAGTGCAAATAGCATCTCATGTGATCAAATGAAGCATAAAAGTAAAAATCAACAAAAACTGAGATACATGTTTTGCAGTGGACAGTGACGATATGCGATATATACGATATAAGACTGTTTGGAAAGTAGGTCTATGGTCTAGTGAACTAGGCATGTTTGTGTTGGGTTTGGATGGAGCATTCCGAACAGTAATCCCACCTCTTTTTAATGGGAATATGATGTGATTTAATTAAATAATTTATTTGTAATAATTTGCTAATTTTCTCAGGTCTCTGTGGGTCTTCTGATGAGTCAAGGTACTCCTGTAATTCATTAACAGTGAATAATTTGGGATGACCTTACAGCGTCAAATTATTAATCCACTAATGCATTTTAAACGTATCGCAGGAGAGATCACATGCAGAATCCGTCGCAGTAAGATCACTGTGCTAGTCTCTGGCTCATGTGTTTGTGTGTATGCGCGCATCTGTGTGTCTGTATGGGTGAGGTGACAGCTTCTGTCATCACTGATTTCAGCACCTCTCCAGCACACTCATGGTGTGATGAAGGCATTTATTTTGGAGCTCCATTCAGGGAATAGCAAACACTGGGAATTTAGCAGCATTCAGGCTTCTATGAAATCACTGTCGCTGGGTTGCAGCCCATCTCGTTTTCTCTTCCTCCCTCTCTCTGTCTCTGTCTTCACAACAGTTCCCCTGAGTCTGTACCTCACACAGCAATAAGTCTGCTTCTTTTTTTTCCATTCTAAGCAAATCTTTAGAGATCTCCGAGATCAAATATTGCAGAGTGGTCCTGCAAGACCATCGCATTCCCTCTCGCTCGTTTTCTTTTTGGGTCTGTGTGTGTGTGTGTTTGTATTCCTGCATTCCCAGGACAAAAGGGAAAGGAATTACTTCAATGTCACTAGTTCTAGTTCAAGTTGCTGTGGTATTCCTGCACTGAAATGCAAAAAATATACAGAAAATGCACAAAATATACTTAAAATATTCAGAGACAGGAGGGTCCTGAGTAAAAGCTCTCTATCATGTACCTTAGAAACAAGAAAAACAAAATGCCACTTTACAGGAAAGCTAAAAACCTCATTTCAGTGTAACGTAAGTCAATGGAACCACAATGTTAATGCAGCTGCTGTGTTCAAATGACTCATAAAAGTAAAAATCAACATAAATACATATTTTTCTTTGGACAGTGACGATACATATATGAGTGCTTTGAAATGTGTGTGTGATATTACCATAGCAGTGACATAGTATATTAATAATAAGTCACAGAGTAAAATAATATTGGTGAAGGGCTCACAGCTTCCTAGACTGATAGCTCATTAGCCGGTTACTTCTAGCCTCAACGCTGCGTTACCTTCTCTCTGCCTGATGGGACTATGGTGATAGTAGCAGCATAGGAACATACAGTACTGTGTAAAAGTCAAAGACCACCACTCATTTATTTAATTTCCAGTCAAAATGACTATTGAGTACAAGTTATTGATTTTTAGGATGATCCACCTGCACAGGGTAGAGGAAAAACAAGAAGTTCCACAGCTGTTCAAAAACTGATTAAAAGATATAGAGTAAATAGGACTCCCCACAGCCATGGTGGTAGACCACCATAACCATCATCAGATCAACAGAACCTCAGGTTTTCGTCTTTAAAGAATAAATAATTCAATAAACATAAAATAAATAACCTCAGTACGAAACATGATTAAAAATAGCTAGCTGACATTAGAAAACTACTAGCCAGCAATTAGCTAGCTAAATTAATCAGAATAAGCAACAAAATACAAAACTTATTAACTAAGATAAGGTTAGATACAAGTTACCTAACTGCCTCAAACTTTAATTCAAGCAAATAACTTAAACTGAGATTCACCAAAACATTAGCTTAGCTTATTCACTGAATTAGCTATAGCTAGTAGTTTGATGGTCGACTAAAGCTAAACCGAAAAATGTTTTTCTGTAAGCTAATGAAAAAAATATAGCTACATTTACCACAAACTGGAATTAACTTTACCTCTGAACTTCGTTTTAGAAGAGATTTCTTCATTGTCTGTGAACAAAAAATAAAATAAGTAAGATGACGTTTGTTTGCAAGTTAGCTATAATGCTCCTATTAGCTAAAAAATGTCAGTGTTCAGTCAACAGTGTTCATTGGATAATAATTCTCACACTATTTCTTAAATATATATCTTAAAATTTAGAGTTAAATTGAGTGATGGACCTTTATACATAACTATTAACCAAATTCTGCTTACCTTTTCCTACTGTCTCCGTTTCCCATCGGTTCCTTTGAATTTGCGCCTTTTCGCTCCCTCGCATTCATTGGTAGACATGCGCAGATGGGTTCGCTTTGTTTTTTTTTAATTAAGGGGTGAAAATAGCCTCGCTGTGTGGCAAATGCTACTTGTACCCGGGTGCAAATAGACACTCCGAATAATAAAAAATAATACAGTCAAATAAATAGCCCAACATTTCATGGATTATGAGAAGCAGAAGTGCAACCAACTTCTAAGACTGGCTTTACGGAGTCGATGGAGAATGTCCCTGCGGATAAACTGAAAAGCTTTAAGTCTTCTTAAAAGAATAGAAGGCATGCCCATGAGCAACCTGGTGTTATATTTAGCAGTAGAGACTTCTGTGTCATTTTCCAGTAGTTAATTATAGGTATTCCATATGGGTGTTAACAAATACGACACCACATCCTGACACTATATGAACACATGCGGTGGAAATCAGGAATTTGCTGCTCCCTTCTTTCCTTGTAATTTGCAGTTGCATATTTATTCCCCCGTATAATGAACTAAAACACTGGTACATTGTGATCAATCAATAACCATTAAAAATGGAATTGGACATGTCTGTCTGGTTGTGGCTGAATGATGAATAAAACATATGCTGTAATGCTTTTCTCTCTATCAAACCCCAGCCCTGCATTACCTCTCGCGGTCCTCTCCGGCAGGCCTGATATACACATCACTCAGAGGAGTTGTGGGACTCATTTGCATCCATCTTCCCATAAGGAGTGAATGTAAAATTGCTGTTTCGTAGGAATCGGATGTGTGAACACAGCTGCCCTAGCAAACAAAGCACAGCGCCCATGCAACAAGATGTGATGAGCATGTGACTCATGTAGCATTAGTATAGGAAATAGTTTGTTCCGTCATGGATACGGTTTTCTGTAATAGTGTTATATTGGTGTACTAATGCTGTAACACCCTCTATCAAATGATCAAATTATCAGAAATAGTGATTAACCATTAAGCATTAGTCATTAGCAGCTGAGTGCAGTGTTAACTGATAAATCAGCTGTTTGTTCTTAGTTTTAACAGCTTAATTACACATTAATAGTTTGCTATTAGCAGCTAATTAGCACACTGATAATGAACTGATGAGTGTGTCTACCCATATAAAAGGAGGCCTGTACTAACTAGTACTTAAGTGCTAATCCCATTAACGTTCTGTTAATGAATCTGCTGATTTATCTAGGCAGGGTTGTCCTGGGGCTTTACTGGACTCTTTCCTTCACCTCCACAAATTCAGCTGCCTCACTATCCTAAGAGCCGTCTTCACATGTTCTTCATTAATTACTCCCTACTTCCTATTACTCAGCCATTAATTACTATGATATGTGTTCCTCCAACTGAAGTGCCAGTCTTCATCACAAACATGGGCGTGTGAACAGGTGTTCGTTCAAGCTGGAGGAGGTGCGTGCTGAACAGTTGATGAAGAATGTTGGTGTTGTTGAGGTGGGTGGTGGTGGAACATCAATACCTTTTTTTAAACGTGTGAAAATGAAATGCAGCCGGTTATATAGAAACAGCAAGTGAGAAATTTGTTTTGAAAGTTAGTTCACTAGGCCTAATACCAACTAAAGTGTGGAGCTATCGCTCAGTCCAGATGTTTAGCATTCTGGTCTGCTAGCTTGTTGTTACTTGTGAAAGGATAGCATCCTATTTAGGTTGGTGATATGAAGATGATGGATCTTCCGAGGAGGCTGAGCAGCTTGGAAAATAGGTTACCACTGCTTACTTCTATAGGCAACAGTGCTATGTGATGGCAACTCAGCCTCTTGTGTGCTCGTGCTGCTTCCTATTCACAGTGCTTCACGGTTACTGTGTTTGCAGGTTCCTTTCATTGGCGGCTGTATTATGAGTTTGGATTGGGGGTATGGCAGAAGCGTGAAATGGCAGAATGCAAAAATGTGTGTGTTAATAAGTGAGTGTCATATTAAGTAATTATTATAGCAAATAATAGGCATGTATAAGTAAATATTAAGTATTGGCCCTATAATAAAGTAGGATATTATTGATGCACTGAATTTACTGGATTTACTGAAGTTTCATCTTCTTGTACTGTATATTTTTAAGGGCATTATTTTCTCTTTATTTCTGGGAAAGACCCTCTTGTCCCCAGATGATTCCCACACCCCACCTTTACCTTGCATGACCTGCATGATTTCCAGCACTTACTTATATCACAGAACACCTTCCTGTCTATGTTCCAGCTTGTGATCTTAGGTCTGCAGATAGCGACCTCCTGTATATACCTTCTGTAAAATGCAGCCAACGTCCAGAGACGCTTTCAGTGATTATGATACTAAACCGGAACTCAATTCCAGCTTGGTTAAGAAACACTTGATCTCTTTAACTCAGCATTTAATTATAACTACATTATTGTGGTATTTATAAATTGGTTTTGTGTCTTTAACTCATTAAAATGTATCATTTCTGCTATTATTGATGCCACCTGCCACCTGTTAAGCACTTGCAGTGCCAGCCATGTGAACAGTACTCTATAAATAATCATCTGTATTGTTATTATTACTACTATTATTATTATTAGTAGTAGTAGTAGTAAATACTTAATCATTAATTATTGGCTAATTTGCAGTGGTATATTCTTAAAATAATAAGTGATAAGTTGCTTATTGCATTTAATTATTATATTATATCAGAAAATAAACTAATTTATTTCAAATAGAAAATCGACAATAACGTTTACTCCACATGGGTGCCAAAACTTTTGCGTGGGCCTGTATATAGCGCTCTCGATTTTGTAGAGAGTGTAGTGAATAGTAATTAGGTGACCATTTCAGCCCGCTCTGAGACTTCTCTATATAGCACTCTCGATTTTGTGTAGGCAAGAGTGATTTCATTTCCATTTCCTCTTCAGTGACAGTACCCATCCCCACCACACCCATCGGCAGCACCCCCCACCACTACCCCAGCGGAAAAAGTCTGTTGACAGCTATACTGGCAGCTTCACTGGCTCTGTAGCGTACACTTTTCAAGAGTAAGAGAGAGAAGGTTTGGTGGAGAGAGTGAGAGAAAGGGAAATGGAGAGGGAGCTGAGCGCTGACTCTAAGCACACTAGCAGCTTCTCGCTGCTTAAAGCTCCTTCTTTCATCCTCTCAGTGGGGGGGCTGAATCAGAGTCCAGCTTCTCAGCGCCACGTGGACACGCTAACACGAGCGCTAATCCCTCCTGTGTCAGCCAAAGAGAGGAGCAAGTCATTCTGTCTGCAGCCCGGGGTTTAGCAGAGTGCAGTATTTTACTATATCAACAGGGCATGGCTTACACTATGTGCCCATATGTTTTGCTAAGCCGTGTGCATGTGCATACAGCTTATTGGAATGGAAAACTATACCAGCCAGGGGTACTCATAAAAGGGTCTGCTAATGAGTGTGCGTCACTGTGTTCTGTAAACGACAGGATGCCAATGGCTGTTTGTTGTTTGGAGGTATTAGGCAGGACAGTGCTAATAGTATATTCTGACTGGCTGAAAGCATACAGCCTTTGTGGATGAGACTGGCGATTCCTGACTCAAGATGGATGTTATAAGGGAAAACTGATTTGACAGCTGATTAATAATTTTGGCCAATTTAAGGTCCCTCATATTTATCAGTGTCAGCAAAAACAAAGAAAGAAACACAGGTTAGGCGTTGGTTGATAATAATGAAAAAAAAAAATCTGATAATATTCCACAGCACCATCAATGTACTTTAAATTTGGCCTCATTTGAGATTCCAGTATTTTGACGGTATGTCCAAGTCATCAGGTAGTTGTTACTGACGTTAGCATGCTAACCAGCTTAACCATGCTAATCCTCGCTAATCCTCGCTTATAATAGAGTGTGTAGTGAATAGTGATTAGGTGACCATTTCTGCCCACTCTGAGACTTCTCTATATAGCACTCTCGATTTTGTGTAGGCAAGAGTGAAGCCATCAGGTATTGTGTTGCAGTGGGATCTATTGAAGTTAGCATGCTAACCAGCGAGCCCCAGCCCATCCTCTCTTATAATATTTGAACCTCTTGTCAATCATTTAAAGGTCCCATTCCTGGTTAAGTCATTTAAGGACAGGTAGCCAATGAAAGGACCAGTAAATGCAAGAGTGGCTTACAAAATTCATTGGGATTGAGGTTTTTACCAACATTTTCCAGAACTGGTGTCATCATTTCCAGACTGGAGCGAGCCTTTCTTAACTTTACCCAATGGCTCACTCAACCGATTTATACAAAGGTCAGCTAACATGAACTAGATACTGTATTAGAATATGGTCAGTGCTGTGTGGTTTATATGTAACAGAGTTATCTGATCAACTTTTGGTCATATTATGCAATTTAACTGTCTATGTGTTACACTGTCTAAACTCAGTAGTGTGTTGTCCAGTGTCCAGTATTGTAAATGGGCAGGTCAGTGATGGTCAGTGTGGCTTTTTAAGCTGACCAACAGGAAAGTGTTTGAGAAGCGGTAGCACTAATGTTAACGTTTAGTACACAAAAGCATCAAACATGTCATCGCAGTCACCACCTACTGTTTAACCCTGTGGCAATTCCACACGGCTCCCTGGCTACCTCATGTTAACTAAGGTAGCAGACAGTCCATCCAGAGCCAGAACGATTGCTGTCAGGTTTTATGTTAGCCAGGCCAAAGCATTTAACATGAAACCCAACCAGAGTCCTTTATGAAAGTTAACTAATATGCATGCTACTGTATTATGAGAGTGACAGGATGGCAACGGCTGTTTGTTGTGTTATCGTATCAGGCAGGAAGGATAGCAGACATGCAGTAATCCATACAGATAATCCTGTGACCACTGCATGGCGATGGAGGTGATACCATTGTGTGTGTGAGACACATAGAAACAGTGAGAGCACGAGAAAGACAGAAAGGGATTATCAATGGCAGCCTGACTCAGACAATCACCCTCAAATATCTGATCTCAGGCTGATGTTGGAGGCTCCTAGCTGCACTGAGATGTTGTGTCTGTGTGGGCGTGTGTGTGTGGATTAGCCAGATAGCATTACACAGCATCAGAGGAAACTGGAGCTGTGCAGTGGAGCTCATTTCACCCAGTCACACCAGTGGAGATGATGAGCTCTATTCCAGGAGAGAGACAGACAGCGAGAGAGAGGGAGAGATGAAGGAATCCAGGCCTCTAGCACATTAGTTCTGGTCAGCTACATACTGTATCATTTCGGCTCATGTGCCCATACTCCCCACTCTTTTTCAAGTGCAGGAGATTACAGCTCATCAAAGTGCATGTGAACCGTTTTTAAAACCAACTTAAGACTGGTTACCCGCTCCTACTGCAGTACGTCTATTGACGAGCCATGTGTGGATATATAAGTAGTGCTTTCTAGTACTACAGCTCTAACAGATACTGGCAGGGAGGGGTTTTGTTATCCTAATAACAGAAGTCACATTCTCTAGTTAATGTAAAATGTCATAATTGGTGAATTAGTGAATTAGTCAACAGTGATGCTGATGAGAAGTTAATGTATAAGTATAAAAGATCCATAACGCCCAGTAATATGTATTTACTTGTATCTGAAGAGCTTGGAAATCTCCTCTCCTGTCTGCTTTCCCTGACTTTCCCTGATCTTTACTGAGATGTGCTCATAAATTGGGTTGGCAGTCATACAGCACTGTGTCTTTATAGTGGTACATAATTATTGTATTATTTCTATACCCAGTGAATATAATTCTGTGCAGTAGTGATATGTAAATTTAACCTGACTATCTATTAAAATGCACAAAATGCTCTCTGTTTGTTTACTTTTGTGTTTCCAAGTCATTTTGTAGAACCTCTTGTTTCAGTAATTATTATTCTGCCCAAAAAAGATGCATAGGGCAAGCCCAGCCAAGGCAAGGCAGGGCAAGCCAAGTTTACTTATAAGCCAAGTTCATACTCTACAGTCATTCAAGGTGCTTGTACGCCATCTCCAGAGTAGGAGCCAAGGAGTACATATTCTTACAGCAAGTTTCACTTTTATAAATATTGATATTTATGTAGGTAGTTGTTCAAGGAAAGACCACCTGTAAATATTTCCACCAAGTCAATAGACGTTGGTACAAACCCTTCAAATGTAAGATCTTTGGTACCCTTTCCATTATGTAGAAAGCTCAAGATGAATGGGCCCCAGAAATGACTTCTGTTGGTTTTGCTGCACATTGCTGCTCTGTAACACAGTGAGCCAAAGTGAGGAGAAATTAGATTAACTGATGAGAAACATGTCCATTATTAAGGCGGGTCCAGACGATCATATTATAAGCCATTGGGTACAGTTTCTTGGTGAGCCCCTATCTGGAACCTCTTTCTTTGCCAGTATATAACACTGTGTTGGACAAGCTGTAGATCAGGTAATCTAAATGTATCTGTCTATTGCACACTTCATGCTTTTCTCAACTTCCACCTGTGTGGGCCAAAAAGAAATTCAAATATACATTCTGATTTAGTTATAGTGATGCAACTGAATCTTGAAATAAGCCTCAAGGAAGGAATATTTTCAATATAGCCTACTATAAGGTATAATTACACATAAATGTATAATTTCTAAATAATATAATTAAATTAAAATATTAAAGTAGTACAATTTGCCTAGAAAGGATTGTGCTGACCTGCCCTGATTGCATAGAGACAATATGCCATATGTATATTAAATATCGTCACTGTTCAAAGTAAAACATGTATCTCCATTTTCGCTATTTTTACTTTTATGCCTCATTGGAGCACAGCAGCTGCTGTTTACATTGTGTTTATGTTGTATGTGGACAAATTTCATGCTGACCAATGTAAATGGCCCAAAGATGCTTAGGAAAAACGTCTGGTTCCACTGACTTACAATAAAATGAAGTTTTTGCCCTCTGCTGTAAAGTTGCCATTTTGGAGATACTTGTTTTTCTTTGGACATCAGACAGTGGACAGGAAATAACACTGGTCTATTAAACGGCTAACCAATGGGTATCCCTAGGCTTAAGCTGTCACAGCAGCCTTGGAACAGAGCATTTACATTATACCTTACCTTTGATGATCTACTCTGATGCCTATGCATGCATGTAGACAACATGCGGACCACCACTGCTTACAACACAGCAGCCGCACTGTTTGTTTTTGTTCGGTTTGACTTCAAACTATATTCACAGGAACTCTCATTAAGCCAAAAGGGTGACCGAAGGGTTATAGCAGATAGTGGAACAACTGCTTAGTACTGTAATTCTTCAGTAGTCCAGTATTAGGAAGAAATGAGTTCATTTGTTCACTGTGCTGCTGAAGTTCCCACTGCGATTCAGGACAGCCGTTTGAATTTTATTAAAATAACTCATAGGGCCCCCTGGTGGCCTGGGCTCCTGGACACCTACCCATGACACCTCTGGGATAACCCGGGCCTGGTTATAGTCTAAGTATTCTTAAATAGACCTATACATTGTGACTGATGGATCTGCCATTGTGATTTAACTATCAGACCTTGGCTTTTACATTAATCTGTATTATAAGTCATTCTTACTGCAGAAAATGTGCTCATTCAGTTTAAGTAGCTGAATTTGGGTGTAGACGCAGACACACGTTGAGTGTGAATGTTAAGAGTAATGCATGGTGCTTTTGTAAGCCATGCACTTTTCTCCTCTCTCTCTCCTTTCTCTTTAATGGGCAAAATGGAGGATGAATAGGCCGAATCAGCACGTAACCTTCCTGCCTCCTGTTGATCCAAACGCCTGCTGTTTGGAAATGAGCATTTAAATTCAGATCTGCTCGCAGCTAAAATGAAATGCTAATCTTTAGCCCCTTTTTTCCACCTTTCCTGCTGCTTTCTGTCTTGGCATATGCTTTAGCTATCTCTGAATGCCAGGAAAGCCTTCCAGTTTGAGGCTCTGCAAGGCTCATTCCCTTAAAAGTGAAATTAGCACTGTTAAAGAGAACTCTGATTCACTCTAAATTGTGTCTCACTATGAATATAATTACACATGCAGTGTGTGTTTAATGAAGATTGGAGCACTCTGTGCCTCTGTATTTCTCTGTGTGTGTGTGTGTGTGTGTGTGTGTGTGTGTGTGTGTGTGTGTGTTTGCGTATGTGTGTGTATTGGTGGGCTGTGTTGATTTGCCTTCATAAATATTAATGTAAAACATGCTGACCTTAATTTTGAATCTGTCGGCTGGCACATCTCCTTCTCTACCACTCAGAGAGAGACAGGAAGATAGAGTCAGTGCTGGAAACATTCCATTATGCAAATAAATTCCACACACATAAATGTATGGATGGACAGATGGATGGTGGACAGATAGATGCATGGATGGACTGACAGACGAACAGAGGGATGGATGAGTGATGAAGGGATGGATGGCTAGATGAATGGATGGATGGATTAATCTATCCTCAAAGACTTTTTTCATAGTTCTCAAGTTGATTTTCCATTTTGAGGTACATGATACAAATGGATTGATGGACAGTCGGATAGACTGATGAATGGTTGGTTTCATGGATGGATGGACAAAGAGATGGATAGATGATGGACGGATGGATGGAAGGAAGCCTTCATAGATTTTGTAGACTGTCAGTGAGCAATTTGACCATTGTTTGTTGACATTTCCAATAGATGTTTCCTTCCCATTTCAACATAGCGTGTTTTTGCTGGCCCTCTAATGGTGGAAAACGAATAATCTTAGATAATAAGAAACATAATCCAATTAAAAATTATTTTCTCCTTCTTGATATGGTCACTGATACAGAATATGACTGGCTGAGAACAGATAGATTCTCATTTCATGCCTTATAATTGTGGATTGTAAGTTTGTCTTACCTCATCGTACATATTATATATCTATCTTATCTGAGCTTTTCTGAATGAACTGCTGTATAGGTGGATGGATGGATGGATGAATGGGTAACTGTATGGATGGTTGAATTGATGGAGGAATTAATAGAGATTGACAGATAGACGGATGAGTGGTCATTCCCAGGTGGTACATTATACTAAGGCCTGAAGCCTTGTCTGTGTTTTCAGACATTCTGTCTCTGATGTTACATCATGTGACTGCTTCAGACAGTCGAACGCTGATGATTTTTTCATTTTCTTTTTTTCATTGTTGGGAAACAATGGTCAAACACAGTTTACATTTGAACTTGATCTGATGAAACTTTTCTGAAACACCTGCTTCAAGTCTGCACATCCTGATGGCTGGATGGATGGCTGGAGATCTATCACTTTGTAAACTTTCTCATATCGTGAATTATGCAAAAGACGGAAGAATAATATCAGAGCAGCGGAACTTTGAGAGGTTCATTATTTTATTACATGTACAAGGAGAAAAAAGAAAAACTTGTAAAGAAGGAAAGAAAGAAAGAAAGAAAACAAAGTAAAAAGAATGAAAAAAGAGAAGGAACAATAAAGGGGAAAAAAGAAAAACTTGGAAAGTAAAGAAGAAATAGTAAAAAAGAAATTAAGAGAGTAAATAAACAAAAGAAAAACTAAAAATGAAAAAGTAGAAACCAGGAGCAAAAGAAAGAAAAAAAGAAAGAAAGAAGAGAAATGAAGAGTAAAAGACAGAAAGAAAGAAAGACAAAATAAAAAAAAAGAAAGAGAGAGAAAGAGAAAGAAAGACAGGGAGAAAAGGAAAGAGAGAGAGAGAAAGAGAAAGAAAGAAAGAAAGAAAGAAAGAAAGACAAAAAAAAGAAAGAAAGAGAGAGAAAGAGAAAGAAAGACAGGGAGAAAAGGAAAGAGAGAGAGAGATGTATTGTTGGTGTATAGAATGGGTTAAAGCTATGGACGTATGTTGCTTGATCTATAATGTCCATGTAGACACATTCGGTTGTTCATGCCTCCGTATGAGCAGTCGTCTGATTATACACAGCTTTAAAACAAATATTATTTTAGCAGAAGGGTTCAGAGCATTCCAGTCTGTTACTCAGATGAAATCCGTCCAATTTTGTTGAACGGTAGACTTCCTTTATTCAGCAGTGGAAAATCACAGACCCGGCTTGCTTTGAAAATCCTGCTGTTTTTGAAACTTTGATGAAAGTGAAATCCGAACTTCAGCCATCTTTGTACACAAAGACACGGAGAAGCAGCTTGAGGAACGCTGTGTTTAGAGCTTGGAAGCTGGTGAAGTGTTCTGGGAGTGCCGATGTGCGTCGCTGGCTAGAAATAATGAATACGCCTCCTCACTTTAGCCAATGTATTCCATTCAAACTGCCTTTTCAGAGCGGATGTCCGTTTCATCAAACCGTAAAGATCCTGTATGCTAACTTTAAACACACACAGGTCAGTCATATGGATTCAGCTGTGCGTCTCAAACCACGCTGTCTTTAAACATGAGCCCAGCTCGTCACTTTAACATGCTTTTTGTTTCCGTTCAGGGGCGAAGGAAGTGAACGCCAGTGGAAAGACGTTCACAGTCAAGAGCTCTCTGCAACTGCAGGTGGACAGGAATGATGATGGTGTGGCCTACACGTGCAAAGTGGACCACGTGGCCCTGACATCTACCCCACAGCAGGCTACTGAAGTTCTGGAGGTGCACTGTGAGTACCAAACCACGATCTATTCGATATGCAATACATAATAATCTATAACACTTTCTTTTATTATGTTATTTTCTATTCAGTGTTCATCTGTTTGAAAACTAACACTGTTATGACAGATCACATGTAGGTCTTCGTAGTGTCATCAAGGAAAAAATAAAAAGAAAATAAGTCTACAAAAGAAAAAGACAGAAAGAGAAGGAATGAAAAGGAGAAAAAATGGAAAAAAACAAGAAAGAATAAAAGAATGCCAAAAAGAAAGACAATAAAGAAGGAAAAATACTAAAGAAAAAAAACAGAAGAAGAAATAATAAAAAAAACAAAATGATATTAGTAATTTAAAAATTATATTATTAATTATTAAATAAAAAAGAAGAAACAGAAGCAACAAAAAAAGAAAAAAAAACAGGAGAAAGAAAAAGAAAGAAGGAAAAATACTAAAGAAAAAAACAAGAAGAAATAATATAACAACAAAATTATATTATTGATGTAAAATTCTGTTATTAATGATAAAACTAAAAAGGAAGAAATAGAAACTAAAAAAAGAAAAAACTAAAAATGAAGGAGAATATATATATATATATATATATATATATATATATATATATAATTGTTTTTAAGGTATGAAGAGCTTTGGTTTGTGTTTTGATGTACAGTGGAAGTCCGGATATACGGTCTAGGTAGTCTTTTGATATGTGTATGTAATGGTCTGTTTATGTCTCTCGATCCTCTGCAGACGCCCCTCTTGTCGAGATCAGGCATTCTCAAACACTCCCACAGGAGGGACAGCCTCTCAAACTGGAGTGTGTGTCTAAAGGAAACCCCTCGTAAGTCTTTCACACCATCCCAGCCCACTGATCATGCCTGGACAGAGCAGTGTGGGAATGTACCCACCTTCAGACACCTTTAGAAGTCTCCTTTAGACTCTGTTCTAAAATACACTATATAAGCGATTGTGTTTACTGCTTGCCAGTGCCCTACTAATGATTATAAAGCTGTGGGACAGGACTAACATATCTGCACGCTGTACATGTAACGACCCAGCGGGCGAGTACATTTAGAATACAGGTGCTGAACCTTTTTATTGAAGTCTGATTTATTAGTAGATGGAGACCAGGCACCTGAGTACAACCAGCCACATGAAGATCCATGATCACACATAGAAACTAAGAAAATAAAGCCGACACAGAGCACATGCATTCATTCAGTCCCAAAGACTGGAGGCAAACAGAGGGCATACATACAAACTGACAAGAAACACCTGGGAAGGGGAGGAGACACAAACTAGAGACAGGTCAGGGGTGTAGCAATAGGGTGGAGAGAGGGAGGAGCTACAAACCAAAACAAACAAAAACACAATGCAGTGATTTGAGGGCAATACACTGTATTAGCTATATATATATATATATATATATATATATATATATATATATATATATATATATATATATATATATACATATACACACATACATACATAATTAGTTTATTGCTAGTTATATAGTAATTATAGTAACAGCTAACATCTATGTATTTATGTATGTATATATATATATATATATATATATATATATATATATATATATATATATATATATATGTATAAATATATATACACACACACATACATACTTATATATACATACATATATATATATATATATATATATATACAGCCATACTGTGTCTAAAAAAGTGATTCCAGTGTTTTTAATGAAAGGGTCATTAAGATAATCTACAACATTTATTTAGCTGGGTGTCTTTGACCGCTACTGTATAAATGTGTGTTTGTGTGTGTCTCAGGCCAGAACCGGTTCTGTGGACAAAAGATGGAGGCGAACTGCCGGATTTGGACCGCATGGTCGTAGAGGGCAGAGATCTCACCTTCACGTCTTTAAACAAAACAGACAACGGCACCTACCGCTGCGAAGCCAGCAATCACCTGGGGACCACCCACGCCGAATACGTGCTGTTTGTATACGGTGAGTGCTGCGGAGAAAGCGCTGACATGGGTAACGGAGTGTGACCGCATTAAAGAGCACCTGTCCCGTGTCCTGAAATAGGTGTCTTTACCCTGCTGTTGACTGCTGCTACATGGTCCAATCATTCTAAAAGCCCCGTCTCGCAGTGTCTGCAGAGCAAATACAGCGCTAGCGCTCCCGCCAGTATCTCTTTAACATTTAATCATTTTCCCCTTTTGGAATCGATTGCAAAGTGACCTTCATGTGGCCCACCAAACCTGAATCTATGCCAATTCCAAAAAGAAAAAAAAAAAGTTTACCGAGAGACCATCGCTCTGAAAAACCCATTAAAACTTTTCAAAATATTGATGACCGCTCCGCACCCTTGCGGTGAGAGAGATCACAGCTCAGTGACCATTGAGAGGCCATTTTTTGCACATATGGAGTGTGCTTAAACAAGCTATTTCAATGATATATACAGTACGGTGCTAAAGTCATATACCACTATTCATTTATTTAATTTCCAGACAAAATGGCCATTTAGTACAAGCCATTCATTTTTCAGTGTCAGGAAAAAAAGATAAACCATTTATTTAATATAAAATTAGGTCCCACTTTAAAGTAAGTGTTCCTACTAACTGTATAGTCACGTATTAATAATACATGCAGACTAACAGTTATGGATGGGTTACAGTAGCATATATTCTGTAAAAGCATGTATAATGTTTGGTCATTTTTATTTACATATTTATACAAGTGTGTCTGCTAAACATGTGTAGTAGGGTGAACCGCTGTTTTCCAACAACACTTTTCTGATTGTGACAGGTATCACATTACAGAATGGTTTAAAGCCAGAACTTTGGTTAGGTAACCATGCCACAACAAAAGCATGCTACCAATGCTATAATACACACTACCACTTAAAAGTTTAGACAAACCCAAATAAATGGATGTTGTTGGTTATCTTAGACTCACTTAACACTGATGAGATGTGTGAAACATACATGAATCACCTTTTTTATTTATATATGTATATACATTTTTTTTGTATACTTTGATTTCCTTTTATAGCCTTTTATAGTGGTTGGGGTAGCTCAGTGGTTAACACCACTAGGGTGCCACCTCTACGTGCGGGACACTGGGGTTCGAATCCCAGTCTGGGTGACTATGCTGAGCTACACCAATAAGAGTCCTTGGGCAAGACTCCTAACACTACGTTGGTCTACCTGTAATCATTAACCTTGTAAGTCGCTTTGGATAAGAGCGTTGGTTATATGCCATAAATGTAAATTTAGCCCCCCATTCAGTTTAGTGAATATTCATGATAGACAGGCCAATAGAATTGCTCCAAACCTGGCTATATCAACCTCCATTGCAGCTTCAGAAAGTTTTTTAATCTTCTGTACATTTCCAGGAGGTTTTTAAGGTGGACTGCATAACTCAGTGAGTGCTGTTTTATACGTTGATGTCTTCAGCTTAAAGCATTCAGTACAAATAAGAAGAAACCTCTATGAGTAGCTGTGTCTAAGCCTTTGATTGGTAGTGTATGTAAATACCTCCTGTTTTGATAGGTAGCTCTACAGTGTGGCTAATTCAGAAATACAGGGCATTTCTGCAGCTGTGTTTTGGAAAATATGTATCTCCATTTTTGTAGATTTCTGCTTTTATGCGTCATTTGACCTCATAAGCTTTTGACTGGTAGTAATTATACAGCTCCTGTTAATAAGTCAATATATAATGAGCATAGATATAAATAGGTGTACCCAAAAGAAGTGCCCAGTTGGTGTACTAATGAATACATTGGAGTCCAAAAGCTTGTCATAAAACTACGATGCAATTACTTCTCAATTACTTCATCTAGTAACTTTCTATGTGGTGCCAGGATGAGACCCTGCCGGATCTCCTGTTGAGTTTGTGGAAAGGCATCAGATCAATTTCTCCAGCACTGACACTGCAGCACGGATGCGCCGGTGGTTTACCAGCTGCGAACAGCCACATCTGCCATCCATATTAGCAGAAGCAGCTGCATTGCAATGGCCAGTTGCATAAAGTGGAAATGGCAGCAAACACTTCTCCATCCCCTGCTGCTGCCTTCGTCTCTCAGCGCAGCCTCAGGCTTACAGGATGGAGAGCAGCTTGGTTTGCTGGAACGGTTCCGACACTCGCTCCTCTGCTCTTTTCTTCCTCTCTCCGAGAAGTTCAGGGGGGGACTTAATGAGCACGCAGAGTACAGTGTAGAGGTCCGGGCTGGGGCCCCATCGAAATGTCAGGCCACTGTAAGGACATGGATAACCAAAGCTTTTAATGATGTTGACGCTACAAAGCTGACAACTTCCTGTAGGAATAATAAGCTAATTGGGTGTCACAAATATAGAGCACCTTGTCTGGATTCATTACTGTCCTTTCAGCTGGCACAACAAGCGCACCCACTGCCTTTCATCCGTGATTAGTACCCAGAGCAGTACTGTACAAAAACTTCCAGCATTCATATGTCACAATTCTTTTCCTTTGTTTTTTTACATTTTTTTTATTAGGCCCATTCAAAATGCATAGCAGTCAGAGGTGGGTAGTGACTGCTTATAGGTTTACAGGTTTGGTTTGATGGATTTCTGTGCTGGGCTGGATGTACAGAGAAGAAGAATTTAGTCCTACACATTTCTCTATAGCACTGTTGACAGTACTCACACTTTTTGACACTTAATTGTCATATTGTAGCCCAGGATATACTACACCATAAAGAGATCAATAGCAGCTAACCAACAACGACTCCTCTGCTGATAGATGCTGGGTGTATTATGCTCTGCCTCAACTTTATACAGTGCTGCTTTAAAGTTAGTAACCCCTTTATCCTTTTGTGAACTTCCACATGGCCACAGGTTTGATTAGATCTTAATTGAAGTCATCAATAGATTATTGAACAAAGAGATCCAACATTGAATGTCTTTGTTGGCAAAGGTATACCAACCTCTATGTCTATCAGTTTGGTATAGGGGATAAGAGGGTCAGGAGGTTCAATAAATTGGCCCTCAGAAAAGCATTATTCGTTACAATAATTTTCTAATATTTTAACCAGCTTTCAGGGAGATTCAACACTATTGCTACCCCTCACTGGAGTGATCATCCAACAAATATGCCACTAGACTAAGACAGGCAATGTTCTTGGAGATCACGAAGAACCCCAGGGTAACAGCTAAGGAACCTTAGGCCCCTATTAGACTGACTAATGTCAGCGTTTATGAGTCTACAATTACACAAACACTGGACAAGAACTTGACTAGTATATCGTCGCTGTCCAATGAAAAACATGTATCTCCATTTTTGCTGATTTTTACTTTTATGCCTCATTTGATCACATGAGCTGCTGTTTACACTGTAAGGAAATTCCATGAAGAATGGACCAACAGAAATGGCCCAAAACTGCTTGGAAAAACGTCTGGTTCCATTGACTTCCATTCAAATTAAATGAGGTTTTTGGCCTCTCCTGTAAAGTTGCCATTTTGGAGATACCTGTTTTTCTTTGGACAGCGACAATATATAGAATAATAGCATGGGGAAAGCTACATCTCTCCAGGTATGGCATTTCTGAACTGTTGAACGTTTCCTAAACACCACCTGGAAGAGCCATAAAAATGAACAATGCATTCCAGCATGTGAACCTCTTATACATTTTGAAACATGGTGGAGGTAGTATCCCAGTTTGGTATAGACAATGACCCAAAAAAAAACAGTGAGTCCACATGGAATGGTTTAAGCAGATGAAATGTTACCTTGTTTGGAATGACTGGGACAAAGTCTAGACCTAAACCAACAGAAATATTGAGACAAAAGGTTAAAAAAAAAAACAATCCATAACATAACTAAACAGTCCTATACAGTAAACAGCACTGTAAGACACTAGGCAGACTTCTACTAGGTGGTTTCTGGAAAGGTACTTTTACCAAGAGTGGTTCACTGTCCTCCTCCCACCTCTGATGATAATATGTTCCGAGGCGCACATCATTTTAAGCAACAGAAGCTCATGAGTGAAGGCCAATCTGTAATGTGTTTGCATTACATGCCTAATTAAACCTGGGCCATGAAATTTTCAACCCATCCACTACCAGCACAGTCCATCTATTTAGCAAAGCAAAAAAGTAATTATCTGCTGCTGGACTACTGAAACATTCACTGTAACAAATGTCTCACGTAGCTAGGCTGCGAATGAGCCATTTTGTTTTCCAAAGACAGATTCCGATAATGACTTTCACTTTAAAGAATACACTTCTTTTTCCATGGTCACTGATAATGAGAGCCAATAACGACAGTGGTCAGACGTACATGTCTTCAATAATAATAACGACCCTTTAGTCGTAATTACTGGTGCGTCGTAATTGAAAGCATTGTAAACATATTCTGTTCCTCCAGCCTTTCATTCAGCTTGTTGCCTTCCTGTGTTCGCTGAAGCAGTGGCGGCGGAACGTGAGAAGCGTCTGAGGTGTTTTACTTGAACAGGCTGAGCGTGGGGCGCGTGCTTTTGAGCTCATTAGAGCGCGAGCAACCCGCCGATTCACCTTATCAGCCTCCACCCAACTTTACTCCTCAGCCTTTATCGCGGGGCTAAACGCGCCTTATGCATTTCTAATGATCGCGCGGCCCGGCTGAGACAGGCTGCCGAGGTGGATTCAGGATTAAAGAAAAGCTTGAATGTGACCTGCCATTTTAAAAAGCCTGAATAGCTCCGGTCGAGTTACAGCGCGTGGTGATGTTCGGTTAAAGCTGATTGGCGTGAACTTTGCTTTGACTTTGCTCATGAATTTTCAAATGGCAGGCAGCAGACGGACCACGGGCTGTCCTTGGCCCCGTCTTACCAGTGATTCTGCCGTTGTTCTGCCCAGGTTTTGATAGCTGTGGGTGTTTAGTTTCATGCACCTAATTATTCTGTTAACGGGTTTTATGCTTTTGGGTGTTTTTGAATCATAACGCTTCATGTGTTCTTGTACACAAATGTATTTTAATAAGGGTTTTTTTACGGTGGCCGAGAAAGCCCAACGCACTGCAAGTTAAAACGCTGCAAAGTCTCAAAACACAAGCATCAAAATGACACGACTTGCACAACATAAGCCAAACGCGCTGTAAGATCTGAAAACACAAGCATCAAAATGAGACCGCTTGCAAACCATTAACCGAACCCGCTGCAAAGTCTCCAACGCGCAGCAAACACTGAAAACACATGGAACTTCCACAAGACATGCAGAAAGCCTCAAAACACAACGGAAGTGTTTCCGAAAGGAACACTGGAAGTGGACGGACCCATTCGAGAGCGGGCTGCATAAAACACGAGAAACTGGGCAATAAACAGAAAGAATATCTATTAATAAACAGTAAAACCTTAATTTTAACCACTCACTGTGCATTGTTTAAGGTGGAACGAAATATAAACACGAGAAACTGGCCAATACATCTCTACATCCAGGTCCACGCAGCCCGTTCTCGAATGGGTCCGTCCACTTCCAGTGTCCCTCGGAAACACTTCCGTTGTGTTTTGAGGCTTTCTGCATGTCTTGTGGAAGTTCCATGTGTTATCAGTGTTTGCTGCGCGTTTGAGACTTTGCAGCGTGTTCGATTAATGGTTTGCAAGCGGTCTCATTTTGATGCTTGTGTTTTCAGATCTTGCTACGCATTTGGCTACTGTTGTGCAAGTCGTGTCATTTTGATGCTGGTGTTTTGAGACTTTGCAGCGCGTTTTTAACTTGCAGTGCGTTGGGCTTTCTCGGCCACCGTAGTTTTTAGATTTGAGGCGCCTCGTAGACCATGTTTATGACGCACTCGCTCAGAGTCATAGTGTTAGCTTAGATGTTTAGTATGACATTGAGCTAATTATGAATGGGCTCTTCGTTTTTTGGTGTTTTGGTTCCTCTCTAGGTTTCTTCCTGGCTTGTTCACTTGGACCCAGATTTTCTGTAAAGTCGCTACATCCAATGATGTGACCCTAGAATGAAATTTCTGTTGAGCTCATTCATACTTTGCTGAGCTCTGCTTTGATTGGCTGGTTTACAGTGAGACTCTTATTTTAGGTAAAGCGACATATAGTGTCTCTCAGTCCACCAGTCTTTAATAGAAGGTCATCAATTAGTCTGACACTGATGTCTATTTAAATGATCATCAGCACAGAACACAGAAGGAGAACCATTAGCTAGAACCGAGCTCTGTCCAGCAGGTCAAAACAAGATCAAAACAAAGTGACCACTGTAGCCTGATTGGTGGACTCACTTTGCGCTTCTTCCGTTTGGACATACATTACGTTTTTATGGATACATAAGCCAGAAGGAAGGACAGAACTGGCCATAATGTAGTGGAGTAAACAGTAAGACACAGGACTTTGACATGTAAATTGTAAAAACATGCCAATATACAAATACATGTAAATATTAATCTCTGGTTCTGACAAAAAAGGGCATATTTGGGTTATTTACATGTAACTATATGAATTTTGCTTATGGAATCATATCATGTAACTACTGTCTTCATATTATAGTTATAGGAAAAATCTAAAACATTTTTCTACATGTTGTTTTCTTTTTTGCTTATTTTTTAACTGTATGTTTTCCACAGTTCCAAGGTTTACTGTATCAACATAGTAAGAATAACACATAAGTGGTTAATCAGGTTTTATTGAATATTTGTTCATGCATTATGTTTTATTGATATTATTAATATTGTTTAATTATTCAGTGTTTATTGTTTTACATTGATCTCATTTCATTTAAGTTTATATGTTCAACAGAAATATCTCATTGCTGTCATAACAAAACTTTAGCTGGTGGTTGGTGTGGTTCAATGCTTAATACGTCTCTACCCACCACAGAGCCATGAAGCCATGTGGGACACTGGGGTTCAAATCCCAGTCTAGGTAGCAAATGTTGAGCTACACCAACAAGAGTCCTTAGGCAAGACTCCTAACACTGCACTGGCCAACCTGTAATATGAGTAACCATGTTAGTGGCTCTGGATATATCAGATTATATCAGCTAATATATATGCTAATATAATCTTCATTGGCTTTTAATAAAACCTTTATTTAAGATTATAAAAAACAAGAAATCAAGTTGTGAGATTTGGATATGACAGTGGTGATGTATGTTGTTGTGTTCCATTGCTTTCTTGATATATTTTTTTTTGCCTTTGTTGTTTTTTGTGTGTGTGCGTCCATGTCTGTTTGTTTGTGTATCCCATTGACCAGACGCCCCTACCACGCCCTCTCCATCCACAACTTCTCCCCCTGTACCCACCCTCCCAGACACCACAGACCCCCTAGACTCCAAGCACTCCGACCCTGCAGAGACTGATCAGAGAGGTACAGTAACCCCCATCGCCCTTCCTCCTGCTCCTCTTCCTCACATAACTCCTGCTGTCCTCACTGTCACCTTCTCCTTCTACCTGGATGACCATCCTCTCTTTTACTGTCCCCAACAGCCAGTGTACCTAATAACTAAGCTGTCGGGAGTCATTCATAGTGCTCTAATGGAAATGGTAAATGGTTTAATTGTCTGGAAAGTTTTCTGCTTGCATTTCTTTATGGAGCCGACCAGGTGACTACCTGGGTCACAGTGTCTGCAATGTACACTTTTTACTTGATATCAAAAATGATCAATGTGGCTCTTTGTGTGTCTAGTGTATAGCATTTCAGTGTACACTGTATGAGGTACTGCTGAATAACAGGTATTATTATTGTGACATGTGACCCCAGCCTTTTGTGCAGTGCTGTAGAATATCGTAATGCGTCATATTGAGGTGCAATGCATCATATAAAGGGCTGAGGAGATATACCATCTGCAAAGGTTTGAACAACCAGAGTCAAACAAAATGTTTTGTTGAATTTCTAAGTGAAAAAATGTTCTGTTAGATGCCTCCTCTACACAGAGCACACATAAATATGGCATAATCAGATGGAAATTGTATCCCAGACATTCTTTTATGTTTTTAATAGTATTGTATATATTGTATATTAAATTCAGCAACTAAAGTAACAGTAACTGTAAATTAACAGCAACTATGAATTAATAGTAACTGTAAATTAACAGCAACTGTGAATTAATAGTAACTGTAAATTAACAGCAACTGTGAATTAATAGTAACTGTAAATTTACAGCAACTGTGAATTAATAGTAACTGTAAAATAACAGCAACTGTAAATTAATAGTAACTGTAAACTGACAGCAACTGTAAATTAATAGTAACTGTAAAATAACAGCAACTGTAAATTAATAGTAACTGTAAATTAACAGCAACTGTAAAGTAACAGTAATTGTGCATTTGATTGTGCACAAGTGTGTTCTCTACACAGGAAGTGTTCAGTTATTTTCATTTTATGAATGTTTGCAAACCTCATATATTCAAAGCTCTTTGCACTGATCAGAAGTTAGTTACTCCGACTTGGCTCCCCACCCCCTCAGGCAAGAACTGTCTTCCACCTATAGTCCTCTGTAGGGCCCATATTGGACCTGCTATGGTGCAGGGTCCTGGTTCTGAAGTATCTTCTGCCCCGCCCACTGTGTTTCCAGCTTTAATACACCCACTTCAACCCGGGAAGGGCATGTTAATCAGTAGATTACCTGAATCAGGTGTTAAAGCAGGAAAAGCACTGAAATATGCAGGGCAGGATTGGAACCACTGTTACATGGCGTCACTTCAAAGAATACCTTTTGGCTGCTTCTATTTTATGTACATTAACCTTATGTCTCAGCAAGGTCCCAAGGTGTGACCGGTGTCCTTAGTTTCCTGCGTCTTTATGCCTCGTAGCTGTGCTACGTAATTGATGTGATTCATGATATGTAATGGGCATGTGATGTAATGGGTATTCCGTGTTCTCCCCCTGGCCTCCTATGGCTGTTTGAAAGACTACCTATTTGTTATCCTGCAGATTGTGTGGCAGAGCACGGGGAGCAGCATCCAACGAACACTCAAACTCGTTTGGCAACTGCCTTGCATCAGACGGCAAGCGCACATACTGTAAGGAATTAATTTGAGCAGCTGATGTTACATCAGTTAGCTTTAACCTCTTTATCTCTTTCTGTGCTGTTGTCAAATTAAGCAGAAGTTCAAATGTGCTCGAAGGAAACCTCTCTCAAGCACCTTATGGAATTACAGTTATTTTCTTCCAGCCTGCCACCGCATTGCAGAACAGCTCTTTGAGGCTCACGTAGCATGGAAGGTCTGGAGTGTTAACAGCACTTATTTCCTCCGATGCATTAGCCGCCCATCTCGGTGCCTGCGATCAATGGGGGGATTTCAGCAGCGGGCAACCGGGGCTTAATGAGCATAATAACTCTTCCCCACAGAAGCACGGGGCCCAGACAATGTCATCAGAGTGGCTCCCATTCCCGTTAAATCTGCCAAGTGCATTTTTATGGCTTGCAAATTAGCCGTGACCTTATGAAGCTGAAAGGTTGAATAAAGTACTCGGGATTCGGGGAATTTTTTAAATATTTACTGCTCACTTTTCATAATCAGCTCGCGTGTCCGCCCCGTCTCGGACCCCGGGGCCGTTATCATCCCACAGAGACACTTCCACAGACAAGTGATTGGTCATGCCTTTTGTCTCGGGATGGGCAGAAAAGAACACGGAAATCCATCTTGTTCAGAAAGGGTTCAATTTGGGTTCATTAGCCCGGGAACTGGAATAATAGGACAGAAAATATGGCTGGAAAACAAAACTGGAATTTGGGGGAGCTTTAATTGCCACCAAACTTTTTTTCCAAGTTGTGAAACTTTGGCTAGTTGTTTTCTTTATGGCAGAAGAGCTTGACTGGGACTTGTGACTTTACAGCACTGGTAATTTTAATGGATTCAGAGCTCAGGCGTATTAAAGAGACTATCCTAATTATGCGCAACACTTTAATACCACCGTGTTAAATCAAACAGGCTAAGGTTTGTTGCCGTCCAGCCTCCAAATAGGGCTCTTGCAGGCTGTTTAGAAACATATGTATCTTCATGTATCGAGCAGACATCCAGCACGCACAGCATGGCCGCTCCACAGGGGTGTAATAGGCAAACACGGGCCGACAGCTGTGGGCTGGACGCGGCCTTGTTCATGGGCTCTGGTCCCAGCGAGACACGAACAAATGAGGAATCCTCCCAGAGCCATTTTTGCAAGTTCCAGCGCTTTGCTCCTGGGCAGCTGGCACGGTGGGAGGGCTTTGTCGATCCAATTAGGGCTTTGTTGATCCAATGAGGGCTTTACGTGTTCCCTGCCGCCCTCGTTTTGCTTTTCTGAGCTATCTCTGGAGCTCAGGTGAACGCTTTACATATGCATGGGCCTGCAGTGGGCTGCTTTACAAAGCTCCCGTGCACAGTGGTCAAAGAATGAGGGCTAGGCTTTGGCAGCGTCTTCTGCATTCAAACCTGATGAGCTTTGCCTTCATTCTATGGATTTGGGTCATTTCTCAGCGAGTCCTCAAGGCTCGCAAAAGGAGAGAAGTGAAGAAACTCCAGGAATGTCTCCAAAAATGTGTAATCGTTTTGTCCTCACTACAGATTTAAGATTCTTAACGATGTATTTCCAGCGGTATTGATTCATCCCCGGCTTTCCTGTGCTGCTGAGAGAAGGGCAGAAGAAAGTGCTGCGGTGGAGGGAAAAAACGGCCCCTCCGAGGTTCCGCCAAAGGACAGCGGCAGAAAAGCTTTGTTTGAAACAGGGGTGAAGGCAAAGTTTGCTGCCGTGTCCCTCCAGGCCATGTTAAATATTGAGACAGCCGTGCTGAGTGCCTTCTTTTGCCCTCTGTTCCAAACCTGCCAGGGCACCGGGAGATTTAAAATGCAATGCAAAGGTCCTCGCCATGTCAGGCAGCACTGTTATTGATGATCTATCACATTAAGGCACATCGCTGCAAGAATTATGGCAACAATTTAAAATAAGGCAAAGGACGGAAAAGAAAAATCATTAAATTCTGCTGGAGCGTATGAATTAGGAATAATAGACCTTCCATTCATTATGTTTTAATAGTAAGAGACACTTTAAGTAATTCTCTGGAATGAACCCTTCTGCTCTCTCCATTTTACAGTGCCTGATCTTGTTAAGAAGTTGACAACCTCATTTAGAAAGTGGTGATGTAATGTCTCTGGACAGTTATATGTTCGTCTTGGCACCTGTTGTTCTTGCCATTAACGGCCCTTTATTACCTCACTTTGTTGAAATAACAGTTTCGTGTAGTAAGTAAACACTGACAGGGTTTTAGAACATACCATGTACTCCCTAGTCCAGAAACAGGATCAGGTTTAATGGCCAAGTATGATGACACACACAGGGAATTTGGTTTTGGTAGTGTGTGTCTGTCTAGCACAGTGCTGAGAGTCACACAATATACACAATGGGTCCACATATAAACAATACATACAGACACTGTACAATATACACTCTACACAGTCTACACAATGTACAAGCAATAGACAACTATATATGGACAAATCATATCATATCATAATCATATGGTTTTTTCATATGGTTTCAAATCATATACGGTTTACACATTATTTGCAAACCACAATGGGCAGTAGTGTTGACGTAGTGCAATAATACTAGTATACATGTAAAAGGGGAAGAAACTGTACTAGTGTATACTCTGGCATGTGTGTGAAACCACATACAGGGGTTGGACAATGAAACTGAAACACCTGGTTTTAGACCACAATCATTTATTAGTATGGTGCAGGGCCTCCTTTTGCGGCCAACACAGCGTCAGTTCGTCTTGGGAATGACATATACTGCGTCCTGCACAGTGGTCAGAGGGAGTTTAAGCCATTCTTCTTGCAGGATAGTGGCCAGGTCACTACGTGATGCTGGTGGAGGTTCGTCCTTCTTGGTGGTATACTGACATTACCCTGGATACCGTGGCTCTCGATACATCACAAAGACTTGCTGTCTTGGTCACAGATGCGCCAGCAAGACGTGCACCAACAGTTTGTCCTCTTTTGAACTCTGGTATGTCTCCCATAATGTTGTGTGCATTGCAGTATTTTGAGCAGAACTGTGCTCTTACCTGCTAACTGAACCTTCACACTCTGCTCTTACTGGTGCAATGTGCAATTAATGAAGATTGGCCACCAGGCTGGTCCAATTTAGCCATGAGACCTCCCACACTAAAATGACAGGTGTTTCAGTTTTATTGTCCAACCCCTGTATATGGAAAGGAACCTGCTAAAACATGCTGATTTAAATTTGCTGTTTTTGTGGTGTCCTGAAAAGCGACACATATACACTCACCAAGCTCTTATACCAACTTATTAAAGAAACAATCTTACCGGCCAATCACGTGCCAGCAGTATACTGCATACGTTGATGCAGATACAGACAGCAACTTTAAGATGCTAACATCAGGATGGGGAAAATCTGATGCCAGTGACTGTGGCATGATTGTTGGTGCCATTTAAAGGGTGCCACAGAGAACAAATCATCATCCCGTGAGTAGCAGTCCTGTGGGCAAAAGCACCCTACAAAGCTCAACAGACCTCTCCACCCACTTTGAGGTGGAGAACACCACACCAGCTCTCCATTCTGAAAGTTGAGGCTTTCTGGTAAGTTTCCTTACCAGCAGTATGAATCCATCAACCCAGCCTGTCTTGTGTCAATAGTCCACACTGGTGGAGGTGGAGTAGTGGTGTGGAGCAATGCCACAGCTTGTTTGAGTATTGCTGCTGACCAATTTTTATCGCTTCATGGCCACACCTTACCGAATTGACCTGATCCAGGACTAATCCAGTATTGGTCTTTTTGGTACCGGATCAGAACCCAATCCAACACTTTTGGGATGTGGTAGAATGGGACACGTGCAGCTGAAACAGGAAATGCATGATGCAGTCATGTCAACATGAAGCAATATCCCAAAGAAATGTTTTCAACATCTGGTGGAATCCATGCTGTGAAGAGGTTCAGGTTGTCTTAAGGCCCTATACAGTTTAAGCATAGTGTTCCCAATAAGGTACTTGGTGAGTGTACCTGTTCATTCATCCTACAGCAGTTTAGTATCGACATTCTGAAGCTGAAAGCAAAAAGGTGTACAGTTTGGGATATCAAGCAAGTTTTAGCTTGGACTGCTTTTTAAATGAAGCCGGACAGTCAGTCAGAACAGAGGCCATTTCCATATATCAGCCTTAAAGACACAGTATCAGTCCAGCCTGTTTAATTCTCATACGATAAACCTATGATACAGGCTCTTTAAAATAAGCAGGATTCTAACACTATCGTTACATTAGACGTCCTGCTTGTGCCGCTTGGTGGTCGGCAGCTGTATTTTCTTCCATCCTTTTATATTTAGGTTAAATTATTCAGGCTCTCATCAGACCACACACATTTTCTCCAGTCACAATTAGAAGCTTTAATTTGTTTTGAAAATCTAATTAAACCACTCGGACCGCCAGTGTAGTCCCTCGTGCACACGTTCAGTCTAAAATAAGCTCTTGAGAGGCTCTGACATGTAAATGATTTCACTCTTGGTGTACAGTTCTGCCCCATGACGCCAAGCTACTGTGTGCGTGTCGGGGCAAAGGGATGGACAGACACAGGCCGCACGCACACCGAATGGCAAAACGAAGTGTTGTCAATATGCAGTTCTTTCTTTCTTGTTGTGTATCCTTTTTGCATTATGGGACGCAGGATGTATGAACTCTTTCAGATGTAAATTCTCTTCTGACCGTGTGTGCAGGAGTCTGCGGGCCTACCAATAGCTTCCCCCAGTCCTGATAATCCCTCGGCTTTTCCTATTAGAAACAAATTACACAGATCTCTGCAGGAAGTTGGCCATACATAATGCAATAAACTATCCAATCAGCACACTAAGCTCATGGTTAATTTCTTCAGCCCAGTCTCACATCTCATGTCCCTCCTAAACAATAATGTTTCTAAATGGAGCTTGGTTTGGACATATAATGCTAAGAGAACCTTTACATTCTGGAGGGTGGTTTAAACTTTAAAGGGCCTATATCCTACAATTCATTTTTTTCCCCTAGTTTATGTGAAATCAGAAAAACTACAGAATTTTTTTAAAAATCTGTTAATATACTACTTTTCAATATATGAGCACTCTAAAGGTGAAATGTCACTGTGTTGAGCTACTCGATAGCAATGTGAAGTGTGAAGGGAACTGTGGAAATTGCCTGTTGTAAAAATAAGCAGTTTGTACACAAGTCACTTGTGGCTGAAATAACCTAATAGCATGTGATGCCTCCACAAGCATGGAAAACAGCTGTGACTGGATGTAGGCCACATCAATGTTCAGTCACTTTGGGATCAAAGAATTGCGCAATAGGGCCAGATTTGGTGGATTCCTTTCCTGAGACAGTTCTGATAGGACTTTCCTGTAGACTGGGATTTTAGCCACTGCTGGTAGACCCGCATGACCGTACACTTCCATACGCCTGCAGATTCAGCTACTTCTTTCACACTACAGCCTTTGGCCTGCCCAAATGCAGTCACTCCTTTTAGCCAATCACAAAGAAAAAACCCATGTACAGCTCACTTTATTAGGAATGCATGTACACCTAGAGGAAACAATCTAACCAGTCAAACAAGTGGTAGCAGTGTACTGCATTTTCCACATATGGAACAAGACTGTACCGTGTCTTCTCAATCTATGAATTCCACCACTTACAACCTGCAGGTATTTATAGCCCCATCATTCTCGTGTAACACCACCTTCAAGAGCCTGAACTTACCTCCACCATAGACACAGAAGGTGACAAAAATGATTTGTCTGCCCATCATTTGAACACAATAAAAAAGTTTTATAAATTGTAACTTTTTTTCAACTTATGAACAATAAAACCAGTCCGCATCTGTTTTTGTAAATGTATCACATGTATTTCCATGTGACATCTATTCCACAAGAAAACCTGCAAAACAGACACTGCATGTTATAGCAGCTGTGGAAAAAGCGATTGAAGAGCCTTTACCTAAAAGGTTGTTTAAGGAACCAAAAACTCTTCGTTGAACACACTGCAGTCACTGGCTGCGGCAAGAGGAGTGTGTATCTAAAATCCGAAAGCCTGAGGTAGCGAGCTCACACACTTTATCTTTCAGCACTCCTGCGTACGGTAATATCTATAAGCTGGGAAAACAGCCAGGGAAGCCAAAAGCACATGACAGGTGGATGAGAGGAGCACTAAAGCGCACTTAGAGGCCTGCAGTTCTGTATTGATCGGAAGCTAAAGGCCTCGTGATTCACACAGCCATTCTAGGGGAAATCTGACCTTAGCGAAAAAGCTTTGATTTCTTATTGCTTAACTTCATGGACTCCTTGTGTATCTTCTGCAGCCATAAAAATAACCTTGACCTTTAGCAGGTATTCTGAAGTGCAGAAATACAATGTACTCCAGCCGGCGTAGTGTATCACGACCTATTTAAAAAGCGCTGTTGTTTTAGACGTACTGAACTTGTAGGCAAGACCACTGCAGTAGATGCAGAGGGTGTTCCCACCAGTGATATACTGCATACCACAAAACCGTGGGGTTTTATGTCCTCGCAAAGAGAAGCTTAATGTCCAGCTGAGTTCATAATTAAATCCAAATGAGCTTCTACTTAAACACGTAATGTAGTTAATAAGTTGGCCTTTCCATTCCAGTGCATTTGTCAATTACTTGTTAATTTGTTTAGTCAGTGATGCTGTAGTGTACTGTTCGAATGGAAGAACTGCTTCCATTAGCCTCTGCTTTTTATCTGATATTGATGGAAAAAAAGACTTGCAGTGTTTCATATTTCACCGTATGTACACCGGGCACATAATGTTTCATTTGACTTTTTCATTGACTTTAAAAAAAAGGACAGGATGATGTTTTGACTAGACGTTTCTCGTAATTCTCATGGTTAGCCAACCATGCCCCCCCTATACCCTTGAATCAAGTAACACATCACTGGTCACCTGAATCAAAAGGTGTATAGAAGTCCACGTGTTCATCGGAGAGAGACTGGGAGCGTCGCCTGCTGAATGTTAATGGAGGGAGTTTTATTGTGCTCTGAAGGTGAAGCTGTCGCAGCTCAGCAATTTCTCTTCAGAGCCACTCTACAGCTCACCTAAGGAAAGGAGGGCAACGGTGCGTTCACACGCATGGCTCTTCTCCATGTTCGTACGTTTCTCGCCGCAGCCCTTAAGAGCGTTCATTCAAATGCCTTAAAGATTACCGCAACAGTAATCCTGGACACAATCCCAGCTCCTGAGGGGGCTGAACTCCAATGTGGCATTAATATTCATGCTACCTTGAATTCTCCTCCCAGGTAAAGAGAAAATGGTGGCCACTCTAAGATAGTGTTAGTTTTGGGGGGAAGGTTGACTTGCTCTTATATTATCATATAAGCTGGTTCACTTAGAACACACCAAGGACAATTTAATACAAAGCTCAAAAAGGCCCACATTGTGTAAAGCTGACATGCCTAGCTAAACATTGTGACAGTGCAAAACAGGCTAGCTTCCAGAGTGGTGCAGCTGTGTAAGTGCTGACCCTGTCATTAGCAGAGCTTGATCTCTGGCAATGCCAAAGCTATTCATATGCCTAAAGAGCTACTTGCCTCTGTTTCCCTTGTAGGTTAGGAATGATGTGTCCCCTAGGAATTAGGGCTTCCCATGTTGGATGATTACTCCAGCATTGGTTAGCTGATATCTCGCTCGCAACTTCAGTGGCAACAAAATGTTTGTTTTAGCCCAACTCATAAAAATGTTTCCAGATTTACACACATGCTGAACATAGGACTACGAAGGACAAACTTGGTTGTGTGGTTGGTGTAGCTCAGCGGATAACACCACTACCCGCCAAGTAGCCACCACCACACGTGGGAGACTGGGGTTCGAATCCCGGGCTCAGTGACTACACTGTGCTACACCAATAAGAGTCCGTGGGCAAGACTCCTAACACTACATTGGCCTACTTGTAAAATGATTAACCTTGTATGTTGCTCTGGATAAGAGCGTCAGCTAAATACTGTAAATGTCAACTGAGTGAACCAATTTGCTACAGTGCCATCCTAAGGCAGCCCAGTGCTGTAGCTGGTTAAGTATCACAAAGACAGAAACTCGTTGACCGTGGCTGAAGCTCCTCAACAGTGACATTATAAAGCCATGTGTTACTATTATGTTTATTTTCAGAGAACCCCTAGATTCTAGAACAATCAGGGGGTCCCAAACGTTAATAAGGGGGTCCCAGAGCTCTCGGCCCCACTGTATATTACGCCTTGGATAAGAAGAGCCACATCCCCGAGCATGATGTCAGCCACAGGTGTCTGTTAGCTGCCGTAAGCTGTCACCCTCCTAGCATTACAAAACAAATCCATCATGGTTGTGACATCACATGTGGAATAGTTGTCACAAATTGTTCCTTTGTTGTGGTATAATCTATAAAACAAAGTAGTATATAATGGCCCTTTCAGTCTATGACTATTTAATCCATTTATTCTCATGGCAGTGATGAAGAGCCCTGTTAATGCAGACTGTGGGAGCATATAAACAGTGTGCTGTTCCTGACTGTCAGGAAGCAAATGTAAAAGTCTTCAAAGGATGCAGACATCTGAGAGAAGTTGCTTTCCCAAAGGATTTTAGCTAACTTAAACTGGTTTTGTTCTTTGCAGCCTGGGCTGTTTTCTGAGGCACAGTAAAGGACAGTCACAACAAAGTAGAGTAACAGAAACGATGTTAAAGAGAAGTTGAAAAATTGTCTTGTAAAACTGAATTTCAGCTTATTTCGGCACATGAAGTCACACAAACGCAATAAGCGGATTCCGATGAAAAAAACATGAAATGCAAGAAAACAAATTGGCCCTTTAATACGACATAACATGCTGCGTGCTCCTATCTGCAAGGCATGGGCTCATGGAGGGGTGCAGCTGCAGGGCTTGGTTCTAAACCTCTGCCAGGCTTTGCCACAGGCAGGCAGTTGCCATCGGAGCACCACAGTTTGAACCCGGTTCAATTTGTTAAATATGTGGGAGTCGCACGATAGGGACTGAGAATAGCATTATAAATATTAAAGGAGGAATTTGCATGCGGCGCTCCAATATTAAATCACATAGAGAGGGCCGTCACAGGCCTTATTAAAAGATAATGTGTTCTGGAGAAAGAGGGATGCATCGCTACCTCAAACTCCTCATGGCTAAGCCAAAATCACCACCCAGCAACAGAAGAGAGTTCTGATTAGTTTAACCAGTCAGACATAGACAGACTGGGTGGAAGACTCATATATTAAACGAGCACATTTCCCATTGTAACAGCCCATTCCCCTAAACTGAGCAGAAACGTAATGAAATGCCCCGCGTTCGCCCGTATCAATCTCCCTGGCTGTAGAAATTAGCTTTCATATCGTTATCATCTGCCGGGCTCTACAAAGAGTTTGCCGTGTCAATAGACTTGCCCTGGGAAGGCTCTCATCGCAGTGGCCTCATTGGCCACTGATATAAATAGAGCAAGGGCTGAAGATATCCAATTATGACAAACCCTGAAGCACATGCTCTGGGTGACTGGCCCCTCTCTCTCGCACGCACACGCACTATTGAGATATCAATGTTTAGCATGAGGACGTGAAAACGACTTAAAAGCAGCCAGAGTGCCATTGCAGAGATAGAAGACGTACGGTCTGGTGTGAGATGGTGGCTATACTGGAGCTGGCTTGTTCTAATGTTCTAGTGCTTCTTGTGTTCTGTTCATGAGAATAAGTAGAGTATGTCATACATAGTCATAAGGAGAACATCTTGTAACATAAATATAGACTGTGTTTATTGTTGCTGCCCAAAGGAAAACAGGTATCTCCAAAATGGCAACTTTGCAGGAAAGGGCAAAAACCTATGGAAGACTGTTTCTGCCACTTAAAGAAAGGAAGGATCTCATCATCAAGACTTATAAATATATCATAATCATAATTATAACTTGGCAGCTCAATTATGACATAGCATCTCATTATTATGATTTACTATCTCATCATTATAACTTAGCATCTCATAACTGTGCCTTAATATCTCACAATTATGACTTACTGTCTTATAATTATGACTTACTGTCTTATAATTATGACTTAGCCCTCATAATTATAATTTACTATGACTTACTATCTTATAATTATGACTTAGCACCTCATAATTATAATTTACTATGACTTACTATCTTATAATTATGACTTAGCACCTCATAATTATAATTTACTATGACTTACTATCTTATAATTATGACTTAGCCCTCATAATTATAATTTACTATGACTTACTATCTTATAATTATGACTTAGCCCTCATAATTATAATTTACTATGACTTACTATCTTATAATTATGACTTAGCACCTCATAATTATAATTTACTATGACTTACTATCTTATAATTATGACTTAGCCCTCATAGTTATAATTTACTATGACTTACTATCTTATAATTATGACTTACTGTCTTATAATTATGACTTACTGTCTTATAATTATGACTTAGCCCTCATAATTATAATTTACTATGACTTACTATCTTATAATTATGACTTAGCACCTCATAATTATAATTTACTATGACTTACTATCTTATAATTATGACTTAGCCCTCATAATTATAATTTACTATGACTTACTATCTTATAATTATGACTTAGCACCTCATAATTATAATTTACTATGACTTACTATCTTATAATTATGACTTAGCACCTCATAATTATAATTTACTATGACTTACTGTCTTATAATTATGATTTAGCACCTCATAATTATAATTTACTATGACTTACTATCTTATAATTGTGATTTACTCATAATCATAAATATATGGCCATTTTTCCTTTAAGGGGAAGAAATGGGCTTCCATAAAAAACAAAATTAGTTTCAATACAGTCTATGGAATCAAACTTTATCAAGCAATTTTGAGCAATTTCTGTTCATCCTCAAATTTTCATGTGATCAAATCCTGCATAAAAGTAAAAATGAACAAAAACTGAGATGCATGTTTGTCATTAAACAGCAACAATATTCAAGATCCACAGCTGCATATTTAGGCACAACTACTCATAGAAGGTTCTCCTTATATCTTAATGCTTTACCTTCTAATAAAAGTGGAGACTGTTTATTTATAATATAAAATATTACTCGTGGAATTAAACAGTCCACCTTAAAATAACCCGAGAATAGAAACTATACAGGAGAATTAATAAGCTTTCTTAACTTGCAATGGAAGTTGGTATATTGGAAGTGGCGATATGGCAAACAGTTGATATTGTGATACATGAAGAGTATATGTGATCTATGGGTTGTTCATTTTTAAAGTTCAGCCTTACAAAGGCATAAACCACATAAACAAGTCTCTGTGAGCTTAATGAAGTCCTGGATGGGTTTAGAGAAATTTTGGGAGTATGCTTTTACATAAACGTTTCATAAACTATTGCATAAATGCATATAAGGGGGGCTAAACCCATACTAATGTAGGCTATGAATCATTTTGTTGATATTAACAGATGTTAGAAATGCTCCATCGTTCTTTTATAAAGTCACCATGCTGAAGATACAAGGTTGTCTTACAATTCACACTATTATCCTTCAAGAGAGTAGAAGAAGAGGTGGTAGGAAAAGAGAGAGAATGAGCAGGGCTAATCTAACGCAGTTACATCAGTGAATTTTCAAAATTGCATGTGTTCTTAATAACTCCCCGCTGTGATAATCAACCCTCTCATAACCAGCCTTCCTTCCTCACCCCCTCTATTGTTCATGGGCCAGTGAGCTGAATTTTTCACACCTGTTTTATCATGTGTGCTGGCAAAAGACTGACGTTAGTGCATGTTTTAACTAGACCTGCTGCTGGCTCAGAAGGTCTTCCAAGGCGTTCGGTCCATCTATGACCCGGTCAGGTCCGTGTGGAGGTGAACGGCAGGTCTTGTTTCGCTTCATAAGCCTCCACGGTCCAGGCATTCCGAGGGTCCTTTTAAACTTGCATATGTGCATTTGTGTGCACGCTCTGTTAGTCTGGAGCAATGACCTTAAAAGTTGGCAGACTATGAAACAGTCCCTCGCCCTGCCAATTTAGTTTCTGCCTCTTTTACCACGAGGCCAGAAACTGTTATGCGGCTTCAGTCTGCTGCCATCACTTCCAATCCTGAGCTGCTAATCCGGCCCAGAGTGGCACACGTGCACCGAGGCGACCTGCAGCCGCCGGTGGAGTGCTGTTCTGAAGTCTGTACCCTGTTCTGTGCCTTCGGTGCAGTTGAAAGAATGAACCCGAACGAATGAAAAATATGATGTATTCCCCCTTTTGTACACACTTACTTAAATATTCATGCATTTACTTCCAGACTCTTGTCGCTATGCTTAGAACTTTGCTCCTCGGGGGTTTCTAAATAATTCACTTTTTCCGGCTGTTTGTGTTTCAATTTCTCTTCCCTAAAATGGCCACTTTGAATATTCTCATATTCTCATTGCTATTTGGACATGGAGTGTTATTGGGGGATATTGTACTCTGCAGGGAGGCACAAAATAACAAGGTTCTCTCTCTCTCTCTCTCTCTCTCTCTCTGTCTCTCTCTCTCTCTCTCTCTCTCTCTCTCTCTCTCTCTCTCTCTCTCTCTCCTTACAGATCCTAATGCTGTGGGGCAGCACGGTCCGGACCATGCTCTGATTGGTGGTGTAGTGGCCGTTGTGGTCTTTGTTACCCTGTGTTTAATCATCGTACTGGGCCGATATCTGGCGAGGCATAAAGGTAGCCCTCTTACTACTGAAATTAAAATAAAAACATATTTTAAAAAACATTAATAGAAATAAAACAGCGCCGTGTTCACATTACTGTAGCCATAAGGATTATCATCATAAGAGTTCATATTACATGCACGTTTTTCATTCAGTGTAGTTCATGATCAAATATGATTTCCGTTATGACAATAACTGGTAATAACAACATGAGCAGAGGTGGCAGATATACAAACATCCCTTACTCAAGGAAAACTACTGATGATCTAGTAAACAATTGCCCAAATAAAATGATGAGCTCTGACCAGTAAGGTAGGAGTGGACAGGTAGTAGAGTGCACAGTAAGTGGACACTCACTCCAGCAGCACTGCTGTATCTGATCCACTCACACCAGTACCACACACACTAACACACCACCACCACCACATCAGTGTCACTGCAGTGCTGAGAATGATCCACCACCCGCATAAAGTCTGCCCTGTGGTGGTCCTGTGGGGGTCCTGACTATTAAATAACAGGGTAATGGGGGATAACACGCTATACAGAGAAACAGACTGACTAGTAATTGCAGGACAACAAAGTGCATCTGTATAGTACATGGAGTTGATCTATTGCACAGTGAGGGAGTGTAGATACAAGGAGGTGGTTTTAATGTTATGGCTGATGGGGGTATGTTGCCTATGTATAGTCTATGTATATGTATAGATGTATCTTATTACGCCCCCCACCCAGCCTTCTCTAGGACAGGCCCTGGCCCTGAATAATACCTCATTATCACATGTAGCTAGAATGAATAAAAACTGGTGTTAAAATAATATGAAATAAATTAATAAATTTTCATATTACAGATTTTCATATTACACAGATTTTTAAATATTATATATGAAATACGAAAATAAATACACACACACACACACACACACACATATATATATATATATATATATATATATATATATATATATATATATATATATATATATATATAAAATATTAAATCTCACAATTGTTGAAAAAGATGACATGATACTGGCAATATTTAAAAATTATGCCAAAGGAACAGCCAGCCATCTTCACTTTCTTTATTTGTCCCTCTCTTGTGTTCTACAGGTTAGGCCTTCCTTATTAATAGTCAAATGGTCACTTTCAGTTTGCATCAGCTCGATTAGAACAAGCAGTTTCTATAAGAGTAGTCAGTTTCAGCTACATGGAGGAACGAGTGGATCATCCTGTTTAAACTGCGCTATATTTGTCTTTGACTGTGACAGGCACATACTTGACAAACGAGGCCAAAGGAGCGGATGATGCCCCGGACGCAGACACAGCAATCATCAACGCTGACGGAAACCACGCGCACGCAGAAGAAAAGAAGGAATACTTCATTTAGACTGCGCTCCACTCCTCTCTCCCTCTCTCTGTCTGTCTCTCTCTCTCTCTCTGATCCTTTCTTCCCTGCTCCGCATAGGAACCTTGTCTGGCAGCAGTGGACACTTCTCCTTCACTTCTTTCAATCCTCTGTTCCTCATGCTTATTCCTTGGCATTCCTTTGTTTAGTGTTCTTCTTTCCTTTGTTCCTGATATCGACCCGTTCTGAAATTTCACATGCCACTTTTTACGAATCACTTACGCATAGCTGCTGAAGATTTTCGCCTTTTCTTTAGTCTTTCGTTCACGGTGTGTCTGTAAAATACGCCCAAAAACAAAGCGCAATGTGCCCCGAACCACCCAGTTCGACACTGAAAGCCCACCACCGCCCTCACTACTTCACAGTGCCTAAATATACAGACATCCATCCAGTTTCAGTCAAATGCCTTGTTTTTTGTGTCTAGCGTTTTATGATTGGTTGTTTGTTTTTATCTTCAGCGTTACAATGAAGGTAGTGTCGTTTTTATCAGATCTGTTTTTTGTTTTCTGCTCTTTATGGTTCATTTCAACTCCATTTCTGTAACAATGACATTTTGTCCAAATGAACGATGTACATGAATGAATTTGCTCAACTTGACGCAAAGGAGGCGGCTTATACCCCCTCTTAATCTATCTTAAGAAAAATGCTGACCAGCATCAGTAATTAGACCAAGTCTAAGTGAACATTCCACACGCTGTGAGGCTGATAGCCCATACCCGTCATTTCAAATCAGTATTTGTACTTGAAGATATGTAGATATTGGTATGAAGCCTATATGAATAGGTCTAAGGTCATAGAGCTACTGAGTCCTCCCATGTGTTTTTAGTTTTGTGTGATTTTGATCGAACACCAAAAATGTAGCTAGTGTGATAGCAAGCCAGGGGTTGGGGGTTGAAGGCACATAGGTTTTGTAGAAAGTTGTACCACCACCTTTTTCTGTCCTCACTATGTGGCACACTATGTCCCTATCTAGTCTGTATATTCCCGCACTGTCACACTCCAGGACATTGCCATGAATATGTGCTTATCATTGTGTGGGGAAGCCCCTTCTGCAGTTTACATACACATGTGCCCTAAATTCTCTACTTTAGAAGGTTAAAGATATTAAAACCATGGCGTGTGCAAGTTTGTATAGTCTCATTCGTCTCATGGGGCCAGGGGCAATCTCTAAATGACAGCATCTGGGGACAAACATAAGAAGGCCTGTAGTAAATGGGGTTGGCTTAGAGGTTTAATATTTAAACCAATCCTGCAGTTCACCAATTCATGACCTCTTATAGCTCTACTGAAATTAGCAGTGCAGGCCAGCATGGAAACATATACTGATGTATGTTGATCTGGTCTGATGCAGGTTTGGGTGGTCACCCTGCATGGTCATGCTGGTTGACCAGCATACCAGCATCCGCAACACAACATTCACAGGTTTGCTGGTGATCAGCTATGCTGGCCCACACTGCCTTCGTCTAGCAGGGAAAAGAAAAAATAGGTTTGTAAGATAACAATGCCATATTGCTAGCTAGCTTCTGTAGCTAGCCGGCCTGTTTAGCTAACAGGCTTGTTTTGCTACTAGGCTTGTTTAGCTAGCAGGCTTGTTTAGCTAACAGGCTTGTGTAGCTAGCAGGCTTATTTAGCTAACAGGTTTGTTTAGATAACAAGCTTGTTTAGCTAACAGGCTTGTGTAGCTAGCAGGCTTGTTTAGCTAACAGGCTTGTTTTACTCAAGTTAGTGAATGTACTCCTGACCCTAAAAGGGTGGACTAGAGGAATTTGGTAGGTGATTTGAATGCCTGTTTGTGGTAGATATCTTCAATAAAGGACCTCTTACAGCTCTAGTAAAATTTACAGTACAGGCCAGCATTGAAAACATATTAAATCTAAAACCAACACCGCAAGTTCAACATGTTGTCCCCAGGCAGTTATAAGTTCGTCTAGCCTCATAAGACTATGCTGTCATCAGTCAGACGGACTCACAGAAAAGAAGTACAAAAAACAAAAAAGTGTAAAAGCCTTTTTTAATATAATCTTTCAAATAGCACTTGTAATGAAATCGCATTGTCCTAGGATGGTTACAGTAGTAATAGTTATGTGCCATTTGAGGTTGTTTTTACTTTCTGATTCGATTAAATGTAGAAGCACAAGAAAAGTGTTCAGACTCGAGTTATCAGTGACCACATGACACAGAATGGACAACTAGAACTGATCTATGAGCCAATACAATGTGAAACATATCTCATGGTCAACACATCTCACAATATCAATGAATGGTTGAAGTGTTTTCTAAAATAGTCTGTTCTTTTCCTTTTTTTTTTTTTTAAATTTCAGTAATGACTAGGTTCCCTTGTTAATAAGGCTGTATATTACATCTGCTAAATGTAGTAAGTAGTGAAAATTGTTGTTAGACTTTGGAAATCCCGCTTATCATCAAGTTTGTATATTAGCCGATTTAGACATTGATTAAAAAATCAGATTTTTAAATTGTTTTTGGTCATTGAGGATTCTTAATGAGCACTCCACATTTTTGCTTTTGGTTTCAGCATAAAGTATGTATATACTGTATAAGTACTACATTTTTGGTAAGAAAAAGAAAAAAAAACATTTTTGATGTCATGATTTTATTTCAGATCTTGTAAATTTCACTCCACTGAAAGACAACTTAGCAGGAGTCATTATGAATCAGGAGGAAATGTGTGGATACATATGCCTATGGAATTATAATAATAGATGCTGCAAATTGAGGTAGTGTTTGAAAGTGGTGGGGTCGGGAGGGGGGATTAGAATTGAATGCAAACCCTTAATGTGTTGTTGGTCAGAGTGAATAATGAAGACTATAGTAGTGTCAAGCCAACAGCAGTATTTTCCCAGAAATCGATAGCTCACTGTCAGTCCATGTACCAGTCTCTTGTGTAGAAACAGAATCATTAATGCTGGGGAAATGGTAGAAGAATAAAGCTTTAAATTTGCAGAGTAGAATACGTACCACTTCCGGCTTTTACTGAATTCCCAGTGTACCACAATACAATACAGGCAGGTAGGCTTTTGGTGAAAATGGTACTTATCTTTTTTCTTGCCTCAACCATATGTTCATTGGAACCACAGTACCATTGAGAAAGCATTGAGGGGGTCCATGTGAGGAGACTTGAGGATTTTCATGGAGACCAGTTCTTTATCAGTGCACAATCTATGACTCCTAATTTACACCTTAAAAAGAAAACCATAAATGCTGCAATCTTTACAATAATGGTGCCAAAAGGGGTCCTTGGAGCGACACCATGGAAGAACCACCTGTGTTTCCCTTGCAGTGGAAGGTTCTTCAAAATAATACTCAACCTAATCTTTACCTAGCACATGGTTGCTTACCGAAGATACTTTTGCTAAGGCGAAGTAACAGAATAATCATTGACTCAAAACATGCTTATAATGGAATCCAATGGGAAGTACTGTATGGTTAGGTAAATGGGTTTTCAACATCTATATTGTTGCCCATGGTAAAAGACCACATACTGTAGATGCAACAGATAAGGAGATCAGGGCCCAATCCCATCTTCTATATTTACCCCTATGCCATGTTTCTGAGTCTCACTGCTGGGGTAAGGGTTGAAATCATCTTTTATGAAATGGGACAACCCATCAAGAACCCGATACATCATTAGAAATATGGAGAAGAACACTGCTTCACAGGCTACCAGGCTACTAGCAGTGCTCTTTTCCCATTCCACCTTAAATGGTGTAGCAGCTACTCTCCCCTTTGGTTTCTTTGGTTGTTTACACAAAACGTTTCCCGGAAATTTACCATAACAATCCATTTGGAAAACCTCCATGGCCATGATCCCCAATCCCCATCCCTATGGCCCAACAAAAACTGGGAGTCCGAAATGGTAGGAGCAATTGATGAAATGGGATTAAAAGGAGGAGTACTCGTTTAAAGAACCATCCATTCCAAGGTTTTATCAAGGTGGTTCTCCCAAGACATCGCTCCAAAGAACCTTTTCAGCGCCTTTAGTTTTGAGAGCATGGATGCGAAGAAGTTCCTCTCTATCTCTATTTGTCTCTCTATCGTTCTCTCTCTATCTCTCAGATGCATAGGAGGCATGAGCACAGCTATAGTCCACGTTCTTGTCAGTCAGACCACGATAAACAGCTATGTGCAGCCACTGAAAGGCTGATATAGGAAATATAAAGCCTGCGACCAACTACACTTCTTATTAAAGATTGCATAAATCAGCTTCTCTTAATCACCATGGTTGCCTTTGCGTTTGCCGTGGGAGGTTAATGTCATGTTTTGATGCAGCACCTTCTCTGGACTTGGCTCCTTGGCTTTCACTATCCACTTGCCACACATGCCAATGTACAATAGTTCCTCTCAGTCTCTCTCTCTCTCTCTCTCTCTCTCTCTCTCTCTCTCTATCTATCTCACTCTCTCACTTTGTGCTGGATCTCTTTTTTAATAAGCTGAATGCGGTGTATTTTCATTTTCAGATGGTGTTTTAATCCCCTTTTATTTCCTTCTGTTTTGCGTGCTGGATAAATCTTTTATTGTTCCTTGGTATTGATTTCCGAAAGCATGAAAATGTGCTCTGGAGTACAGGAAGAGCTGCAGAATGGAGAGCGATTTGTAGTGTCTCCCGTCAGTGGTCTTCGGGCCCTCTTACCATGGATTTAAGTGCTAAATGGATCAGGTCACAAAATCAACACTTGCCATTTTTATCTGTCCATCAGGACTCCATGTAGCTGTGTAGTCCAGCAGATCACTGTAAGGACTTCTCTATGGACACAGCTCTATGTCTTCAGGGTCCATCATTTTTGAAGGTGCTGGCAAGTGGCCATGACGGTTCAAACGTAAATCTGTAGACATGCATTTAGAATATGAGGTGGAATACTATTGAAAACTGTCTCAGAGATCTCATTCTGCCCATGCCCTCCACATTAGCTGCAGCATCCTTGTGCTCTAAAAGGGAAAAACACAGAGAGACACATTGCCCAAGATGCATCCAATGTGTGTAAATTGTGATTAGGTGTGGAAATGCTGTCCAGCTTCTTTGCTGATTCTTAGCACAGAGGCTTATATAAAGTTATTGTAGTTTCATTTTTTTTTAAGTTATTTGATTATTTTTTTGTCTTTCTTTAAGAATTAGAAAATCTTTTTGTTTATAATATTGTTCAATATAAACATGCTGGAGAGACCCTAATTTGTGTTGTAACTATCATTTAGGACCATTTAAAAATGATTTTTAGTGATTTTAACGTCTAACGGAGAATCTTTGTTCTTTGATCCATCTGGCTGTTTCTTTTACTTTAATAGCAGGAGGTCACATGAGAGCTGCTGTTTATTTTAAGAAAAAGAACAATGCTGGAAAAAAAAGAAAAAAAAAAACTCGGTTTCACTATATCAATGCAATCCGTGTACAAATGGAATAGTAAATGTTTGTGTCAGAAATTGGCCGCCATATTACACAGGGCATGTGACTCCATTTCTTATGGCATTCTCCTTTATTTTCTTTGGGTTTTTTTTTTTGGTTTTTTTTTGCGTCTCAGGAATGACTCGGTGAGTTGTTTCATAATTTAATTGGAGAGATTTTGCAAAGTACATCCCACCTGCTCATTGCCGACTGCCGAAGCTCTGTATCTGTTGCTTTTCAAAATAGGCAATTATAATGTTAATAAAAATCTCAATGTTTATTTAATGCTCGGGTTTTTGATGCTCCTTCTTTCGCTAAGAACAACTGCATGACATTTAAAGATTCCTGACTGCAGGCGTCATAGGAAGTACACTATAGTCCTAAAGCTGCCATGCTACATGACACTCAAAAACAGGGTTTCGAGTGGCTGTTTGTTTTACATGAAGAAAATATGCTGGTATGACACATATGAATTATGTTTGGCATCTACACATGAGTGAATAGTGTTGTTTTAATTCAAATAAATGAGCCTTTTATGAAACTCCATTATTTCTTGTGGACACAGTGGACTTCATTTGCGTTCAGAGTTATATACACAAGGTACTTTTTGGCATGGCTACGCCTGCAAAGAATGTCATTGACCAATGAGAGTTTGGGGCTTGTGAGCACATTTTCAGACATAGTGATCAATTTATGTGCCTTATATTTGTCATGTGCAAACTTGATGAGTAAACTCACACCGTTCCCATTGGCTCCTGACACCCTCTATTTGCTTACTGGGCATATCTCGACCCTCATTCACCATCAGTGTGTAGTCATTCCTTCCAGGCTACCTATGTGTACAGGGCTAGCTATATAGGGTTTAAATTTGCCAGGCTTGTTGAAATAAATTTTTTTTCTGCTGCTGAGGGTAGCATTATAGAAGCTGGAAACCACCATCACCACTTATGCATTTAATATAGAATAATGCGACTTATGAAGATGGTACTTGTTAGTATATTAAAAGACCAGATGATCAAATCTAGATAATCTATTTATGTGTTGTTAAATTAAAAAAAAAAAACTTCTTAAATCTTATGAAACTAATTCAGATTGGCCAATATGTTATTTTAAAGTAATTTAATTAATTCAGATGAACATTACTGATTTGAGTTGGACTGGCCATATTTAGTATTTTAACAAAGTATTTTTATGATAAAGAGACACAGTACATTTGTGTGGAAGCACTGCCTATGCAGTTAAAGATATATACATTTACAGTTAAAGTATATACATTTAATGTTATGGTAGCAATGGCAAAGGGTTCTCCGAAGAACTCTCTAACTCGAAGCTCTAGTCCACGACTTGGCTTAGAACTCAACACACAGTCTACAAAACAGAAAGGGAAAATGGTGCTCTGCCTAAGGCTAGCCTCAGCTCTCGCTGCTAGCTTGCTCGGCTACCACTGTTTACTGCTACACTGCTGTGAAGCTCAGCTTGGTACAACAACACAGACAGTTCTTTCAAACCAAAAGTCCCCAAACAAAAGGCTAAATTAACCCCACTGAGCAAAATGGCCAAACTAAATAAAACTAAATTCCACTGTGCCAATGCCACTTTCTCCCTCCTTGAGAGCAGCATCCCCACTGCTAATGAATCCCAGTCCCACCAGACCAAGCCTTTGCAATGTTTAAGAGTTAGCTGACTCTTCTTTGAGGGTACCTGGAACAAAGAAATAGCTGGCGTCCCGGCAGGGTGACACAGTCCTCATGGATTACTGAGGGACACTGAGCTGTTCAACAGCGCTCTGGCACCACTGGGGAGATTGGCAAGGAACTCTGCGTGGCCTCTTGATTGTCTGCTTTGGCCGTCAGAGTGTTGCAGCCCTCCTAGGTCACTGAGTGATATTGCAGGGACTCTGAAGCTGCTGGGGGGGCTTTGTTCTGCAGGGTCACAGAACTAGGGCACCATTCCCAGTCCACCACATGCCGAAGCTGGGTGTTTTTCCATGGTGCAAAGTAAACAACCTGACACTTTCTACTGGCCGAATCTTCTGGGCCTTGAACCATCAGTGATAGTTAGGTAGCTGTTCTCCTATCAACAGCATCAACAACACACACAAGTATAAAACAGGCAGGAGTCAGAACCAGGCAAACACCAAAACCAGGCAAGTACCTAAAGGGCAAAGGAACAGGTGTGTGCAATGAGTATTGTGGGGACGAGAATCTGGAAAATGGAATGGCATTGGGGGATTTTGGACATATGAGTCCGGGAGATCGGAGGTGAGAGGAGAACCAGCATGCGTGACAAAGGCAGTGCTTGTGTTCTTGGCTCAGACCCCCTAAGATGACGACGGGTCACTTTTTCCCTCTCAGGTGGTCCTGGTCACCGGAGACCGATGTTGAGATGTTGGTTTCTGCAGGGATATTACCTAACCTGTGTAGATGACACCAGTGTCTCTCCCTCCACACAGCAAGTCATCTCCCTGGACTCACTGCCACTGCAGTCCACCCTCACTGCATGATGAACCAGCAGATTCCCCAAAAACCATCTGCATCTATTCTGCCTGCCATAAAGCCTCCCTCAGGCAAATTGGTTGCTGCAGCTGGAGTCTCACCAGTCTCACTGTCCATATGAATGCATCCAGTGCTAAGCTATTTCGATCAAAGGCTTTCAATTGTGCACACACAGCTTGTGTCATATCCATGGGAAAGCATTGCCAGTTGAATGAAACACCCTGGGGCAGTTAGACATGACCCTAAAGTCACCATGGTCGATGTCAAACATCAGCTTGGGGGGTATACCCCTCCGCCACCTGCGCCCCCCCCCAGCTATGGAGCAGGGAGAGAACATTGTTTATTGGGATGACTGGAAATGGTGTCTGAGATCCATGACAAAGCATCCAATATCCAACCAACATTCCAGAATCTAGTGTAAAGATGTCCCACATTACAAGCTATTGCTGCAGCACAAAGGGAATTAACTCCTTATGAATTTCCTTGATTTCAGAAACACATATTTGGACACATAGAGCATTTTCATGACCACAGGTGTCCTACAGGTTATTTACTCTGGTTTATCTGGTTTAGAGGTGAATATGATACGGAGCTCTGCGTCTGGATTTGTAGCTGGCAATAAACATAACCCCAGACTGATACATGACTGTAGACTGCAGGCACATCCGCAGCCTGGATGATAAAAGACATAGCAGGCCCCTGTGAGTTGGCGAGACAGGTGCCCTAAGGCTAGAGAGCATTGATCAGTGGGACATCCCCAGAGGGCACGCTTCCTCTCTCACTATATATGCACCAGCACAGGGGGGTCAGGTCTGCCAGATGAGACAAACGCATACATGCCAACACGTACTTACCACACAGACACAAGAGACAGCAGCCCTATCCAAACACAAGAGCCGCGAGGGGCACCGCTCACTACACAACCTAGCACACAACAGAAGCAATCCCATCCCAGGGTCAAGCACAGATTTAATAATGTGTCTCCTGGGCCCTGTTTGTGTGCAAGGGACATTTGGCTCTCGTTAGCAGCTGCCATGGAGTCGCAGCAGATGCTGATTCAGTGTGTCGGCAGAGTGTAAATATGGCAGGCTTGCACCAGGCTGTTTGTTATTAAAGGGCCAATATCTCACTATACAGTTAAAACTCTGTTTTTTACGTGACCATTTTCCAGCCTCGCTTGGGGTTTTGTTACTGTATCATTAAGACTTGTACACTCATCATCAAAAAATAGTTTCATATAGAAGTGTTGGAGTGCAATATCATTTGAAAGGAAGAGAAGGTACCAGGAACAATAAATGAACTTTATCTGATATGGGCAATATTTATTGAGCTACACATACAGAAGTAGTGTCTGTCAGTATGGCGACAGGCACCTGACTTCTCAGAGGTTCCTACTGGTGTCCTGCGACAATCCATCACATGCAGCTTGAATATGCTCTCACGGTTTCTGCTGATTACTTGGAAATCCACACACAATTTTCTTGGTCGTCTCCACCAAGATAAAAGCGGGACTCGTCACTGAAGCTGACCCGCTGCCATTCTGAGTCACTCCATGACAGTCTGGCACTACACCATTGCAGGCAATGTTGACCTGGTGGTAAGAGCAGTCGTCGTATTGGTTTGCATGCATGTAGTCCTGTGCATGCAGACGTCTGCCAATGGTGCTGGCACTAACTAGGATGACTTTTGGAAACATCACTGCTCGCTGAGTGTCTGCAAAAGTGGCTGCAGGGTCAGTCAGGTACAGTGATAAGGCCCGTCCTTGATTACATTACATATACAGTTGGGCGTGAAACTTGAATCATTTGCATGTTTACCATGTAAAATGTATCCACGAGGTCTCACTCCTGGTGGTTGATTCTCTGAGTGCAACTATTTGTGCAACTATTCTTTTAATGATGAGTGGTAATGATGAGCCTGTATGGTACCTCTTCATATAACTTCAAAGTGCAAGACCAGGCTAAGGTGCTGTGAGATGAATAGGTGGTTATTTGTAAAGATGTTGTTTTTGTGACATCACAAATGCAGTAACTCAACAAACTGCCAATGCTGCTTTCTATGTATGGTCTGGGAAGTCTCGGATGTTTCGTCAATGTTTACCTAAGACATCAACCACATTTATTATTTTTGTGACATGGGCCCTTTAAGAGTCAAGTTCCACGCCCTTACAGAAAACATGGTGCCTGCATAAAAGTGACACAGTTTTATTCCTTATGAGTGACGTATCATTTCTATCGGTAACACTTGTCATGAAATATTCGCACAGTGTAAGAGGCAGCTGACAGGGCTTTCTTATCACACTGTATTCTGTACTTTTCTAACCAAAGCCGTAGGCTCATTTTTATCAAATCTGGACTAATAACCATTGATTAGTCCTACTTTTCTGCTTATCCCATCCTACTGAGTCTCTAGGGAGAAGTCTAAGCTTTTTGTCAGTAGCAGCAGACATGAGTGATGCGTTGAAGGAAGGGTGAGAGGTTTACCTGTCCCATCAATCACCACATGGACATGTGACCTTCCCTCAAATGGGCAGCTGGCTTTTGAGAGTGATGGGAATGCCATCCATGTCAAGAACCCATTTACTGTGTGCATTTTCATCCATGCTACCAAGAAGACCCGGCATCTTTCAGTGAGCTGTGGCCCAATGAGATTATACCTCCGACAGCCAGCCTTGGACGTTTAGTGGGCTGTTTATTCCTAATTATAATACATGAATGGCGTTACCAATGAAGCCGCATTTTTCTCAAAGGCAGGTTCTTCTCCCAAGGATTACCATGTTTTGGACCAACTGAAAATAAGTGCATGAACAGATGACTAGTGGTGCAAGGCTTTTGAGCAAATTGATAACTAATTATTTAGCTTAAAACTCCATAACTAACCAAATACAGACGTTAAAAGCCCTTATTATTTGTTTGAATGTTTCAAAATGTAAATTTCAACTCCCATATATGGAAAAATGAAGCTGCAATGGCTGTTATGACATTTACATCCAGTGCTGCTTAAATGTTCTGTATTACTGCATAAATGTTGGTTGGCTATTATATAATATTCTTCATTTTACTCATAACAGCAGACAAAGAGAACCCAAATAAACAAATAACACAAAAACTCTATACTTTTTTTGTTAATTCATAAAACAAAGAGATCCAATAGTAAATGTCTTTGTTGGCAAAAGTTTGTGAACCTCTGGAATTATCATTTTGATCCAGGTGATGATGAGGATCAGGAGGTTCAGTCAACTGATTGCAGGTGTGATTGTGTCTGAACCTACTCTATTCAAAAAAACATCAGTGGTAGTCTCTATTATCAAAGTCATGTCTTAACCATGTACATTCGTTAGTGCATGCCCAGTCTTAGTCAAATAAGATTTCGGGGGACCTCAAAAACAAATATTTGTGAGTGCGCATTAAACTGGAGGAGGTTCTAAAACTATTTGTATGGAGCTTGGACATCACCAATCCACTGTCACCTATTTTCCTTTTCCCAGGAGAGGTTACCCAAAATAAAAAAAGACAGAGGTATAAGAATATTCTGGCAGACCACAAAGAAGCCAAGGGTAACATCTAAAGACCTGCAGACCTCTCTCACACTGGCTAAGGTCAGGGTTCTTTAGACCACAATCTGGAAAGCACTGAACAGGAATGGAATGTATGGGCTTGGGGAAAGCCATTACTTTCCAGGAAAAACATTTCTGCCTGTTCAAAGTTTCCTTATGACCAACTGGAGGAACCAAACGACAACTAAAATAATGAGGACAGATCCATGTCAAAATTAATCCTAAATTTGAAACATGGTGGTGGCAGCATCATTGTTTAGGGCTCTATTGCCACTATTGGACCAGGACAGCTTGCCATCTTTTAATTCAATCCAATTCAACTGTATTGTCATTATACCAATGAAGAATACTACAGTATAAAGAAACACAGTCCGGCTCCTTCTCCAATGCAGTTTTAAGAATATATGTGTATATACTGTACATATAGGACAAACACAGTGATATTTGAGAAGTGAAATGAAGTTTATATGATTTACAGAAAGTGTGCAATAATTGTCTAAACAAAAGTAGGCAGGTGCATAAAAAAAAAACCTTTAGTAGATCCTCTTTTCACAGAAATAACAGCCTCTAAACGTCTAAACATGTTGTAGGTCTTTGGTGCTGGTCTGTGGGTTGACTCTGACTGTTCTCAACATCCTTCGCTTCTGTTTATTCCAGATTTTTCTTGGTCTGCCACTTCGAGCCTTGACTTGAACTGTGCCTGTGGTCTTCCATTTTCTCACAATGTTTCTCACAGTGGAGACTGAAAGCTGAAATCTCTGAGATAGCTTTCTGTATCCTTCCCCTAAACCATGACAGTGAACAATCTTTGTTTTCAGGTCATTTGAAAGTTGTTTTGAGACTCCCATGCTGCGACTCTTCAGAGAAGATGCAAAGAGGAGAAAAACTTACAATTGCCCCCCTTAAATACCCTTTCTCATAATTGGAGTCACCTGTGTATGGAGGTCAAGGGTCACTGAACTTACCAAACCAAATTTGAGTTCCAATAATTAGTTCTAAAGGTTTTGAAATCAATAAAATGACAACAGTGCCCAAATTTATGCACCTGCCTACTTTTGTTTAACCAATTATTGCACACTTTCTGTAAATCATATAAACTTCATTTCACTTCTCAAATATCACTGTGTTTGTAGCTTAATTTAATGGGGCTACGATGGAGAATAATGTTCAGTAGTTGAAGGAAAAGCTAGGTTTTCATACTGGGTTCACTTTATCTGTTCTTATGAGTTAAATCCAGATATGCTCATAGTTTATGTCACATTTACTTTGAAAATTATTACGATTTCACAAACTGTCAGGCAGAATTGCATATATTCCCCAATTGAACCTACAGCATCACAGCACACTGCTTTTTATAATGAGGAACAGTACAGGGCAACCAGTATGAGATCATTTACACAGATTAATCCTGAAGGCACGATAACAAAATCTACAGGATAAATTGGTCAAACATAAAATGACATCAAAATTAATTCCATCAGTTTTCAGTACCTAAAGTCATACCAAGGTCATACGTGGAGTACACCGGTCAATGTGACATACAGTATTGGCCCTTTAACATACTGGTAAGGTTTGCAAGTGTGTGTCATCTGTGACTTCTTGACTTCTCCACTGCTTCATGAAAGCCTGGCCAGTTTTTCCATGCTCATGGCGCTCACTAAGCTTGTCTACTTTAAAAACTTTACTGTATGAAGGAAAAAAGGACATTTTACAAATGCATACTAAGCCCCAATCCCATTTCTTATTTTTACCCCTACCCCTTGAAATCTTGCCCCTATGAAATGGAACAACCCTTCAACCGGTTACGTCATCAGTTGTCACCAGCAGATTGTATGTAAACAGACGAAAAGCATGTGCTCTCGCAATTCATTTACCTTCAGTTTCACAAATCAATTAATCTAACGAGTCACTGAATAGAACAGAGCACAAACAAAAACTACATAACTTCATTAACAGGCTACTAGCAGTGCTCTGTAGGTGGCCCTGCCAGTCTGCAGTGACAGCAGAGGAGGGTAAGTTCAGCTCCTCACTTCCTAAATACCTTTAGGGCATCATGTGCCTTCAAAGAGCCGGGATGACAAATACTTATTATTGCCACCAAGAATTCTTCAGTGATATGAAGCTAAGCTTAGTTTTTTAATCACCAGCTTCATGATCATATTTTGCCATGCAGTGTTAAATGGTGCAGCAGCCTCAGGTAGCAGAACCTACCTGCTGCACCATTTAAGGGGAAACAGAAAATTACCGTAGGTAGCAATCGAGATGAGATTTTTTATGCATGTTTTAAAGAAAATTAACATAAAAGAATCTTACAGGGGTTATCTTACAATACAGCGTATACAGTTACGGGTCTCTTTGGTCGCTTCTGCAGCCAACTTGTCGATGAGTCGCAGGGCATTCTGGGCATTTTCTCATAATGCTCTGTTTGGAGTGTGCCTCTGAAAAATCTCAGTTTGAAGGGCTATGTAGCCCTAAAAATTCGCCCGGCCCCTCCATCTCAACAACAATCGGGACCATCAACGTTTCCATTGACTTGTTTTAGCAAGTATTTCACTTAAAGGACCAGGTTCATGGGGAACCCAGTTGTAAAAAAGAAAAACTTGATATAAAGCAGCCTTAAAGGGAAATGAACAAAGACAGTTTTCAGTACAGAAATCCATACCAAGGTCATAAGTCACCAGGAATAGTAACACATGGGCCCTTTAACACAGCGGAAGTGATAAAACCAAATCAGAAAATTAGAATGCATATTTAAAATGGCCTTTAGTTTAGTTTAGTTTAGCTGTCTCTTCATACTGCAAAGTTTTGAAAAGTAGAAAAGCTTAGTGAAAGAGAGGAAAGCGTGGAAAAACTGTCCAGGCAATCATGAAGCTGCTCGGAGGTCAAAAGGTCACAGATGACTGTTAGCACTGAACTTCCATCTGTGTTCTTTTCTTTTATTCAAACTCGTGTCCAAAATATCTAAAACAAGAGAATCGTCATAACAATGTTAATGCCCTCGCCCTTACTGACTCCACAGAACAGCTCTGATTCCATCGAGCACAATGTAGACAAACACTAAATGAGCACGAGGAACCGTGTCTCATATGAAGCATCCAACATGTTCCTGCCCACTCTCTGTCCTCTCCCAGAGCTGTAGTGTAGGCTGTGAGCTATACAAAGGCGCAAACATTAAGCAGAACGCTTTCCTACAGATGGAACAGTGTTGCCATCTGCTCATGCCGAGTCATTTTGACGACTTTAAAAAAGCCGGAGGAATACACAGAGGCATGAATGACAAGAAAAACAACACAAATCTGGTGACCGTATGGATTCAGACTGGCATTTCCATGGAGATTTCAGAAAGTAGAACAGATCGAGGTTTCGGGTTTGTAAACACTGATCATGTTAAGATTGCACATAATGTACTTCATTAGAGAAGATGGAAATCAACTACAAGCCAGATTGTCATCCTGAGAACCAATGGCAGCTTCTTGAAACAAGCATCTCATGGCTTGTGGCCTTAACTTATGCATAACTGAACACAAGAGAGACACACGTTCCTTCAGGAAGTAAGATTAAACTTAAACCTAAAACTACAATGTAAGCTGTAAAACTCCTTTTGCCCTTTAAGACTAGTACTTAAGCCGTCATCTGAGAAAAGAAGTTAGGAAGTCCTATAGAATGAACTTAAAACCCATAGTAAATTTATCATTAAGTATTTGACACAAAGGGCCCAAATGATGGGGAGCTCAATTTTTAACAAAAACGCAGTTTGAACTCCGTTTTTAAAGCGGTCCTAAGGGGAAATTAATAAAACACAAAAACAGACTTTAGCTACTTAAAACCACACAAATGCAGGCCATGACAGGAAATAGTGGCACTGCAAAAAAGAGATCTTGCCAAATAAAATGATCTTATATCCAGTTGATATGTTTAGATTATTGCACTTATTTTTAGACATACTTCTTGTAGGTGAATTTAGTAAGCCAGTTTTTTTGTTGGAGGATGCTTAAAACACAGATAACGAGATAACGTTCTAATAAAGTGAGGTTATTGGCCTTACTAAAATTACGTACAAGTAAAAACTGCATAGAAATAAGTTAAATTTAAAAAAGCTAGACATGTCAGCTAGATATGAGATCATTGTAGTGACTAGATTTTTTTTTCCAGTGAGAAGAAATTTGTATGATGACACAACCTGTCGAATTCTTCACATTCTGTTTCCAATTTTTGTTATGGTCTTATATGTTGTTCCTTTAATACCACACTGTGTGCACTATGCAAAATGTCATCTGACGATATTTATGCTTCTTATACCCACATGTGCTTTATTTTTGTGATGTCACAAGAAAACTACAGTATGCATTTAAAAGGTAAAATAGACGAGATGTAAACAAAGTCATTCGCAGTGGTCTGATGTGAAATGCTCCATTCTAGAGGAATTTACTGGATCACAAATGTTCACAGTGCTGGTGGTAGGAACCAGACGTCTGACGGCTTTAGTGCATTTATGATCACAAAGCTCCCTTACAGGTACTTATAACAGAATTTTCCTGTTCCCCTCTATATGTATCTGTTTAGCTAAAGGCATTTTAGCAACACCCACAAAGTTTTACATAGTGTTTCAATTGTGACTGCTTTTTACACAAGGTGTAATACAGGACAGCAAAAACACATATCTTCATTTTTGTTGATTTTTTACTTTTATGCAACAGTTGAACACAGCAGCTCCCATTTACAATGTGTGATTTGGACCAAAGGAAATGACCCAAAATTGCTTGAAAAAAAAAAAACGTCTGCTTCCATTGACTTACATTATAATTCCATTAGGTTTCTGCCCTCTCGTATGAAGTTGCTGTTTTGAAGAAACTTGTTTTAAGTTTTAAAAGTACAGTGAATAAAACTGCCTGGTTAATTCTAAGGAAAAAACGAAGTTGAAAAAAGTGTAAAAAATACAATTGAAGCAAAAGACAGGATTAAGGTCCCTTTAAGGCAAACATTTAGGATGTCTCATGCAAGTGGCCATGGAGTGCACCTTGTGTATAGAGATACATACAGTAATGTCCCCATTGAAATGTGCACTCATCTACTCCACTGCTCTTGAATATGCTATATCATAGGTTTAACTGCCGGTGACACTGCCTGTCTTTCCCCATAGCTCACAGATTGTGTTTGTCACAATAGCAGGCTGGTGTGGGGCTGTTACCTACAGCAGTGCTGTCTCCTGTGGCATGTCTGCCGGGCTCCGCTTTTTATGATAATGCAGTCGTGTGTCTGCCAGAGTTTTAGCTTTACCTGAGACACGGCTCGGAGCTCCAACTGACAGCACACACACACACACACACACACACACACACACAGCACCTGGCACTTCACCGAGGCCCACAGCCCCACTCTTTCACGCAAACACAAATATATACACTTTACAATGACATGCATTCATACACACACACATGCCAGAAAACAACATACCGTAACATACCAGGACCTCCAGAAACATAAGGACCAGGCCAGTGTCATTCAGTGTATTGTTGTACACCAGAGGGGAACCCTCAGGACCCCCCAGGCCTGCAGAGAAACCCTAATGATTTCTGTGAGAAACAAAAATACATGCCTGAAATAGTTTACATGACAGTTTGCAACAGAGACTTCGTCCTGTCTCCCTTCATTCGTACTCAAAATCAAAATCACCAAAACACAGTTGCACGAATGCACCCAGAAGGAATCAACCAACACAGATGATCTTGGTTTGATATCGTGAGACATGCCAATGATTCAAGTTTCACGCTCAGCCAGGCATGAGGCAGAAACAAGAACAGGCCTTACTGATGTACCTGACTGACCCAACATGATTGTGGACATACAACGAGCAGTGATGCCCTCTTAAGTCATCTCCACTCCACAGCTCCACTGGCAGACGGCTGCCAACTCAGGAATACATGCAAACAGACTGTTACGTCGATTGCTCTTAACACTACATGACCATATTCAAGCTGCATGCGATGGATTATTGCAGGACACCATTAGGATCCTTTACAACTCCATGGCGAGAAGTCTGGCATGTTGTGTTAGACATGGCGACCCAACGCCATACTGAGAGACACTACTTCTGTATGTGTAGCTCAATAAATATTACCCATATCAGTCTAAATGTATCATCAGTTATTGTTCCTGGTAACCTTTATCTTCCTTCCCAATAGCACTGCACTCCAACACTTTTCTCTGGGTGCAGCTATTCTTTGATATGATAACTATTATATATAATGTACTTAATGTACTAGTCTATTTCTATTTCTACTATATGCAATAAAACTGCATAGCATAATCCTGTCTTTTGGATTTACATTTTTAGTATTATTTATGTACAGGGGTTGGACAATGAAACTGAAACACCTGGTTTTAGACCACAATCATTTATTAGTATGGTGTAGGGCCTCCTTTTGCGGCCAATACAGCGTCAGTTGGTCTTGGGAATGACATATACAAGTCCTGCACAGTGGTCAGAGGGAGTTTAAGCCATTCTTCTTGCAGGATAGTGGCCAGGTCACTACGTGATGCTGGTGGAGGTTCGTCCTTCTTGGTGGTATGCTGACATTACCCTGGATACCGTGGCTCTTGATACATCACAAAGACTTGCTGTCTTGGTCACAGATGCGCCAGCAAGACGTGCACCAACAGTTTGTCCTCTTTTGAACTCTGGTATGTCACCCATAATGCTGTGTGCATTGCAGTATTTTGAGCAGAACTGTGCTCTTACCTGCTAACTGAACCTTCACACTCTGCTCTTACTGGTGATGTGTATTTTGCCCCTCACATATTAGCAGTGTACTCTTATATGAGAAGTAATAGGCCAGTAGGGTTAGATTCTTTCTTTAGAGGGCCTCATATGGTTGAGGTGTGTTGATGGATAGGTTGACCTCTAGACTGGTCAGAAAACATTGTAACATAAGGAAACGATTAGAGAGATGGAGAAGGTAAAGAATGTGTGTGATAATCTGTTTTGCTTCGGTGTGTCATTTTTCAAATGACCTCACTGATAATGCATTCCAGCTGAGGGCACCTAAGGACGGTATAAGAGGACCCTCTTTGGAGAGGTCCGGGAGAGAGTCAGGGACGTTCGAATTGGCAGAAGGCTCTCTCCGGCACGGCCAAGTTGGGGTACCCGATAACCAACTTGTAAATAAATTCTTTACAATTAACTTGGCGTGTCTGTGGTTCCGTTCTTCCATCAACCGGCCGCACAGCTCTGGTAAACGACACTGGTGCAATGTGCAATTAATGAAGATTGGCCACCAGGCTGGTCCAATTTAGCCATGAGACCTCCCACACTAAAATGACAGGTGTTTCAGTTTCATTGTCCAACCCCTGTATTTTCCTCTGTGCTGCTGTAACACTGCAAATTTCCCCACAGTGGGATCAATAAAGGATTATCTTATCTTAAATATTTCAGATGCCAGGTAGCCTGTATTCACTGCTGTGCACAAATGCACACATTCCACAAAGAGAAATGAAGAAGCAAACACAGGAGTACATTTTTCATTCATTCAGCATGACAAAACATTCACTGCAGTACAATGCATGTTTGGTTACTGATAAAATATGAATGTAAGCAAATTTACAGTAAACATATCTGATTCTGGCAACCATATTTACAATCAAACCAAGGGAATTACTTAGGCAACAGAAACTGAGCTAATGAGCTTCTTCAGATGAGCTAACGATGGGGCTAGATGCTAAGGAAGTGTAGTCTTATGCACAAGAGTTACAGCAAATCTTAATAAATCAATTCAAAAACAGCATAGACGTGTAGGAGGGCTTTACATTTAATGTCTTAGACCCTAAATGTAAGTGCTGCACAGTCCAGATTCATCTACGTTTTTTATCAAGCTAAATGAAAGCAACTACGTGATGCTAAGTAGATAGCTAATGTCACTTATAACATTATAAGCTTCAAATATAAGCCTGCATAGTGTAGTTATGCTAGCATGGTAATAACATTGTTAGCTCTCATGTGGAATCTAGCAGAAATGAACACTCTAGTAGAGGCCTTTGTTTTTGGCCAAGCCTGACATGTAAGAGCCGAAATGCAGGCCTAGCTCTAACTGCTACACACCTACAGTACTCCTAGATGAATATCATTAAGCATTAACTGGTAAGATTCAATACTTATCCACTGAAATTCCCTATAAAAGATCATCAAAATTTAATGATTCCCTTTTGAATCTCTTAAAAGTAGAGTGTGTTTTCATCTAGCACTACCTTTTCCCTTTCATTTGAATGATGTCGTCTTGACAAAGTCACACTCATTACATCCTAAAGGGCGCCAGCCCCATGATCATTAATATTAAACCACACCGCTTCCATGTGGCACGTGTCTGCCTCTTTAACCTTGAGCTTAACTGGGGAGCTTGTGTCTGGTTTTACATTTTATGTATAGCGTGTCAGCTTTGAGCAGATGGTATCCGTATAAATATGAGTCACTCGTCACCTTCCCTTCCTCTCCACACCTGTTGCAGACTGTGACTTCAACATTGAGTGTCCAACCTGAGACAAGCAGCAGGCCTCCCATACACCTCCCTCTGGCCCTTGACAGAGCCCCCTGTCCAGGCATGACCTTCAGTTCAACTCCATGTCTCTCCCCATGTCTCTCTCTCTCGCAAACTCATTCATGCACTCACTCATTTATTCACTCACTCACTCACTCATTCACTTATTTACTCAGTCATTTACTCACTCACTCACACACACTCATTTACTCCTTCACTTATTAAATCATTCACTTATTTATTCACTCTTTCACTCACTCACTCACTCACTCACACACACACACATACACTCATTCACTCCTTCACTTACTAAATCATTCACTTATTTACTCACTCTTTCACTCACTCTCACACACACACTCATTCACTCCTTCACTTACTAAATCATTCACTTATTTACTCACTCTTTCACTCACTCACTCACTCACTCACACACACACACACTCATTCACTCCTTCACTTATTAAATCACTCACTTATTTACTCACTCTTTCACTCACTCACTCACTCACACACACACACACACACTCATTCACTCCTTCACTTACTAAATCATTCACTTATTTACTCACTCTTTCACTCACTCACACACACACACACACACACACACACACACACACTCATTCACTCCTTCACTTATTAAATCACTCACTTATTTACTCACTCTTTCACTCACACACACACACACACACACACACTCCTTCACTTACTAAATCACTCATTTATTTACTCACTCTTTCACTCACACACTTATTCATTCACTCACTCACTTATTCACTCATTCACTTATTTACTCACTTACACACACACACACTCATTCACTCATTTACTTATTAAATCACTCACTTGTTTACTCAGTCTTTCACTCACTCACTCACTCACACACACACTCACTCATTCACTCCTTCACTTATTAAATCACTCACTTATTTACTTAGTCTTTCACTCACACACACACTCATTCACTCCTTCACTTACTAAATTACTCACTTATTTACTCACTCTTTCACTCACTTATTCACACACACACACACACACACACACACACACACTCATTCACTCCTTCACTTACTAAATCACTCACTTATTTACTCACTCTTTCACTCACTCACTTACTCACTCACACACACACACACTCATTCACTCCTTCACTTACTAAATCATTCACTTATTTACTCACTCTTTCACTCACTCACACACACACACACACACACACACACACACACACACACACACACACACACACACACACACTCATTCACTCCTTCACTTATTAAATCACTCACTTATTTACTCACTCTTTCACTCACACACACACACACACACTCCTTCACTTACTAAATCACTCATTTATTTACTCACTCTTTCACTCACACACTTATTCATTCACTCACTCACTTATTCACTCATTCACTTATTTACTCACTTACACACACACACACTCATTCACTCCTTCACTTATTAAATCACTCACTTGTTTACTCAGTCTTTCACTCACTCACTCACTCACACACACACTCACTCATTCACTCCTTCACTTATTAAATCACTCACTTGTTTACTCAGTCTTTCACTCACTCACTCACTCACACACACACTCACTCATTCACTCCTTCACTTATTAAATCATTCACTTATTTACTCACTCTTTCACTCACTTATTCACACACACACACACACACTCATTCACTCCTTCACTTACTAAATCACTCACTTATTTACTCACTCTTTCACTCACTCACTTACTCACTCACACACACACACACACTCATTCACTCCTTCACTTACTAAATCATTCACTTATTTACTCACTCTTTCACTCACTCACACACACACACACACACACACACACACTCATTCACTCCTTCACTTATTAAATCACTCACTTATTTACTCACTCTTTCACTCACACACACACACACACACTCCTTCACTTACTAAATCACTCATTTATTTACTCACTCTTTCACTCACACACTTATTCATTCACTCACTCACTTATTCACTCATTCACTTATTTACTCACTTACACACACACACACTCATTCACTCCTTCACTTATTAAATCACTCACTTGTTTACTCAGTCTTTCACTCACTCACTCACTCACACACACACTCACTCATTCACTCCTTCACTTATTAAATCACTCACTTATTTACTCAGTCTTTCACTCACACACACACTCATTCACTCCTTCACTTACTAAATCACTCACTTATTTACTCACTCTTTCACTCACTTATTCACACACACACACACACACACTCATTCACTCCTTCACTTACTAAATCACTCACTTATTTACTCACTCTTTCACTCACTCACTTACTCACTCACACACACACACACACACACTCATTCACTCCTTCACTTACTAAATCATTCACTTATTTACTCACTTTTTCACTCACTTACACACACACACACACACACACACACACACACTCATTCACTCCTTCACTTATTAAATCACTCACTTATTTACTCACTCTTTCACTCACACACACACACACACACTCCTTCACTTACTAAATCACTCATTTATTTACTCACTCTTTCACTCACACACTTATTCATTCACTCACTCACTTATTCACTCATTCACTTATTTACTCACTTACACACACACACACACACTCACAGTCACACTCCTTCACTTATTAAATCACTCACTTGTTTACTCAGTTGTTTCACTCACTGCACTCACTCACACACTCACACACACACACTCATTCACTCCTTCACTTATTAAATCACTCACTTGTTTACTCAGTCTTTCACTCACTCACTCACTCACACACACACTCACTCATTCACTCCTTCACTTATTAAATCACTCACTTGTTTACTCAGTCTTTCACTCACACACACACTCATTCACTCCTTCACTTACTAAATCACTCACTTATTTACTCACTCTTTCACTCACTTACTCACTCACTCACACACACACACACACACACACTCATTCACTCCTTCACTTACTAAATCATTCACTTATTTACTCACTCTTTCACTCACTCACACACACACACACACTCATTCACTCCTTCACTTATTAAATCACTCACTTATTTACTCACTCTTTCACTCACACACTTATTCATTTACTCACTCACTTATTCACTCATTAACTTATTTACTCACACACACACACTCATTCACTCCTTCACTTATTAAATCACTCACTTATTTACTCACTCTTTCACTCACTCACTCACTCACTCACTCACACACACACTCACTCATTCACTCCTTCACTTATTAAATCACTCACTTGTTTACTCACTCTTTCACTCACACACTTATTCATTCACTCCTTCACTTATTCACTCACTTACTCATTAACTATAACTATATATATATATATATAATCTCATGCAGCACAAAAGGCATTCCTTTGCCAAGTTCCTGCATACAATAACAGTATTGAGTCTGCGACCGGCTGACATCACCACTTCCCCATTATCTTCGTCTGGCATGTTCTGCCAAGTCTTCACTGCAGCCATTTCCAGCTTTTGTTTGTTTTCAAGGGCTTCTGACTTCAATCTCCCTTTCAGCAAGTGAAATGCATGCTTGATTGGATTTAAATTGGGAGACTGACTCAATCAGTCCAGAACTTTCCACTTTTCTCCCTTCACAACTCCTCAGTTCCCCTCTCTGGTGTATTTCAGGCCGTGGACTCCCTGCATAACGAAATGTCTCTCGATTTTGCCTTTGCTGTCCTACTATTTACAGAGGCTCTGTAAAAATGGATTTACGTTGCAGAACGGGATTCAGAGTGTTCAGCTAACAGTTGGAAAGGCCACTACAGAGCCTTTTTACACATTACCAGACCAGCTCTGTTAGGGAGAAATGTTGGCAGTGCAGAGACAGCACTACAGAATTGTGAACCACTTTCATTTTATCCTTTTTTGAAAAAATGAATTCCTAGAAATCTTGAAATTATAAACTGTAACACGTTTTCAATATACCAACTTTGTATGGTAAAGGACATAACCTTATATGTACAATGCAAAAATGAGACCTTGGCGAGTGAAATTGTCTTATTTGTTGTTAATATGCCTTAGAGATTGCTGTAAGCTAATTAATAATAGGTAAAATTAATAATTTTAATTAATAATTAGGTAAAACCGGGAAATTTTTCAATACATTGGCAGGTAATTTGGCCTGGTTCAAGCATGCATCCTAAATCAGCAAAATGATCTGCTCCTATAGTGAGGAAATTTGGCTTACTAAAATGACTTAGTAGTAAATTACTGGAAAATGGAAATTAGCTGGATGCCTGCCAAGGTATCATTTTTTGCAGTGTAGAGTTGCTTTTCACATCCGCGAAGGTGAGAGCTATACCATCTGGTTGAAAAGAGACTGAATTATTATGGAAGTGTACATCAAGGCAAATCTCCACTGGCACACAATTCATTATTGGCCATAGGTTTTCACTTCTACTTCTCTTCACTGTAAAGGAGCAGTGTGCATTCTGACACAATCTGTTGAATTCACTGAATACTCCCACTCAGTCCCTTCACTCCCCAGAGTGCCACAATGGGTTACTTACTAGTCTAGAACCAAAGGCGTTAAACACATATGTACATAAAAGAAATCTATTTCATGAAATGTTTACAAGCTGCCTGATGCCTAAGACACTGCTTCAGAGTCGTTTTCAGACAAGCTTCTATAATTATGACTAGGGATTGGAACTGATAAAACTGTATTGAGACGGCAACATTATCTTTTTTTTTGCATGATGAACGGACCAACTGAAATGGCCCGGAAGTGCTCGGAAGGATGTCTGGTTCCATTGACTTACATTAAAATCGAAAGAGGTTTTTGGCCTCTCCTGTAAAGTTGCCATTTTGGAGATACTTGTTTTTCTTTGGACAGCGACGATATGTGTATACATAGTAGACTTTGATATCCAGAAGAAGAAATCACACAGTCTATTTTTACCATCAACAAAGTCATTCGGGGTTGTATAGTGTGAAGTGCTTCATTCTGGAGAAACTAGCTGAGTCAGAACTGTTCACAGTGGTAGTGATAAGACGTCTGAAGCGTTGAATGCCTCTGAAAGCTCCCTCAGAGAAACTTATTACATGAAATGGTTAGATATGTGCTGCCCGATGCCTGACACGTTGTTTTATCATGGTTTTGTGATAAAAGTTGAGCTTAAAATGCATTTAAATCAGTTTAATTTAATCCATTCATGGTAGGCGAGTACATGCAGGCAAAACAGTCTGCAAGTGAACTTTATTTTTTCAGATTGTCCACTATTTAACCATCTGCAAAAAAAATATCTAGGCAAGTAAATTGATCTCATATCCAGTTGAAATCTCATATTTCTCATTTTAAATTGTTGTAGGCTTATTATGAGATTATTTCTTATTATAATTACATTTTATTTGAATTAGATTATATAATATTATAAATTCTCATATTGGCAGATAACGGTTTAATTTTAAAATATCTATATTACTATTTATCTTCCAGTACAGAAAGAATATAGTGCTTACTACTGTGTTACCACCTAAAACAAGTTCAAAATGCCTGGAAACAAGTGAGGTCATCTTAAATTTAATTTACAATGATCTCAAAATGAGAATTTTAAGATATCAACAATTAGTTTTTTGGTTTTTTGAAGTGTGTACATTGACTGGTGGCTTTGGATAGTCAACAAAATGGCTCTTTCAGTCATTTTTGTAGACATCATGACCCCTGGTTTCCATCTTCACCATTGTACCAAGACTCAAATGATACCAAGTGTAATTCTGGTTCTTTGTTTCTGGATGAGAAAAACTGTAAGGATCACAAAAGCCTGCTACCTTTCATTATACATTTAGTGAGTACACACTGACACTAGTTAACCCATTCTTCACTCATTCTCTCTCCCTGTCTGCATGCGGGTGAGTCGAGCAGCTGGCTGTAGCCTCCAGAGCTATCTGTAGCAACAGTCTGTCTGTCATTAAATGAAAATGAAAGAATATTTGTACAGCATCTGTTTTCATTCTGCCAAGCCTGACTGCATGGCGCTAATGTTATTATAGCATATGATATTTACCCTCGGCCACGGACGTGCTGCTTTATTGGGCAGCGGTGGCACTCTTGCATCTTGTAGCCCATGGGATTTTAGCTCATGTTGCGTCAAAAGATGTTTCAACATATTTACAAAAACATGCAACAAGAAGAAGTCATGGGCGGAGAGGGAGAAGTGGCCCAAAGCATGTAACTGATTTCAGAAAGAAAATAGGTTTTCCAGTCTCACTTGGAATGATCATTTTACAGACATTGTACGTAGCAGTCCTGTCATCTTTCTTTGATAAATGAATCCTCGCTATGGACCGTTTCTTCCTCTCCATGATGACTCCCTGTTGCAAGCTTCCAGCAGCGTAGACTCAGTTTGGCGCATGAGTTTTTGTGATGCGTAACTTTCAGAAAAACATGCCGGGACTAATGAAAGGAACACATAACCTCAGAGGCACGCGATTCCAAAAGATCAGACAACTCATAATTTTGATTATTTTACTATTGGATGGCCCTTATCACTGCACCTGACTGACCCAACACCCATGACTGCAGACATTCAGTGAGCAGTGATACCTCCATGAGTCATCCTGTTAGTGCTAGCATCAATGGGAGGACTACATGTAAGCCGACTGTTACTACGACTGCCCTTAACACCACGGCAACGTCACTACAATGGTGCCGTACCAGACCGTCATGGAGTGACATCTTCAGTGATGAGTCTTGGTGGAGACAACCAACAAATCCACTTGTAGAGGCACCGTGCTTAGCGCCAAGATGAATGGTTAGCTGTCACATCACACGTCCAGAAGGCCTGGTGTCACTCCATCTCCACCCCTACTGCAAAATCTGCAGGAACTGTGTGAGAATATTCAAGCTGCTTGGGATGGATTATTGCAGGGCACCTTAGGAACCTCTACAACCCCATGCAATGATGTATGCATGTGGGTTCTTGCTGATAGCAGGCAGCAGTGGCCATTAGAATGGCTATTTGCCAGGAGCTTCAGCCATCATTGTGCTTAGTAACCAGGAGTAGAACCTTCAGCACGATTGACAAGAAGTTAGAATGCGCCATTGGAGCAGTGCTACTTCCTTATCCTCACATACGGGCAATATATCGACATCTGTGACATACCGTCGCACTGATTCTGGAATGTTTTTTAACATAATGTTCAAGATGTTTTTTGCAAGCAGCCACAAGCCTCTTTAACTCCCCTTTCAACTAAGGGCCCTGGCTAAGTCACGATCACCATTCCCCTAGTTGTGTCACCCTTGTAATGTGATTTGGCTGAACAGGGCCTGCAGTCTCTCCAAGCATATGCATTCACACCCACTCACTGTCTGTCCTTCCACTCACTCTTTTTATCTGTACCTGCACACTAATCCTGACTGGCTCATGAGTGTGCATGCCAGAATGGCACTTCACTTTAGGGAAGTCATTCTCTTCCCCGGGGATACTGGATAAAATGCCTTATTTTGGATGTCCTTCCCAACTCACATTATGTGTCCTGCTTTGCAGGTTTCTCTCTCTCACTCTCTCTCTTTCTCTTTCTCTCATATACACACAGCTTGGTGTTCCTATTTGTGAGTACGTAGAGTGGCATTTTATTATGGTATCTGAGTAACCTAACCTCGTCAAAATCTAACTTCTATGCGACTTCCTGTTTGATGTTACTATACAATAAATGCTTATATTTACATTGAATATACTGGTATTGAGAAAAAAACTAGTACTGTAGAAATCAACATCAAGGTTTCCAAAAGTACAAGTACACAAACTATGAAGGTAGGTTAAAACAGAGAGCCCCAAAGTTAAAGAGACCTCCAGTAAAAGTTCCTACCTTTAGACCTCCACTTGAATAAAAGTACTAAAATATTTACCTTCAAATGTACTAAGTATTAAGTAGTACAGATACACTAACATATTACACTTACTGAGTTACTGTACACCAACACACTACTTACAGTACACTAACACATTACACTTACTGAGTTACTGTACACCAACACACTACTTACAGCACACTTACGCATTACACTTACTGAGTTACTGTACACCAACACACTACTTACAGTACACTAACACATTACACTTACTGAGTTACTGTACACCAACACGCTACTTACAGTACACTAACACATTACACTTACTGAGTTACTGTACACCAACACGCTACTTACAGCACACTAACGCACTACACTTACTGAGTTACTGTACCCCAACACGCTACTTACAGTACACTAACGCATTACACTTACTGAGTTACTGTACACCAACACACTACTTACAGCACACTAACGCATTACACTTACTGAGTTACTGTACACCAGCACACTACTTACAGCACACTAACGCATTACACTTACTGAGTTACTGTACACCGACACACTACTTACAGCACACTAACACATTACACTTACTGAGTTACTGTACACCAACACACGACTTACAGCACACTAACGCATTACACTTACTGAGTTACTGTACACCAACACACTACTTACAGCACACTAACGCATTACACTTACTGAGTTACTGTACACCAACACACTACTTACAGCACACTAACACATTACACTTACTGAGTTACTGTACACCAACACACTACTTACAGCACACTAACGCATTACACTTACTGAGTTACTGTTCACCAACACGCTACTTACAGCACACTAACACTTTACACTTACTGAGTTACTGTACCCCAACACACTACTTACAGTACACTAACACAGTGATGCCCTCCATAAATCATCCTGTTAGTCCAGAAGGCCTGGTGTCACTCCACATCCAACCCTACCGCACAGCCTGCAGAAACTGGGTGAGGATATTCAAGCTGCATGTGATGGATTATTACCGGACACTATTAGGAACCTCTACAACTCCATGCAGAGACGTCTGGCATGTTGCATTAGCAAATGGCCTGACAACGAAACTAAGAGACACTACTTCTATATGTGTTGCTCATTGAATATTGTTTATATGTCAAAGTTTGTTGACCGGAAAATTTTACTTTCCCCCCAAATATCATTGCACAGTGTATTTTGTGCAAGGATCCAGTTTGTATCACAGATATACATAAATCAGGCGGGGACATGCACTTTTTCTGAACACTGTATTCATCAATAGCTCCATTTGTTTTCCTGTTAGTGTGAAGACATATGGTCCTCACAAAGTGCCAAAGACAACTGCATGCCTACACACAGGAGGTCCATTCTTCTGTCTTCCTCTCTTCATACCACAGTACTCTGAATTGTCCGTTGAGGGAAAAAAAAAAAGGAGTCTCCAAATTTAGATGCTAGCCGGTCTCGGTGCCTGTCTCATCTGCTTCATTTTTCTCTCGTTTCCGTAATGTCAGTAATCACCCCCGCTGACACTGACTCATGACAGAGCTTCAGGAATTACCAACCAGCAGCATGATCAATCCCTCCTCTTCAGCCTTCATTTCTTTTTGGTGTTGTCTACAAGATGAAGAATTCCCATCCTTTTCCCCTCTATATTTAAACCATTCGCAAACTCGCCGCCAATTTATCACACGCCAGCACTTTGTTCATTGCGAACAAATGGTTCCATGTAAAGCTTCTCTTTGGCGTGTCGTGACAGCTTAGTTAGAGATGGGAACGAAGGGAAATTTAGCATTCTAGGTAGTATGAGAGGTGAGCTATAATGCTGTCAGCTTTTTGCACTGCCTGGCTTGTTTGAGCGGAATTTACTTATGTAAATATTGTCATTCCGCACGCAATGCCGCATTTTCATTCCCTTTCTGAAGTTCTAGACAAAGGCCATCTAATGCGAGCAATCATGCATATGGATGCGGGTGATATGTGGAGGTACCCCTCATCAAATTCAGCATGAAGCCAGTCATTTGCATGTGGAAAGTACCCCCTCCCTCCTCCGCACGCAATTATGCTGCTTGTACCACTGAATGATGGTTCTTTGAGGTTTTTAGCGTGTGGCACGGTAGGTTCGGGCCGCTATCTCAGAAGAAATAGGCGACTAATTTGAACAAGACTTCTTTTGCATGAGCCATTAGGGATTTTTTTCCGTGCTCCCCACAGACTCATGGCAAATTGCTGCCACCTATGGATAGGAAAGCTCCCTCCATTGATCTTTTACTTCACAGTGAGTAATACACTCTAGTTATGTTTGTCACTTTGTACGCTGTCCCTGTTATGATCCTGTGGGAGAAACTGCTGGGCAGGTAAACTGTCTTCCTGAAGAAGGTCAAACCTCTTACATTCCATATACACAGAGATTGGATATGATACTGACATCGGTTTGTAAGGGTGAAAAGGAGCGGTGCAGGAGCCAGACACGAAAAAAGACACAGGTCCCGGACACACTAAATGCGGGGTAGAAGTGGTGTTTATTGGCCCAAGTAACCACACATCTCACCATTACTGTCCGGAGTAACTTAGAAGCAGCTGCATCAGACGGGAGGCTAGGCTACAACTAGCTCCTTCGTCCCGCGCAGAGAGCTACAGCTCAGCGCGCATGCGCAATAGTCAAGTGCACGTAATCAACCGTTACAGGTTCTACAAACATCTCAAGCTTGTCTGCTATAAATGATGTGGCTGTATGTAGCCCATGGTACTCCCTACTTTATTAGGCCTACCTAAAAAGTGGCTTCCTTTTTTTTCCTGCCATGGATAATGGACAATGGGGGTGTGAGTGTATTTGCCTATAAACTTGATAAGCGTTTTTTTGATTCCCAGCTAACACATTTTTCCCCAAATCTCCAAAACGTTCACTGTCCGTAATGTTCCCAGAACATTATTCTTAAGCTAGAAGAACATTCCCCGGAATATTACATCAACCTCTTTGGTAATGATCAATGCAACAGTCTAGCAATGTTAAATTGGATTGTTCCCTGAACTGAATGTCTACTTTCCTTAATGTTCCCTGAACAATGAGCCTTATCCACCAATCGTTCTTAAGGAGAAATAGCCTATTCTCACACTCCCACCTTCATTACTGTGGAAGCGTAAATAGTAGCATTAATCGGCTTCCAGTTGTGGCTACTGCCTGTTCTTAAACGCACCAATAATTCAACCAAACAGACTTACCAGAGTTTCCACTCCATCAAGTTTAAACATGTTCACAGTTGGAACATTCTGCTCATCACGTGTCACTTTTAACAAGGCAACCCATCAACAAAGAGAGTATAACTGAACCGGAGAGTGAACGCAGGCGGGAAAGAGGGGATGGATTTGCTCATGTTTGTTAATAAAAATGCTCGACTACAATATAAACACAGATTCACCAGCGTAGACCACACAAGACCTCTTAGACCACTGTTCAGTAAACATAAACACTCTTCCCATAAAACTTTCCACTGTAAGAAACAAGAGGAAATCCAACTTTACCACTCTCATTGTTACAGTATGGAACCATATGGTACAGGTGAAACAAGAAAATTCGCAAATCAAACAAACAAGCCTTTAAAACTTGTACTGGTCACTTTAAGGCAGGTGCAGTGCACATGTGCAAGGTGGAGAGCCGGAGCGAATAATGGAGAGTGTGGAGGAAAGCGTGGGAGAGAATGTGCGTGTGGTGAACTGTACTAGGTTGTAGCCTGGGTTCTCCAACTGGTGTTATCTGGGAACTTGTGACGGGTGAAATCTTGGTGCTCTCACTGTTCATTAAGCTGGCTCCGAAACCCCTTCACGACGTGTTCCCTACGTGTCTCTTCATGGAAGCTAAGTATCCACCTCTCTAAGAGAGCACCCCGCACCCACCCCCCCCCCCCCAACACCATACATCCATTCGTTACAAACTACTCTAACTGTGTTAGAACTATAGACTGACCATTACAGATTACAAACCAGCTTTACTGGATGTGTCTACTTGGATCTTAAGTAATGATAATAGCAACCAGATCCTAAGACAGGAGTTGTGGAAAAATGTCCCAATTGATTTCCATGAAAAGTCTTCTGAAAAGAATAAAAGCTGTAATAAACAATAAATACTAACAACATTCTAGGCATATATAGCATATCTAGTTATTAAGACTTCTGGGCAATTTCCTGTTAAATATGGTTTCTGATTTTTATTCTGAAAAATGATTAACTTGCCAATTAATGACCAATTTGACTGGAAAATAAATAAATGGCTTTGTACAGTACGCTATTTTGTGAATGAGGTGTCAGTTGATTGGAATTCAATTCCAACCAGAGTCCGGGATGCAAAAAAAAATATTCATATATATATATATATATATATATATTCATTATTTAAGTTCAGGTAAAAGGGAATGGGAAAAGTGAAACTCAGGATTCAGCACTGTGCCCCTTTCCCTATCGACTGGCAGCTGGGTCTGCCCTGATGTCCTCTTCCAATATGGCTGTCCTGCCCTTGACTTCACACTATGCATCTGAATTGACTATCAAACACAGTCTTCACAAGCTCCCCAGCATACGGGTGACACATGAACACTTATCCACAGTCCCACAGAGTTGTTTGGCCCGTCACCCCTCTGTGGCCCAGGTCAATCCAGCATGAGTCTCCGTGGCTCTGCTTAAATAGACTGGCGAGTGCTGACTGGTGATGCCAAGTAGTACAAGCTTTTCCCGCATCCCACCCAGAGGTGAAACATTGCTGGAATGTTAAACATTCATTTAAAATATGTTGGGCCAATATTCCAGGAGCATTTTGGGAACATAAAGAGAAGTTGACTTTTCCATCTTTCACATTTTAAATCAATGTTAAATATTAAAGTGTCATAGTAAATGAGACGGAGTTAATATTCTAGGGAACATTCTTTAGAAAGAATGTGCCATAATTACATGGCCATAACTGGATTCAGCACTGTGCACCTATCCCTGTGGGCTGGTAGCCGGGTCAGCCATGATGGCATTCCACCAGTATGACTCTTTTGCCCTTTAGTTAAAGTGGACCGTAAACCTCATTTTAGATAGCTGATAATAAGGCTGTTTTTGGATCACTTGTATTTTAAGTAACTTAACATTGTTTCTGGGCAGCCTGGCAGCACAGTGGGTAGCCCTGTTGCCACACAGCAAGAAGGACCTTGGTTTGATTCCCTGCGTGGACAACCAGGGGTGTGTTCTCCTCTGTCGTTGCATGGAAAACACTCCCTCGGCTGTTTCCATGTTTGCAGGTTGTCCCTGAGTCTCCCTGGGCTTCCTTTGGGTGTACAGTACAGTAAATTGATGTTGTTGGTGAACTTAAAGACCCTACAGGTTTAGACTTAACAGCTCCAACTGAGGAGAGTCTGAAACAGTACATATCCTGATATACCACATATAAAGCATTATACTACTCTATATCCCTGCCTACAATATACAGGGGTTGGACAATGAAACTGAAACACCTGTCATTTTAGTGTGGGAGGTCTCATGGCTAAATTGGACCAGCCTGGTGGCCAATCTTCATTAATTGCACATTGAACCAGTAAGAGCAGAGTGTGAAGGTTCAGTTAGCAGGTAAGAGCACAGTTCTGCTCAAAATACTGCAATGCACACAGCATTATGGGACATACCAGAGTTCAAAAGAGGACAAATTGTTGGTGCACGTCTTGCTGGCGCATCTGTGACCAAGACAGCAAGTCTTTGTGATGTATCAAGAGCCACGGTATCCAGGGTAATGTCAGCATACCACCAAGAAGGACGAACCTCCACCAGCATCACGTAGTGACCTGGCCACTATCCTGCAAGAAGAATGGCTTAAAATCCCTCTGACCACTGTGCAGGACTTGTATATGTCATTCCCAAGACGAACTGACGCTGTATTGGACGCAAAAGGAGGCCCTACACCATACTAATAAATGATTGTGGTCTAAAACCAGGTGTTTCAGTTTCATTGTCCAACCCCTGTACTTTTTGTTGCTCAGTTTTTTTTCTCATTTATTGAGTTAAAAAAGTTCTAGTTCTCTTTTTAGTTTAGTGAATATTCATGATGGACAGACTAAAAGAATTGGGCCAAAATTGCTTAGTAAAAAAGTCCTGTGATATCAACCTCCACCACAAGGTAGGAAAGCTGTTTTATCCTACTGTAAAGTTTCATTGTGGAGGTGTTTAAGGTGGACTGCTTAATTCCATGAGTTCTTTTTTATAGTTTGGTGTCCTAATTTGTATTCTACAGGTAAAGTATTAAGTTAAACATGAGGAAACCTTCTACAAGTTGCTCGTGTGTCTGCCCTGTGATGGTTTCCTGCCTTGTCCAGGGTGTTTCCTGCCCTGTGGCCAATAAGCACTGGGATAGGCTCCAGCACCTCCCGTGACCCAGGAGGATAACCAGTTTAGATGACAAATGAATGAACATGGTTGCTAAAGTGATTTAGCATGCAGTGTCATTTGTCATGTAGACTTTTAATCCATTTCTATTTGTTGGTGGTCAGATTTAAACCTGGTCGTGTTCATTAGTACCTTGGGTATGAAGGTCGAGAGAGCTCATGAGTTAGGTTTTCTCATGATCTTAAGATATAAGACCAAAAAATTACCTACTTTAAACTGCCTCATGACCCCTCAAGACGTCCAGACTGGACAAGAGTATATTCAAAAATAAATACACCACCAGATTTACCACCTACAATCACCTTATAGAATAGTTGCAGTGCCCCTGCATATCTATGAAGGCCCAAACGCTCTTTGGAGTACCTGTCTGTTAACCAAAGCCTCCTTTATTTCCCAGTTCCCCCTCCTGACAATGAACTAATGACCTCACTGGGACTTTGTGGTAAAACAAAGGTTAAATCAAATGACTGAGAAGTGTGAGTGGACTCACGATGAGAGTCATGAAGCATGCGAGAGGGAGATTAATGGCCCCTAGAGAAGGCTGTATCAGATCATCTCCTGACAGTGGATCTCTCAGATTTATCTGTGTTTCTAGCGTGCAAAGACACACAGGAGGTGCATCCAGAGACGGAAGCAGGAGCAGACTGAGGCACAATCCAAATCGGACGATGTAAGCCTCAACCACATGGCGTGCTCCATAAGTTCTAAATTCTCTGGTGACCTTGTTGACCTTGATGGAGGAATTAGTTAGAGCTCCATGTTCTTGCGTTCACAAATTAGAGTGAACGGATGATGATTGAAACGTAGCTCCGTTTTGTACATTCCGTCTCCGTGCGCCTAATTGAGGAAGCGGGGGTATCTATCACAATCCGATAGCATCTACAGCAAGCAGCCGATTATTCTGTCAGCACCGCTCAGCAGGCTAATCAGTTAGGGGTGGACCAAACTCTACAAAGAGATCCGATCAGGCTCTGACAAGGCCAGCAGAAGAAAAATGTATGTAGCTTTTTATTATGAAACATCTGAACAGGGTGATGGATGGCCTAAATTTAGCTTCAGCAAACTTCTCTGAGCTTCCATTGATACAGGCTGATTAATGACTATATGATTCGTCCAACAAGGAGACGGGCGAAGAGGAAGAGGAGGAGGGAGAGAATAAAAAAAAATATCTCCAATATCGAGCTGAACTTCCAGTCGCTGAAGTGGGATGCATCATACATTGGCTAGGAAGGATGCGCTTCCAATTCATTCTTGTAGGATTCCTAAATAGCCCAAACTCTCCGTTTCTCACAGTGAGGAATGTTTTGGGGAATGTTTTGAAGCACAAGGCGGTCGTTACAGATGCACACAAGCCTGAGTAAAATGCTAAATCCAAAGTGCCGTAAAACAAAGTCACAAAGCAACAGAGATACTCCCCTTTAAAGCCCTATTGCCAGCCGTTCCCAGGATTAGCGCTGAGTTTAACAGCGGAGAACACAGCGAATGTAGATATTGCACATTTTTGTGGGGGACGTTTTTGTTGCCGTAATAAAAAGTGGCCTGCCAGCTGCGGCAACTTGTGATTGGGGGCTTTATGCACCGACAGAGGCACTCGGGGACAGACTCATTCAAAACGCACACACATGCACACACAAAACACCTGGCAGCCCTCATCAATCACGTCCCCTCTTTGAATACCATTCCACAACAGCCTGCACTGGTATGCATCAGATCAGTGTTCAGTCCCTCCATCCGCCACTCCCAACCCTCACCACCTCACCCGTCAACTCCAGTCCCAATCTGACCACTTGGACACCCATCACAATGGATTTAAAGGGGGCACGTAGGTCACCTGGAGGCAGTGTTTGTTTAATAGTCTCCCACTGCCCCTTGTAAATATGTATTAAAGATGTGCCATTAAGATCTTGCATTGGGGACCTGCAGCCAGACAATCAGCAAACAGTTCTTGTTTAACTTCAGTAATACACTTTCAAATAGAAAGGCAGGGAGGTCGGGTTCACCTGGGAGAAATCATAAGCTGCCGATAGGTTGGGTAAATGTACTCTGTAGATTGCTCCTTCCAAATCTGCAAGAATTCTGTTTTCGCCTCCCCATTATCACCACCCAACGGAAGGGAAGTTTAGTGTAAGTTGTGTTGGGGGCCAACTTCACTCATAAAAATAAAGCTTCCTGAAAGTTTTTAGGCTTAACCTTTAACCTTTACATCAAGTCTAAAACTAGAAAAAAGTGTTTTATAAATAAATCAAGTGTCATAACCAGCAAAAATGTTCATTAAGGTATATGTATATGTCAGGTTATAACTAATGGTAAGGGCCATACCTTCACTTTGATGGAAGCAGACTGAAAGCACACTCATCAACCCCCATTTCCTTCACCTTTGTCCATTTAATGATGCAGCAACTACATCACAATTGTTTGCCTGACTGGCCACAGATTTTGGGCTCCTAAAAGCCATAAATCAATAGGCTATTTTAATTTAATGGTATTAAATTGTCAAGGATCTCAGAATTTGTAGCTTCCTGATCATAATAATTCATTTGGCATCTTCTCAGCTTTGCAAAGTGCTGCAAAACAGATTTCCTGTGGTTAAGACGCAGATATATTGCATGCCACACTCTGCCTTATGCTGCAAAAATGTTCTCACTCTTGGCAAGTGAAATCATAAATTTAAATTCCAACAAGTTTTCTACATTTCATCTCAATTTATTCATCATTTAACGTAGTTTAGTATCAAACTGTTTATTGTAGAGGATGGCAAATAGAAAAAAAGCTAATTCACCCACTGTCCTTCTGAACTGACTCTAGAGACATTGCTGGCTCCCTGTAGCCTGAGGTTCAGGAGATGCAGGATTCCTTTGGCTAAAGGAAGGACACATGTCTTAGCCACATTTTAAGGATCCTCCTCTTTTAAATGAGATGATGCTTAAGACTAAGGCAGCCAAAACACAGGACCTTCATAGGTTGCAGCCCTAAGAATGGATCCCAGCGAGTTTGTGTACTTACTCTCTCTCTCTTTCTCTTTCTCTCTCTGTCTCTCTCTCTCTCTCTCTCTCTCTCTCTCTCTCTCTCTCTCTTACAACCACCCTCACATCTCGTAGTCACTCGCTTACACGCTACTTACAGCACACTAACACATTCACTACTGATCTGTTACTGACTTACAGTTACACTTAGCCCATGTACTGACTCTACACCCACACGCTAACAGTACACTAACACATTACACTTACTGAGTTACTGTACACACACAAACAGCACACATACTTACAGTTACACTAACCGACAGCTACTTGTTACACTTACTGAGTTATGGTACACCCACACACTACTTACTTCAGCACACTAACTGTCTACTTAACTACAGCTTACTAAACGAGTTGACGTACTGAGTACTGTAGCTACCAACACACACTTACTATTACAGCACACTAACACATTACCACTGACTGAGTTACTGTACACCAACCACGCTACTTAGAAGTACACCAACACACTACTTACAGCACACTAACACACATTACACTTGACTGAGTTTTTGACACGCTACTGTACACCAACACACTACTTACAGCACACTAACGTACATTTACACTTACTGACTAGTGTACACCAACACACTGTACACCAAACACACCACTACTACAGCACACTAACACATTACACTGACTGAGTTACTGTACACCAACACACTACTAACACAGTACAGCACTGTACTAACACACACTACACATTACACTGACTGAGTTACTGTACACCAACACACTACTTACAGCACACTAACGCATTACACTTACTGAGTTACTGTACACCAACACACTACTTACAGTACACTAACACATTACACTTACTGAGTTACTGTACACCAACACACTACTTACAGCACACTAACACATTACACTGACTGAGTTACTGTACACCAACACGCTACTTACAGCACACTAACACATTACACTGACTGAGTTACTGTACACCAACACGCTACTTACAGCACACTAACACATTACACTGACTGAGTTACTGTACACCAACGCACTACTTACAGCACACTAACGCATTACACTTACTGAGTTACTGTACACCGACACGCTACTTACAGTACACTAACGCATTACACTTACTGAGTTACTGTACACCCACACACTACTTACAGCGCACTAACGCATTACACTTACTGAGTTACTGTACACCAACACGCTACTTACAGCACACTAACGCATTACACTTACTGAGTTACTGTACACCCACACGCTACTTACAGCACACTAACACATTACACTTACTGAGTTGCTGTACACCAACACGCTACTTACAGCACACTAACACATTACACTGACTGAGTGACACCTGTTACTGTACACACACTAACGCACACACTACTGTACACCGACACACTACTTACAGCACACTAACGCATTACACTTACTGAGTTACTGTACACCGACACACTACTTACAGTACACTAACACATTACACTTACTGAGTTACTGTACACCCACACACTACTTACAGTACACTAACACATTACACTTACTGAGTTACTGTACACCAACACACTACTTACAGTACACTAACACATTATACTTACCGAGTTACTGTCCATCACTGTCACATACACACGTAATCCACACCCACCCGGTGAAAATATTCCACAATATGTGTTGTAAGTAGTAATAGGAGAATGAAAAGCCCCACTGCAGTACCATAGGTATATTAAGTATAGTGCAATCAGGTGTAGGGCTGACCCTTCACATAGGAGACACATGTGCATTAACCTTCACTGTAATCTGGCACTTAAATGCACTGAATGTGTTTCATCATGACAGATAATATAGTTATATAGACTTTAAGCAATTTATTTTGCTAAAAAGGAAACCTGTCAAAAAGTACTGGTGGCTCAAAACCAGTGGAACAATAGGTAGAATACTTGCCAATTAAAATAATCAATAGCTGGAGCCCTAGTAATACACTCATCATGAGTTCAGGTCCAACGTTGTAGGTTTTTTTATTCTAAGTGCCTCTGAACGTCTTGGAATGACTTTCTTTAGTTTTGATCTACATTGGCATTTGTCTCCAATATACCATACCCATTTTCAAGCCACAGTATTGACTAACCATCAAAATGCGAAAATGAGTTCTGAGCTGGCCTTACATGACTGAGAAATGTAATCTATTCAGACACGATTGATAATACCATCCCTTACCATAGAGTCCAAGTTTGATCTTTCTAGGTCAAATGCAAAGCTGTAGTCACGACTCCATCAGCAACTGCACTCGGCTTGTTGAAGTGTCGAGGTTCATCGTAGTTCATTAGAGTGGAGAACATTCTCAGCAGTAAAAGTTTTCGATCAGCAACGAAATTAAAGACTAGACAGAGCAAATAAGCGGAGATTAAAAAGTCGAATACACCGACGATACAAAGCTGCGTGTGGACATGGAGAAGGTAATGTCATCATAGGTACATTTTATTAAAAGGTTCATTTAATGTCAGTTCTGCATAGGAAAGATTAAATGCTGCAAGAAACCGTACCACTTTCATCTCATTTATTCCACTTAATGGAATTCTCAGGCAGAGAAAAGGGGAAAATCATTTTAAAAGCGCATGTACGGCTAGGGATTATTAGCTCTCAGCTACAGCTTATTGCTTTGTCCTCTTTTTTTGTATTTGTCCAGTTTACTGAAATATAAACCAGTATAGATCAAACAAACCGGTTTTGTTAGAGCGTCTTTATGTAGACCACAAATATAAGGCTGTTAGGTTTAACTTGTAGAGTCTTTGAGATAACCAGAAACATCTATTTAGCTGGGTGTCTCTAAACTTTTAACTGGTACTGTAAAATTTACATACTGCATCAGTTTCCTATTCCATTAAAAAGAATGGCATTTCTCCAGAGACCTTTTAAGAGTGCTCACCTCTGGAACTGATCATGCCACCTGTGTTCAGGTTCCTCCTCCTGGGAGAACAACACAGGCATGAAAACACTAGCATGTCTAAGCCACAGCACGATTTGCTTCAGGCACAATAACCGTCAGTCTTGTTGCCTGCTGATAGGTTCCATTTTACAATTAAAGCCCACTATGTGATTCCGTTTTTGCTTTTTGGGGGGTGTTTGTTGTTTCCTTTTTTTCAGAACACTCCACTGCAAGAGACAGAGTGAGCGTCTCCCTCCAGGTGGGCTCGAACCTGCCGTGGTGTGTATGTGTCGGGGAGCCGAGACCCAGGGGAGGCCATTAAACTGCAGCCGCTCTCCCGGCCCTGCCGAGCGTGACAGCAGGTGAGGGTAAAAATAGTGAGCCATCTGTTAAAAGCAAGAGACGGCGAAAACCCTTTCCTCGTGACTCAGTGGGGACTCAATTAAAATGTGCATTTTTCCACGGTGGCGAAGGGGGAGCGTTCCGCCGGCCCCCCGGCCCGGGCGGGCCCAGGTGCAGCCTGCTCAGGTAGGTGAAAAAAAGCACCCCGGACTGAGGGTGGTCTGCACTCGCCAGCCGTGTGACAACTCTGGTGACAGCACAACTAAAAAGTGGAGCTTTTTTTTTTATCCCTCTCCCGCTATCAAATCCCTCTGTATTCTGCTTATTCCTTCATTTCTCCTTTACTCTCCCAAACACTTTGTAAAACCAGAGCCCCTGTGGGCTTTGCCTTTTTTCCCTTCTAAAGACACATGCTGCTACAAAGGCTCTTTCAGTATTTTTATGTGCATGTGCATATCAGCTGGCAAAAAGGAGAATAATAATAATAATAAAGAACCACTGAGGACTTTATATTTTATAATAGAATACACATCCCTTACTTTACACTCGTAGAAGTAAAGGTCTCCAAAACATGCCAGGGAAATGCCATAGGAGAACCACACTGGTTCCCTAAAAACCTGTCAGCTGATGTTTTTTTATGGAGAACAAGATGTTAAGATGTGTCCATGGTCTGAACTTGGCTTCTTGAAGTAAATGGTCACCGAAACAACATTTCCACAAGTACAAGAATAGTTGCACCCAGAAGGAAGTGCAGAATTCATTGTTATTGGGAAGGAAAATAAATCTTACCAGGAACAATAACTGATGACCAATATAGACTAATATGGGCAATATTTGTTGAGCTACACATACAGAAGTAGTGCCTCTAAGAGTAGTGTCGCCAAGAGACGTCTCAGCATGGAGTTGTAGAGGTTCCTAAAGGTGTCCTGTGATAATGCATCCCATGTAGTTTGAATATTCTCACACAGTTCTTGCAGCTTTTGCAATGGAGGTGGAGGTGGAGTGACACCAGGCCTTCTGAACGTGTGACACGTGACGACAAACTGTTCATCTTGGTGCTGACCACGGTGCCTCCACACATGGATTTGTTGGTCGTCTCCACCAAGACAAAAGCGGGACTCCTCAGTAAAGCTGACCCGCTGCCATTCTGCATGACAGTGGTGTTAAGGGCAGTAGTAACAGTCTGTGTGCATGTAGTCCTGTGCCCTCTGCAACCGTCCATGGCCAATGGATGACTCATGGAGGGCATCACTGCTCGCTGAACGTCCACAATCATGACTGTTGGGTCAGTCAGGTACAGCGATAAGGCCTGTCATTGCTTACATGATCAAGCGTGAAACTTTATCACATGTCTCACAACGTCCAACCTGCCCACCAAGTTTCACTCCTGTCGGTTGGTTCTGTTTGGGTGCAACTGTTTGTGCAACTGTTATTTTGAGGATGAGTGCACATGCCAAAATCTTTATGAATTTGCTTTGAATTCACATCCACATAGTGGCCTGCTTTTCAGTACTATGCCACCTTTGGGAGGATGCAGTGCTGGGATGCAGGGATGTTTATAGAGGGATCTGAGGGCATTGTCTCCGGGGAGAATGTTTTTAATGGCCTCAAAATGTTCACTATGAATGAAATGTCAAGAAACGGCCATTTGATTTAAACACTACATCCATGTACATCCAAGCACAGGCACAGATCAAGGCACTGAAGTCACTAAATCACTAACTTCCATCATCTTTCCACTCCAATATTCCAAATACTGATGCCAATGCTTCCAGATACTGAATAGAAACATAAAACAAAGAACATAAAAATAATAAATGATGCAACAGTCCGTGTCTCAGAAGTCAGAATGCAAATGCTGCATCATTTACGGTGAACTGAAATACTTGCATAAAGAGCTGACTGTAGCTTTGTGCTAAGAGGTGGATCCAGTTTGTCACTGGTAGGTCCAGCATCCAACTAATGCCTTTCTTCAAGTGTTAAAACATACACAGTGGAGGCTCTTTATAATGCACATATAATGCAGTCCTGTAATTGGTAAATACACTCCCAAAGCTTCTCCAACAAAGAAGTTCAGGAGTCTTGGTCTGTGTAAACTCCCTCAGCCTTGTCTTTGGTCATCTTGCATAATTGCTTAAACTACACTGGCTTAGCTGTGTAACCTCCATAAGCAACTGGAAGCTTTGGAAGTTTTGGGATGTCTTTGTAGAAACAGTTGACTACTGGGTTCCAGAGTTTGTTTACAATGGCAGTCCTGTATCTCCAGTTCTAAAATATAGAAAAAGAATGTACACGAGTACACAGGTATTTGTTGGACCATTCCATCAAACATCCACTGTTATAAGGAACGTGAGATTAAAGAACCTTTTAAAACTACAAGAAAGCCACCACATAATGTACAGGTTCTAGACCTGAAGCCTGAGCCATGTTTAGAACCCTTCATTTCAAAAACCACCCTGCTTCGGCTGTTCTGTTGCATCCTCTAGCTGAAAAGATGGGTGGTTAGTGTTTAGATGCCCTATTTGGGGTGGATTTGGAGTTAATGGAGTTAATCACATTTGCATGTTTGCAGAGCAAAGACCTCAGTGGCAATCAGAGCAGGTGCACTCTCTCGTTCGCGCACGTCAGTATCCTACCAGGACCTCATCATTATCTACTCCAAATCATGGACCGAATTAGTGCAAATCTTTCGCATACCAGCTTGAAAGCCATCTGGCAGGTGGAACATTGTGGATAGGAAGATATCGAGTCCAGTCAGCAGCTGACAACCAATATCTTCTCCATATTCAATACCAGGCCCAATTATTTAATCACTGGGCTAACGGACACAAAAGGAAGCATATTGGGTTTGATGCAAGATTGTCTAGTTATGATTGGAAGCAAAGTTTTACCAACTGAATCCAACGTTGCAGCTTTAACCCTTAAGTGCCGAGTTTTTACTGTCACATTGATGTTTTATTCAAACGCAGTTGTAACAATGTAACAATGAAGGGATTGTGTATTGTCTTTTTTATGGCTACATTCTCAAAAAGAAAAGCAATAAACTGGCTCCAGACCTTCAGGGGTACATTTAAGTGTCTTTATTTTGGGAACATGATTGTACTATAATTTCAGAATTTGTACCGGCTCCACACACCTAGTCTTGTTTCCAGGCCTTTTATTGTTCTATTGTGAAACATTATGCTATGAAAAGGAGCAAATATGAAAAAGAACATATTTAAGTTTCCTTCTGGCTCTTAAAACATCACTTGTATTGTACATTGTTTTTATTGTCATGAATGAAAAATGTACCTCCACTGTCCCTTTGCTCTGACAATGTAATTTAAACACAGTAGCTGCCATTTACATTGCATAAAAAATTGTGACGATGAGAAATGCTTTAAAATTGCTTGGAATAAAACTCTTTATGTGGCTTACATGAAAATTCAGAATGCACACTCTACAATAGTTGCACAAATTGTTGCACACAGAAGGAATCAACCATCAGGAATGAAACTTGGAGGGTAGGTTTGACATTGTGAGATGTGAGATTCAGGTTAAACGCTCGGCCACACATGTGACATAAGCAAGGATGGGCTTCATCTCTGTACCTGACTGACTCAACAGCCACGATTGCAGACATTCAGTGAGCAGCGATGTCCTCCATGAGTCATCCTGTTAGTGCCAGTACCATGGGCAGACTGCTGCACTATGCAGGACTACATGCACACAGACCGCTACAATGACTGCCTTTAACACCATGTCAACATTGCCAGAGACTGTAGTATCTGCAGGAACTGTGTGAGAATATTCAAGATGCGTGGGATGGATTATTGCAGGCTACCATTATGAACCTCTACAGCTCCACATCTGGCATAATGCATATGCCTAACGTGACCCTGTGAGATACTACTTCTGTGTGTGTAGCTCAATAAATATTGCCCATGTCAGTGTAAATGTATCATCATTTATTGTTACTGGTAACCTTTATCTTCCTTCTGCAATACTGACATTCTCTTCTGGGTGCAACTATTCTTCTTTTGAAGATATGTGCACACACCTGTTTTCAGTGATCATGTGTGGTTGCTGTAGCTCAGCAGATAACACCACTACCCACCACGTAGTCAACACCACATGTGGGAGAATGGGGTTCGAATCCTGGTCTGGGTGACAATACTGTGCTACACCAATAAGAGTCCTTGGGCAAGACTCCTAACACTACATTGGCCTACCTGTAATGTGATCAACCTTGTAAGTTGCTCTGGATAAGAGCTTCAGGTAAATGTGTAATTACAAAGGAATTACATTGTAATTACATGCATTGATTTGTGCATTAAGTTACACTTTATTCAACGTTATAGTTTGTCTCTGTTTGTCTGTTGTCTCTCTGTTCTTTTCTATTTTCATTTGTTTTGATAACAAACAATGCCAAAAATGTAAAGAGTGTTTTTCTTTACACACAACAAGACCGTAGGCATAACTTTTAATCCAGTTCGATTCATAACTTCTTCTACTTATGATCACAAACATGATTATTTATTTATGAGTGAGAAATATCCTCCACTGGCACCATGCTCTTGTGCCCGCCTGGTGATAGCATCCTAAAGGTTAAAAAGATCGCTGTATCTATGGAACGTTTTTACTCATGTATTGGTGAGAGGGGCTCTGGATGCCCCAGAGCCTATAGTTAAATATGCTCCATGAACACAGCAGTGGCTGCTATCTGTGACCAGCAGCTGAATGTGTTTCTGTACTTAATCCCCTTTTTGCGGAAGCAGCTGCTACGAACTGCTCGACAGCACAAGCGTCTCAGCAGTGAGGGAGGCGCACAGGAACTCACAGGTACTCTGAAGTGTGGCGCACACATAGCCCCACACTTAAAGAAGACTTGCATCCTGCCGATGCCATCAGGAGATGACAAGTAAATCCTACAAAAGAATTCAAATTTGTGAGTCGAAAACTACAGACCTAATATTCTACTCTGAACCTCATTATCAGAGTGGATGCCTTAAAGGGGAATAAAAGATCTGGATTTATAAACACCTGCAGAGTCTGAATTCCTAATAATCTCTGAAATCCGGCTCCAGAGTTTAAGTGATAAGAAAATTATCTTCCAAGAAACTAGTCTGTAAGTAATTCTAGCAGTTTGCAGTAAGTCTACCTCTGCTGAGCAAACGGATCTGAATGGGTTAGACAGTAACTTAAACACTTACTAGGCAGCTGCCAACCTAAGTACTAGGGTTGAAATATGGTCGCTATGGTTACCCAGGTGGTTGCTAGGGCGCTGCTATGGTGTCCCAGATGGCTGATAGAGTGTTGCTATGCAGATGATATGGTACTCCTAATGCTTGCTAGGAGGATGCTGTTGGTCACTAGAGGATCCTACATGGTTAATAGGGTGTTACTAATGGAATTTTTTCTGATTCAAATGTTTAACTGATTCCCATTGATGGCTACGGTAGCAAAAATGCATCTAATGCATGTAATGATGACCATATGATAACCGTTCAATCAAAAAGCTGTATACAAGCACACCATTTCCGATCTGACTAATTATTCTGGATTTGGAACTGTGTAGATATCTCAACAACTGCAGGACCCATTCTTCACTTTGGCAAAACACCATGTTTTCACATGGTCACTTCATGGGTTTTGAGTTTCAGGAGTGTATTTGCATTAGGCCAATGCATAAGTGCAAGTTTAATACATATACACATCGGATAGGTCAAACCAGGATGTGGTCTGAGATGTGTTTCAGCCACATGTTAAAGCAGTTTAGATGCACCCATTTCTCCGAATCACATTCAACAACCAAAACCTCTTCCCATATAACCAGACCCCATTCCAATATAACCAAAACCCCTTCCCATATAACCAGACCCCATTCCAATATAACCAAAACCCCTTCCAATATAACCAGACTCTGTTCCAATATGACCAAAACCCCTTCCAATATAACCAGACTCTGTTCCAATATGACCAAAACCCCTTCCAATATAACCAGACCCCATTCCAATATGACCAAAACCCCGCCCAGTATAACTGAAACTCCTCCCCATGTAGTACATCGCTTGGCACGTGATCCATGTTTGTGAATAAAATATTCAGGTAGTAATAGAGAACATGCAAAATGCTTAATAGCAATATGGCTGGTGGCTGCATCATTTCATGAGTGCATTTTACAGTTTGATGTCTTCATAAAACATTAAGCTAAAAATAAGGAAAGCCTTCAATGAGTAGTCGAGTTTAAACATTCCTCAGGGAGCCAACAGTAGCTTGTCCATGGCATTGCATAAATAAATATCTTCATTTTTTCTTAAGGGTATACACAATATACAATATTTTTTGTATACAATACAATATTTTATTATTATATTATGGTGCAACTGAGTATACAGAGTTATTCAAAGATGAAGAAGAATTCAAAGTTAATTAGAGATTATTATGAAAATGCGTAGATCTGGGAAACAAACTGAAACAATACCACTTACATCCCTGTAAGTGAAGTTAATACCAGTGTGAAATCTAAAACAAGATAAAGCACAACAAACCAATACAAGACAACAATTTTAAATGATACTATTTTTGGTTCCTGAAAAATGTAATGGGAAAATTGAGTTTCTAGGAAGAACTTTTAATGTAGTAACAAAAAACATTATGTAGAGTGTGAAGGATAAAGATTGTAAAATGATTCTTCTGTGGCCTCGCTCAAAAAGTCTTTTTTTCAGACAGAATGTACTATAGATGATACTATAGTGGTGGTAAGCCAAAAATCTGCTTAACCCTTAAACAATCTGCTCAACTATTTGGTAGAGCTAATTTTTAAGTCACCAATTGTGCCATCTCTACCAATCGTCAGAGGTATGTTCGGCTAAAAAAATCCACTAGAATCGATTTCTTGTATATTGTCATTGGTGAGGACGTTAAAGGGTTAAATATTTCAAAGCACACTGTAGTATCTAAAAGATCCAGCAAAAAAGGGGCAAATGTCCTGTAGGTAAGTTAAATAACACAAATTAACTTTTTTCTCTAAAAGGTTCAGATAAGGACCATCTGTCAGTCAACACCTTCCATTCAGTGAAGTCGTTTTTACAGGGAGTAAACGTGTTTCTGGAAAGGCATTAAAAAAAAGAAAAAAGTGGATATTTCCAAGTGGCACACCATCTGTATCTACATCTCACTGAAATCAGTAGCAACTCTTAAATGACTGCCTGTAAATTGTCTATGAAGCATATGGGTTTGACTGCATTTGTCAAGAAAAATCCAGCAACAAAGAAAGAAAAAAGATCAAATTGGTGGAGACTTGCCCAAAGTAGCCGAAGCTATAACTGCTGCAAACAGTGCTTGAAGATTTGCAAGCCAATTGATCTTAAACAAATGATTTTTGACTCTGTTTGATCAGTTTGATGCTGTAATGAGTAATTTATTTACTGAAACATGATTACAGTGAAATCTGCTGTTTTTAAATGATTGGGTCCGCTATATTACTGTATCAGGAAAAGGACTATTTAATGAAATAGTTGGTGGGTGTATGTTGTAAGTAGCATTTTTCCAACAGAGAACTTGTGAAAACTGACAGGTTCTTCTCTCAACAGTTACTCAGAATTTAATTGGTTATTACACCTAATATATCTCACACATGTAACACTTATTTTTCTGCTAGGTTTAAATCTGAAATAGATGTACAGAGACTTTGTAAAGGCAGTTACTGTTGGATTACAATGTAGTTTATTTTACAGTTCTAAGCCCACCAGACAAAACATTGAGTCACCCTGCATATTCGAGGTGGTAGTGAATTCAGACTCCTGCAGATGTCACTGCACAAGGATGGCAGGGCTATAATTACCTGCAGGGTGTGAGTGATGGGATCCATAGATTCAGAAGAGGTGCTACAGTGCAGTGAAGGTCTTGTTCCATGTGTGGTAAATGGCTCCAAAGCAGATGTTAATGATTGGCTGAAAGGAGTGACTGCATTTGGGCGTGGCCAAAGACCATAGTATGAAGGAAGTAGCTGAATCCACAGGTGTATAGAAGTGTACAGTCATACGGGTCATATGGGTTAAAATCCCAGTCTACTGGAAATTCTCCTCAGAATTGTGCCAGGGAAGGAATCCACCATATCTGGCCCAACTGTGCAATTCTCTGATGCATGACTGTCTGATCACTAATGTGGACTTCGGAAACGTTAACTTTTTCAAATTGCGGTTGTTATTCATGTTTGTAGAGGGATTACAGGTAATTTTGTCAGGTGGGCTTAGAACCATCTAATTACAGATGGCTTACTGGTAAACATTGCAAGTTATGTAGACTGAAGTATTGTACTAGATAATGGGTACATATGAAGTGCTAAGTGGTAGATACCCTGTAATTTTAGCACCTCTGACATCTGTATTAAGCCATGGCTCTCAATCGAGTATGCTTCTATTTACCGAAACAAAATTTACGTGGAGCCTGTGAGTTCCCCCGAGCACCAGTCTCTGGGTGTTCTGAAATCAGTTGTCTGGGGTTTACTTCTACTGAACTCAGCCTGCTGCAGTTAACGCTATTCGCTCACAGTACCGTGTGGGGGTGGCGTGATTGGTTTATTTTGTAGCATGACTGCTTCGACTTATCACGTTACTGCTTCCCAACTATTGATTTCCAAGTCTAGCCATATGATAGTCCAGTGTATCACTATTATGCATCAGTATATGTCTAATAAAACCCTATTTTTATAGTGCTGGAGCAAGGTCACAGTAATAAGCCCATCTTTGTGGAGGGAGTGTGTGTATGGGGAGCATGGTGAAAACGTATGTCAGGCTTGAGTGTTTGTATCCAAGCAAATGAAATGAAGAGCGGCAAACAGAATAAGCTTCTTCCTACCATTTTGCAAACAAACCACAGGAAAGTGATGCATGGAATTGCGCAACTAGTCCACAGTTTGGAGTTTGCGTAAAGTTTGTAGTGTGTAAAAGCAAACCAGCAACAAGGAGCAGCTTCCCCCAAACAAGCCCAGAATCGGTTCTGGGTGTGCCCTTGAAATGCCCTTAATACACATGGTATTTCTCATATTCCTTACTTTGTGCTTACATATTCAACCTTCATAGTATATTCATACCAAATGCATATTTACCTATTTGTGGTTGATTTTATATAGGTTGCTATGCACTTGCAAGGTAGTTGTAAGTAGTATATACTGACATATACAATAATAGGCATTTACAGTATTGTAAAATAAAGTGCTGCCTTTGATTTTAATAAACATAGCAATAATAATTTAAATAATAAACCAAATTTGGATCAACCCTTCCCGTTCCAGTAATCCCTTCTCTCTCCATACAGGAAATGTCTTTCCCATTTCTGAACCATATGGGCTGTGAATAGCAGGAGTGGCTCTGACATGCCTGACAGCCCACATTCTCTGAGAATTTTGTCTACCAGCCGCTGTGACTTGAAGGTGGCACAATGAAGTTGGTGTGATCAGATGGCTCAGGCTTTGCCAGGGCGGCCCGGAGTGGCTGAAAATAATGGGCGAGACAGAGTGAGCTCACACAAGCGAGCTGATACTCTGCTAAAATCCTCCAGCAGCGAGATGGATGTCGTGCTATCGACTGTAAATCCAACGGAGAGCTTGACACCCTTTTTCAATAACTACCCCCCAATAAACACAGTGAGTGACATATTCTCATTCAGTGTGGGCTTGTGCTTGTCCCGTCTCCATCAATCTTGGAGTTTCCACTTCATCTCCATTCAGGTCTCGTCCCCCCAGAACGCAGTCGGAGCCAGGCGAAATTACTCGGACAGGTAATATCTTGACTTCAGCGATAAAAGAGACTTTTATGGACAATTTTCCCTTCAAATGGCTGGATTCTCTACGCTCCTCCAGCTAACTTCAGAAATTCCATGCCTTTCTACTTTCTCCTCGGACCCTCTTCCCTGTTCCCTCGCCGGAGGCCAGCTACCTGGGCTTTTAATTACTGTTTTTCTGAAAAGACTTTGATTCCTGACACCTGCAGGTGAGTCCGTTCTGCCATGACATAATGGCTCTCAGTTAAAAGTAATTAGCGCCTAGGGAGAGAGGCGTACCAGGGCAAGGAAACAACTGTCGAGCCTCCACATTCAGGTGCATGCCAAAGGCATCAGCCGAGCGGAGTATGAGAGGAACTCTGGAAGCAGGCACAGGTAGTTTGTTATGGGGCATGATCCTGTAGATTTGTGTTAATGAACATTGATTTTAAACCCACTTGTTATTGCTGCCTGGTTACAAGGTGCATAGGGCACAACAGGACAAAACTGGTGTTTAATATAATTGCTACCATGGGAGAATTGTTATAGTGCTCTGTATTACCTACATATTTAGTGGCATATAATTAAATTTCACACAGATTCTGTAATGTAGTGAAATAGGGCGAGTCCCAATAGTGCATTTAACACTAATATGAACTAGTGTTTGAGTGTGTGGTATACAATACAGTTACTAATGTCAACACTTAGGTATATTCACCGATCCACAATGCAGACCTGGAACCAGTGGATTTTTGAGTATGGTAATGATGGACACTATTGTTCCACAACGTAATGGGAAAGAGGGAGGAGCTTCTCACGTCTGAAAAATTCAAAATAAAATGGTGGATGCTGATGTGATGGTGGCTGCAGTGGTGGTGGAACCAAAAATGGTGGAGTTCATCTGTCACAACAGCCCGTAAAAATAAATGTATTCTAATAAATAATGTGTTTATTTGTTTGTTTTCTAGAGAACTCCTCCACCGAAGCAGTCTCAGGATCCAGCTGATGTAAGTTTAATCACTTCCTGTTAGTAAGAAAGGCTGTGGCATGCTAATATTGTGTGTACTAGCCTGCTGATACTTAGTCTGTACTGTGTAGTATTAATGAAGTACACAGTTGAGACACTGCTATGGGAAATTACCCACCTGCACAAACAGAAACAAGAACTGTCCCAAGGAGGAACCAAGGAGGAAACAAAGGAAATCTGGGTCCTAGTTCTAGAGTAGGGTTTCAACAGTATGACACTGTCTCAGAATACAGGACATTTTTCCGGTATGATGGCACATGGTATTTTACAAATAGGTAAAGGCAGGATCTGACTCCTGTAGTTGGCTGAGTTGGAGCTTTTTTTAACCATGTTGTATCCAGTTAGTGATTATTTTTATTATGGTATAATCTGCTGGTTATTTTCTTCATTAATTGATCACTTGTTTGGGTTTTTTGAAACATTTAAAAAAAAAAAAAAAGCCATTACAAGTGCAGTACAGGCTATCCAAAGAGTTGACTACTTGCTGTAGGAGCATGACAGAGCATGACAAACTCATACACACACACTCACTTATATCAGCCCCTCGAGCCGGGAACATTTTTTCTTTATGGGGTCAGATCAGGGTCAGTGTGTGTCTGTAAGACAGAGGTTACTGAATGGACAGACAACACAGACTTAGTTCTGGGATGTGAAAAATGTATTAAAGACATTTAAGCGTCTACAGGCAGGCGAGGAGGACTCCTGGCCTAGCTACAAACCTCCACTCCAACCCAGATAGCAGAGGGTTTGGTGATGAAGCACGAGCAGATGAGGAACAAAGCACATGGAGTAGATGCTAACCAGGGACTCCAACTAGTTTATTAACTTTTTGACCATACCCAGCAGGTCTCTCAGCTTCACCTGTACGTTTATCATCAGCAGGCCGAAGCCTCAAAGTGCTGTTACATTACACATTACTTGGCACTTCATAAACAGACAGTTCAACTTTTATTGGTCAGTACAGCAGGTCAGAGTCTCTGTACATTTTCTGGAACAAAGCTTTAAAGCATTTGACCTATAAGCTGTATTACTTGTTAGCTAGCTCTGCTAACTGTCTAACTGCTTTGTCCTGTTTTCTCATGGAAGTGTGGACAGATTTGATCTGTCTGAACAAGAATCATGTTATCACTGTCCAAAGAAAAACATGTATCTCCATTTTTGTTTGTTTTTACTTTTATGCATAATTTGACCACAGCAGCTGTCATTTACATAGTGTGGAAATTTCACAATGAAAAGGCCCATAATGGCTTGGAAAAAAGCCTGGTTCCATTGACGTACATTCAAATTCAACTAGGTTTTGCTCTTTCCTCTCAAGTTACTATTTTGGACATACTTGTAGATATTTTTTTTTATAGACAGTGGTGATTTGTATAAAAAACCCATCCTGGGCTAGCATAAATGCTAATAGTGTTAGCGTTAGTTTTATAAATTTCTCATGCTCACGTCAGCATCAGTCTAGATCACCTGGTACACTTTTTGTTGTTCATGTAATAAAGCCTGGAGGCTAAGCTGTAGTTAGCTTCAGATGCATGTTACCTAAGTCATAGGAGAATGCCCTCAAGTACCATTAGCTCCTGGTGGTGCGATTCATGAGAATGTACAAAATCAGATGAACACTGGAACCAGCAGCTCTGGAATCACAGGCAGTGTGGGAAGAGCACAGTTCCAGTTTACTAGAGCCAAAGATTTCAGTACTTTCTGCAAAGGCAAAACACTGACAATAGAGTACATGAAATAAAATGGTATATGATATTTCCCTGCACTTTTATTGCAGCTAACTACTGGTGGGGTAGGTACTATGACCGAGCCACCCTAAAATCTTTGTTGGTCCCCCATATTTGGATACATTTGGACTCCTATGGCTTGAAAGATGACTCCTGAACGGTCCTTAACAACCTTACCCATTAGCTTTCATCAAAAGAGCCTTAATGTCTATTTACATCTCTCTTCCTGCCAATACATCTCAACCATGGTAACCATTTTCAAATGGCTCCTTCCCAACCTGCAACAGCACATATTCATTATTTATCATTCTATAATCTTAAAAACTAATTATTCCATACATATAATAATTTAAAATCTGTTTTTATTAATGTGTGTGGGTTCTTAGCAATCTGTGCAAACGTCCTATCTGCCCATTGGCATGTCAGACAGCTGAATATGCAATAATTATTAGGTAGTCCAAATAGGCAGTCTACTGTAAACATTCCAGTTAATGCTGGATGCTAGAGGGTGGAGTGGGATGCACTGAGCAGAAAACAGAAAACAACAGATTTGGTATCACTGGATAAATATTTAGCTTGATGGTAAATCCTGGGACTACGCTGCAAGCTTTTAGAAAGGTATGTAGAAGTATGTGTTACAGTATCTTTTTATTTCAACCAATCGTTTCATATTTTGAACCAATTTATCATGTTATTTCTATTGTCCTAAGTCTGGATGGTCATTAGAATGATCCTTCTACTGTATTTTCTCATTTGTAAAGCACTTTAAATGGCCACAGTGTATGAAAGGTGCTATGTAAATGAATTAGGCCTGCCTTGCCTAATCATGTTGGGGTAAAATTACAGACAGTCTAGCTGAATTATATTGATATGTAACTAAAAGGTTCTGATGAAGGAGTAGATGAAGGAGTAACAGTGGGGTAAATATAAACATACACTAAATTTCAAAGCAACATCACACGTTTCATGAGGACAGAAATCAGAAAGACACTGCTGAGAACTGGCTAACCTACATAGTGAGGTGAATGGTAAAGACCCAGTCACTTTCTTTTACAGCCTAGAAATGTATTTATAGATAACAGACAGGTATCCATATCGTCGCTGTCCAAAGAAAAACATGTATCTCCACTTTTTATGATTTTCACTTTTATGCCTCATTTGATCACATGAGCTGCTCTTTACACTGTGTGGAAATTTCATGAAGAATGGACCAATAGAAATGGCCCAAAACAGCTTGGAAAGACGTCTGGTTCCATTGACTTCCATTCAAATTAAATGAGGTTTTTAGCCTCTCCTGTAAAGTTGACATTTTGGAGAAACCTGTTTTTCTTTGGACAGTGACGATATACAATCGATTTACATCATATACATTATATAACTACCTAGTCCTTAAAAACCTATTTGCGATTTGATGCTTATCCTCTACCCACCAGGATGCTACCACCCCATATGGGAGACGGGGATTCGAATCCCAGTCTAGGTAGCAAATGCTGAGCTACACCAATAGGAGTCTTTAGGCAAGACTCCTAACACTGCACTGGCCTACCTGTAATACGAATAACCTTGTAAGTCGCTCTGCATAAGAGCGTCAGCTAAATGCCTAAAATGTAAAAGCCAATGAGATTGAGGTTATGCCACGGTTCATTTTTGAACATTTCAACATTTTGAATATCTCTAAAAAAAACTTCTTAATGATGTAACTTTGGCTTGTAATGTAAATCCAAGAGTTCTCTATTAAAGTCATCCTGAAACCAAAACTGGCCTGTTTCACTTTGATTGTTTAGGTTCCCAGTAGAGGGTGACCACCATGCAAAGAGTGATGTGAGAGAGAATGATATGACTAATAACATCATCATTCATTTATTCATTGATTTTCATAAATTTTCATTATTTTGCTTATCGTTTGTTACTGTTGACAAATTAAAATGAATAATAATCCACACGTCACCAGCAAAATACTATCAATGTAAAAAAAAGGCAACATACATCAGTGTATAGCGAATGCGAACATTCAGCCGGGTGCAGAATTCTGATGCGCTGATTCCCGAAAGCTAATTTGTAAACATGAGCTAGGCAAGACAGCTCCACCGTACCCAATACTATGCGAGCTAGCACCGTCTGCTTTTCAGGCCTGTAAATGTGGGGAGTGATGGGGATTGGGAGAAGCAAAAAAAGGGGGAGTAGAGAGGAGGTTACATTTTTAGAAAGACGGATTTCCCGCAGCTTGAAGGCTGTTTTGGGCCAGACATTTATCAGTGGAACGAGTCGGCCTCTGACAGAGCTCGGAGCACCCTGGATATTAACTCTGCAGTGGGCATCGTGATCCTCCTCCCTGCTCACACGCCCAGCATCGCAATGGGCTGATGAGAAATGGCGCTTTCTTCGGGCCACTGTATATCACGGCGCGGCCTCGCCACGCGTTGACAGCTGTGACCTTGTTTGAATGTGAAAGTGAGACATCCACTTTTAAGTCATAAAGCTGTAAAGCCTTATTACATTTTTTTTTTACCCTTGAAGATAGACATATATAAAAAAGATGAATCTACAAACCCAGAGCCAATCATTACTGAGGTACTTGGCAGCTCATAAACAGCTTCCCTTTCCGAGCCTCGCTTGTTTTTGTTTTCCTAACAGCGGGAATGACACCGAAGCACCTGGGGTGAGGTTAAAAGTTCTACTCCTCTAAACTTTCTAAGGAACACTGTGAGGCCCTGTTAGAGGTCCCACCATTTTGGCTCCAAAGACACCCTGATATTTGTACTTCATATATTTTAAGCCCAATCATCATGCTCCAAAGCACGACTAAATGAACTCCCGAAAAAAGTATTTTGGATTATATATCACAGTAATTGGCAATTAGGATTTGCTTAATGGTATAAAACAGTAACTCATCACTAAGATTGCAGTCACAAGTCTTAATTTTGTGCATGTGCTTAAAAATAGGAGAATAAAAAAAGAACAGAGGAATTGAACGGAGTCTTAGGCCCAACTCGGCCCAACACTAATACAACATAATGCTGCTATCTCGACAGCAAGTAGCATTCTGCCAGACAACATGTCATAAATAGGACCTTACAAGAGCAGTCTCCAGTCATTACTGTCATGTAAGACATTTTTGCCCCTTGGTCCCCCATGAGGCAGTCGCCCCGGGCTCAGGCTCCTCACTGAGCTGCTGTGATCTCTAGACCTGCTGGCTATGACCCCATTAGCATACTGGGGTAAACAGGCCTCACTTTCCATACAAAATAATGCGCCGGCTCCGCATGAACAATGTGTGGCGCTGCTAGACTTCGCCCTTGGCTGCTCATTCCTGACCAGAGGAATGTTTTTTTTCCTGGTAATGACTGCGGTTAGAATTAGAAAAGGTTAGTCAGAGATCAGTGCTTGTGGGCAACTTTCCGACCTCTGACTCAAGCTGGTCCATCCCCGAGCACAACTGGAAAGCTGCCAAGCTGGTCCGACATTATTCCCTGATTCAAACCCAGCAGATGGCGGTTGATTAAAGGAATCACTAATTACTGTTACCTTACATCATCAAAAACAGAGGTCAGCAGCGCACCTCCTGGAGGTGTACCCTCCTACAGAAATTCCAAGCCTACCTTGGCTACAGTTGCTTCATGTAATCCATGAGGTGTCCACATTTAGTTCTGGAGTGCTGGTATCCTGAAACATTTGGTGACTTTCCTACTGAAACAGGCCAAATAAACCAGATCTTTAACTCACGGGTTGGATCACAGCCAAACTGTGCTTCAGATGTTCAGAGGTCAAGCTGAACATTCCCAAATTAGGAACTGTTCTTGAGTTTTTAGCAAGCTGGATGTGGTGATGTTTTGGGGCTTCAGAGTATGGGGTTGGAGCTAAAATCAGCTGGAAGGTCCTGATCTTCAGGAGAAGCAAGGCTGACCACAGGTCTACAAAGTACAATTTGATTGTTTGACACCCTAAAGACCCAACAGGGACCTATAACGCTTTTCTAGTTCTTTCCTGTTTGGTGTGCCGTGTAGTTTTTTGTGAATGTATATAGTCTGCAAAGCCCCATGTACATGCCAGACGAAGAAGCTCTTTGCCACAGAGTCCAGTTACCAGCTTTACTCAGCTGCCTGAAACATTCTGCACAACATACAAGATGATGTCATCTCGTAACACAATCCTTATTGCCCAGGAGTAGGCAAGATGACCAAGCTAAGCACACAGGGCTCAGCGGTGAGGGTCTTTAAACACACAGGGGCTCTAACAAAGCATCTGATTGGTTGACAATCAGAAATACTGCCGCCGGCTGGTCGACAAATTAGGATGGACCAGCTTTGCGTGGCTCTGCTACAGGCTGTTACCGTGCTAGTAACCACAAAAATCTAATTATGAACGCTGAAAGTGAGCATATAGGTCTTCTTTAATGTTAAGCCTATACAGAAATCCAGCACAATGTGTTAAGATGAAAACGAAGTCTTTCAGAGCAGCTTGATATCAAATGGATCTCTGTAGAGAAACTGTTGGTGGTGATATAAACCAGGGGGTCAAAAGGTCTACAATACAAATACAGACATCTTATATACTATGCAAAACTGCCTAAACACGCATGTATAATTACACTCATAGTTTTACATGTGCTGTTAACTTACATTGCTAAATTAAAAAAAAATTAATAAAAAGGTTTTTCTTATATGTTATTTTGCCTTACAGTGTCCTACACGTTTCTCTCGGTCAGCTCTTTCTCATTCATCTTCTAAACCACTTAATCCTGCTGGGTCGTGGAGGGTGCTGGGATAATCCCAGCGTTCAAGGGGCAGAAGACAGGATACATCCTGGACAGGCCACCTGTCCTTTGGAGGGTAGACACAGACAGACATACGCACTCACACCTAGGGGGCAATTTAGCATCTCCAATTTACCTGACAGCATGTCTTTACACTGTGGGAGAAAACCCACACAGCCGCAGGCGGACCATGCAAACTAAACAAAGAAAGGACCCTGGATCACCACCGCCAGGAATCAAACCCAAGCCCTTGCTGCTTGAGGTGACAGCACTACCAACTGTGCCACTTTGTTCCCATCACCACCACTGGGAACCATTGTGGCTTTTGAACAGAGCATTTCAAGCTGCTCAAGTCCATTGTTTACATACAGCTCTCTGATTATGCCAGTTAAATCAGTCAAATACCCTTTAAATCTGTAAGAGTGGCTAACCCAACCTGCCCAGTCATGTCCAGTCAGTCATAACATAAGCTGGCGGGCTGTATCCAGTGGAGACCCAGACGTTGGAAGATGCAGCATGGTTGCCCGAGTTGAACTGCTCGCACTGTTAAACCCTTTCTTCAGTAGCCGGTGGCAGTCTCCCCATTTGATAATATTCCTCCGACACAAGTGTTCAAACGAGAGCTGAAGACTTGCTATTAATGGCCCCTCTTTAGAAGCTGAGACGAATCACTGGCCTAAGCCTCTCCTTGGGCCTCTCCTTTTGTGCTTTGTCTGTGTCCCACTAGCCCAGTCACACCGAGTAAACAACATGAAGCAAGGAGAATGGGCTCGCCTTTGCCCTCTCCTTTTTAATTTAGACATCCCGGCTTCACAGCCGAGGGACATTAGGGAGCGTGGCTAAGGAGTCGGCCTAAAGAGCTCTGTGAGATTGTAGCCCGTCAGGCCCCTGGCTTCAATCCCCCACGCTCTTCATCTTCCGCCACTCGTAAGGATTCCAGCAAAACGAATCGGCCCTGCCCGAGGAGACAGGCACCATGTGCTGCTAGAGATAGCAGATGAGATTTATGCAATGAAAGATGAGACGCTCTGTTCAGCACAACGCAGTGACGGCTAAAATTGAATACACGGTGCGCAGCAGAGGATTGCGATCGATAGCGAGTTTTTTGGAGCACTTTTTGAATAGAGAAGAAGCGGCGGTAATAATAATGACGCTCATCATCATTCAAGTCTGTCGGCTTGGGCACAGCGGCCCTGGCATGATGGCCAGAAAGCTTCTTGACGTAACGGGAAGGAAAGATTGCTTTGATTAGATTCGAGGTTTAATATTGATAGCAACGAGAACTCGCTGAAAGCTCTTTTGCTGCATCGAACGTTCTCCTCGTGGTTAGATGGATTCTTTTTGACCGTCTCAAAAAGAATGGGTTATGTAGTGCCGGGAAACATTGTGCATCAGAACTGAACAGGCAAAAATGCAGATGATGGGGTGGAAAGGGTTGGGCGGGGGTCAGATGATCGGTGGAAGCCATGCTTGGAGAGAACAGAGTCAAGCCTTCACAGCCCTGATTATCTAGCCAGCTCAGTCTGAGGCCTAATAACAGCCTTCCAGATGAGATTGGATAAATTCTAATCTCTTCCCATCAGCCGACGAACAATGAGGAAGACTGCGAGGGAGAGGAGCGGTGACCTCCTCATCAAACAAGGACATTTCCCCACGTAGCCAGGAGGTGAGGCTGCAGAAGATGAAAGCAACAACACAGCAGAGCTTTGGCGCTTCTAGGGGTCAGCCGAACCAGTGCTCATGCAAATTGGCTACTTTAATGGCGATAATGAGAAGCAGAGAGAGAGAGAGAGAGAGAGAGAGAGAGAGAGAGAGAGAGAGAGAGAGAGAGAGAGAGAGAGTGCACGAGAGAGAGACTGGCTGGAAAGAGGAGGAACAGCTGGCCTGGATTTCAGCGTGTCCGTGGAATAGCACAGACACGCTGCTATTTAGAGAGCAGAACAGTAGCCTACAGCGCGGAGCTGGAGCGTGACTACACGCCGAAGAGCAGCACGCCTCAAATGGGTCAGGATGGACTGAATATTAACTAGGCCCACGCGCAGTCCTCTCGGCAACAAATTGAACATGCAGCCCCTGCCCTGCTCGCGCTTGCACCTAGCCGGTTGAGAGAATACTGATTGCATTAAGATTAGAACAATTTCCAGAGACAGAAGCAGTGGGGTGACTTAGACCAGACCTTTGTGGCTTCTCATTTTAAGTGAGTTATTGTACAATCTAATGGAGGGTAAGATAATCCACCTTGGGGTCAATCTTCAACCGAAAGCTGATTCTGCATAAAAGGCGGCGGTTTATGAGCAAAGAACTTGCCTGTAGACGATAATGCCACCAATAAGAACACTGAGAATACACTGAACCTACACACAGGGCCTCTTTTCAATCAAACGCTGACTTAAAACAATGCGACTCGACTGAACCACATGGTGGACTCATCACTGTTCTTATACTGAGGAAACCAGACGGCGCCGAGAAGACAGATACAATGAAATGCTGCCATCTAGGGTTGACATTTCAGTACTTCAGTACTTCCTGGAATGTTGAAAATCTCTGATTAAAAAACCCATAAAAAAAAAAGAGAGAGAGAGACAGGACACAGACGACAAGAGACACATACAATCCCTAAACACTGACGCCTAAGACTGACCTCGTTGTTAAGCGTGGAGACAGGCATCTCTGCTCAGCCTTTCTACAAACTGAAACAACAATAGAAGAGACCTGGGTCCCAGTAACCATGGCTATTTGGCGCCAGCAGCCCTTGCCTAATTGAGAGTTTTCCAAGAACCAATGGCAACTAGGTTAGGCTTTTTTCCAGTAAGCTGGAATTTGCTATTGGCATTCCAGGCAGATTTAACTCGATAGAAGGCCTCCAGAGGGAAATGAAGTTTGTTATGACAGAGCGCCGTCTGGGTGAACTCAAAACTTTCTCAACAAATGCCAGACTTCTTCTTTCTCTCCTGCTCATTCTCTCTCACCTACAGCTGTCTATTCATCCGCTTTCCTTTCTGCTGACTTCCCTTCCGACACACCATTAACTGTGAAGTCAATGGCGTAGCTGTGGAGGAGGGAGGATGAATACATTTCCTCTATGTAATACATTCCCTGACAATCCGGTTTCCTCAGCGCTCACTGTAGTCTTTACCGCTATTGATTTTGATCATAGATAAGAAGGCAAAAATCTCTCGGTGAGCTTTAAATCTCTCCACTCTCAGTGCCGCTGTATTAACTCTCTCGGGCGACTGTAAATAACAGTCGCCCGAGCTACGCGAGACCTCTCCTGTCCATCACACAGGTCTGACGTACGACACATGATCTGCATAGTTCTTGACACAATAGTGTGGATGCTTGAACATATACAGGGGTTGGACAATGAAACTGAAACACCTGTCATTTTAGTGTGGGAGGTCTCATGGCTAAATTGGACCAGCCTGGTGGCCAATCTTCATTAACTGCACATTGCACCAGTAAGAGCAGAGTGTGAAGGTTCAGTTAGCAGGTAAGAGCACAGTTCTGCTCAAAATATTGCAATGCACACAACATTATGGGACATACCAGAGTTCAAAGAAAGGACAAACTGTTTGTGCACGTCTTGCTGGCGCATCTGTGACCAAGACAGCAAGTCTTTGTGATGTATCAAGAGTCACGGTATCCAGGGTAATGTCAGCATACCACCAAGAAGGATGAACCACATCCAACAGGATTAACTGTGGACGCAAGAGGAAGCTGTCTGAAAGGGATGTTGGATTGTATCCAAAAAACATAAAACCGGCTGCCCAAATGACGCTGTATTGGCCGCAAAAGGAGGCAATACACCATACTAATAAATGATTGTGGTCTAAAACCAGGTGTTTCAGTTTCATTGTCCAACCCCTGTACATTCACTATGATTACATACATATTACATATATAGAAAAGTGTCAGATTGCAATTCTATTTGACAAGAAGATAAAAATTACCAGGAACAATAAATGATAAATTTAGACTGCAATATTTATGGAGTTACACATACAGAAGAAATGTCTCCTCATGGTAGAGGTTGCTAATGGTGTCCTGTGATCATTCATCCCATGCAGCTTAAATATTCTCACAAAGCTTGTGCAGATTTAGCTGGTGCCTCCACACACTTTCCGGTTTAAACCATGCTCGCTGTGCATTTCCCGCCAGTCTCTCTGTAGGTCACTTGAGGTCATCTTACGGTGGTTAAGGGACATTGGAATGAGGTGGCGCTCATCACGGTCAGTAGAGAGAGGGTTTGTCCCTCTGCCAGTCTGTAGCTGTGTTGTCCTGTGTGTTGGCTGCTTGACTTTGTTCTTGCAAAACCAGACACTCACTGTATCTGCCAGTAAAGCTAGAACCCAACCTTCGGTTCCTCACTAAGAACCTGCTGTACATGTGGAGATGCTGATGTAAGAACTTATAAACTACAAAGAGTCTAATTGGCATCTATTATACAGTTACTGCAACATATATGTATGCTTTTGCAGTATTAGCACATGATTTCCACCAATTACATTATGATGTAATAAAAGGCCACTGCACCTTTAAACCTATATTAGAAATGACTAAACTGTAACAACTGTGTAATTACAGGATCTAATTTAAAACAGTCCATTTTCTGAAACACATCCTGTTACAGAATGTTAACTACTCTTCACCATGAAAATCAACACAACATACAATGTGAATCCAAATTTACACCCCTGTGATCAGCAAGAGTCATTACCTGGCATGTAATCAAATATAGATGTTGTTTCCAAGACAATACAAAGCGTTATGCGCATCGGACAAACAGCAGCATACTGATGTTCATATTCATTTCCGCGGTGAACGAACCATTCAAGCGCACATTTCCTCAATGACAGGCTCCATCAAATATTTACTGTAGAGCAAGAGCTTTGGCTGTTTAACTGTGCTTTGATCACACACGCTTCTCTTCTTTCACTGCTCCCTGGTGTGAAGACTCCCTTGGTGCCTTAGCATGAGTGAGGAGCCACAGAACCTTCTGAACTTTGGGCCCATAAACCCACACCTTCAGAGAATTAAACATGGTTCCCAGTCACATCATACACACTCACACAAGCGAGCAGAAGTGTGTGTAAAAGAGAGACTGGATGGATTAATTGTGTAGAGAGAGAGAGAGAGAGAGAGAGAGAGAAAAAGAGAGAGAGAGAGAGAAAAAGAGAGAGAGAGAGAGAGAGAGAGAGAGAGAGAGAGAGAGAGAGAGAGAGAGAGAGAAACAAAAGCATGGAGATGAAAGCAAAATAAACATGTGTATTTCAGACTCACTTGCATCTCTGATTCTATCAGGAGGCTGTACCCTACAGATCCATAATTTAACAATGTGTGAACAGAAATTAGAAACATTAAGATGAGACTCCTCGGTTCCACATAAGTGACTGAACGGTCCTCAGTGTCCAAGAACAATACGTTCTAACACACAGGCATGTTTCAGTTAAACCCTATGCGAGGATCTGACAGTACCAAAATGTTCCCTTTATGAATGACAGCACAGGTTAGTCAGCAGACTGGATGCTGTAAATGACTCATTCCCTTCATCCTGTGATCAGAGCTGTGATAAAACAAATAAACAGCTTGGCATTAAGGGCCCATATCATGGAAAACTGACTTTTTCTTGTTTTTATTTATTTATTTGTTTGTTTGTTTGTTTAAAGTAAACATTTGTAAAAAATTTAGGCATCATTTTGATATTTATTCCAGGTGTTTGGTAAGGCATTGCTTGACCATTGCTATGTTATCCCTGCTGCTTGGCCAATGCTACAGCGGCCGCTAAGGTGTGTGAACAGGTTTGCACTAGCATTTGTGGCGTCATTTTTGGTAGTTAACTTTTAACATTCTTAATATCCCATCCTTTGGTCCATATGGGGGGTGTGAACACTGTATACATTATTCATGGATAGGCTGCCCGAGGCTTCTGTGGTTCTACACAGTCAGGTCACATTATTATGACCAACAGCTACTTTCCAGAGAACCACCGTGTGCAGCACGGACAGCAGCTACACACCTGGAAATGACTCAGTAAGGTCCTGGTAGGTTGTCACAGGTATCTGGAGCCATGCTGACCACAGTGCATCCCACAGCTGCTGAAGGGTGTGTGGTGGAGGATCCATAGAGCGAACATGACAGCTGAGGTCTCACAGATGTTCAATTGGGTTGAAGTCTGGGGAATTAGGGGGACCATGTAGTACTTGGAAATACTTATAAATTGCCCGTTACCCATGACAGTAATGAGGGATATGTGTGCAGACAGCCTATGGCACACCTTATATACCCACCAAGTGAGATGACTACACGTGACTTCCTTCATGAGCCACAGTTGATAGTAGGAAATACTAATAATAAATGTGACTCGACTGTGTATCTTGCAGTGCAATCAAACAAAAAACAGCAAGCTGGCGTTGTCAGGCCAACATAATTACAGTATACCATAAGAACAGCATTCTTAAAATAGATGAGAAATTTAATCTAATAATAAGGAGAACGAATTGTAGGTAAGTTATACAAATTCGAAGCTGCCAAACACAACTAACTGGCAGTAAGCCTCAGCCCATGTCTTTTGGAGCAGAACACATTAGAGCTTAATTTATTGAATCAATGATCAATTTTCACAAAAAATACAAAATATACCTTTTACTCCCCACATACTGTATACGCAAACAAATCTGCAAATTCAGCCCATTTTAAATATCATTTTTTCTGTGATGGCATGAACACAAATGCATTTACATATATCCTCCTAATCAGCCTACAACCGTTTAGCTCCACGCCTTCATGCTGATATTATAAGGAGGGTGTATTTTTAAATGAGGCACAATAAAGGGCAGCCAATCAGAACAGAGATCATTGAAAGACATCAGTTTTAAATGGCACACTAACAAGACCAGCCTGTTTAATTTAGAAACAAAGGAAGGCCATGTAAAAGTTAATTATTACTGCTTTTGGTTTATACAAAGACTGTATTCAGTTTGGAAGTGGCCCTAGAAAACCAGAACAATGTATAATATGGACCCTTTAAGCTATACAACCATTCTTCAAAGCTATTTATGAGCACATTATAAACAAGAATAAATCCAAAAACCACTTTGAAACTCTATCAGCTGCATTGCTGACAATCCTGGACTTCTAGAGGGTCAAATGTTTTACAGTGGCTGGAGAAGGCAGCCAAGGCGGCATTCCAATTCATAATTCAAAAAGGACAGTTCACACTTTCATCCTCTGACATGACGTGAGAGTGTGAGGGGATGGCTGAAACAGTGACCATCCAAGTTGCTCTTTGTTGTGAGATACAGAGGTAAAGTCAGTGGCTGGCCACACACTGCCATGGGTTTCAATAACTGACAGGACTTCAGTCAAAGTAATATGTACAAACTTACAAATTGCGAATTGCTCTTTGTATTTTTGTGTTGGTTCTCACAACTGTCCATTCCATTCGTCATCCGTTTATGGTAGAGACGTTTAGAAAAAGGTCTCTCTGCACAGTGGACATGTAGACTTGTTGCTTGATGTGAACCATTTGTACTGAGAGGAAAAAAAAACAGAAAAATAACAGGATGAATGGTAAGGTCATATACACAGACATGAGAAACCACTGTATAAAAGGGCAGTGACCTGAACTTTCAAAAAGAAGCACGTAACAGGAAGCATGAAGATTTCACATTAACTCAATCCTCTGGAAGCACTCAAATAAAATCTAGACGACAAGTGATACTCACCAGGCAAGCTGAGTGGAATAAACTGATTCTTTTTTGCACAAGTGCGCGAGGCTGTTGATTGTTTTAGGGGAGTGGCGTAATAGTTTGGAGCGTCATGGATAAAGCTAGAAATCAGCAGATCATGCAGTCCTCCACGCCCTCGAAATACGGCTTGTCGCATCAATACTATTCATTCCACAGTAGGGGGACCAGAACCTCCATGATGTATCCGTGCCCGTTCTGCACACAACACACGCAGATTTACTGCATGCTTCTGAGGTAAGGCTGAATAAAACTGGGCAGCTTTATCTACTCAGTAGAGTTGGGGCACACAAAACTAGCTTTGAGTTGCTTGACATGACGCTTAAGCGTGTATTTGTCGAAAAAGTCGCGCTTGCTCATGTTGATAATGGACAGAGTAACTAGTTGGGACGACTAGATCATGTGATTATATGACTACCTAACAGGTGGAGAAGTCAGTCTAGGTAAGGGCATCAGAAAGTACAAAAAAGTTTTAAAAAGTAAGAAGCTACTTTATTTAAAAAAAAAAAAAAAAAAAAAATTTAAAAAAAAAGTTATGCAACCTCCAACCACCAGTTCTATTAACCTCATTTAAAATCATACTGAAGAGGTAACACTTTATTTCAAGCCTAGTCGATGGAGACTGATAACATTAACACGAGCCATAGGCGCGTCCTCTCTATGCTGTAGTGGCTATATTTCCACTTTACTTTTACCACAAAGTTAAGGTAAGGTGATACACAATTTTGAGGAAAATCTATGGTTTTCTCGGCCCGATTGTTGTGATGTGGCTGATATGTTACGAATGTAATTTAAATAGTGATTATTTTAAGGTCCAGGTCTGATATTGTGCCAAAAGACCAGAATATCTGCCTCTTCTTGTTTGAGGATTGTCACTTGCTTCCAATTCCGACAGCTAGTAAGTATAAGTATATAGTTGCTAATTGTCGCAAAAACATGGGAGATTTGGTTAAGCCCTACATGATTTGAATCATAACTACAAGAAGTCTGCTCAACTCTCAATCTCCACTAATACATAGCAAGGCTGAAAGTTTGCCCAGCTCTCGCGATAATTAACAAACAGTATAACAACTTACATTTGAATTTTGATACATAAGGAGTCAGCATGTTTATCCAATATTTTATGTATGTGTTATAAAGTTAGGACTTAAATAAATTGTTGGTGAGGAGTCTTTAGATTCCAGACATGGAATTATGGTAGTATATTGTTAGTAAAGTATAGGCAGTTTTGTTTCTCCGTAACATCCACCGCTGATCATTTGGGAATCAATTCAAAGAGCATAGTAGTGGCAAAAAATAACACCCCATTATTTAATAATTAATAGCAAGATTAGCGCTCATGCCATGCCTGGTTTGCTCTACATCCTGTGTGAGGCAGGGAACTGCATTTCAGAGCATTCAGGACTGTGGTTTTCTGGCAGTGGCTTAGCTTGAAGGTTGAAGTTGAGGGTAAAGCTGAAGATAAATTACTCTATCAATAGGAATTCTCAGTGGACGCTCATTTTTAGCCAGTCCCTAGGCTTTGTCTGTATTCACAAACCTGCCCTGTGTGTAGTGCACCTGGTAACAGGACATTTTTAGTAAACAAGAGAACTTACACTTGTGGTATAAACCTAATGGATCATAAAATACATTCTACACAAGCTATAAAGTTAGATATTATTGCCTCTATGTGGCATGCACTGAATTTCAATCTTTATGTGCTTTTTAAAAAGTGTTTCTGAAGCTGAAACTGAAGAACTTTATGTCCTACCTGATGTGTAAGGTAGGTGCTGAGCTGGAGCATCCAGTTGCGCCACTGTTGCACGGCTACTCCAACCCTGCGGCCACTCTCCACAGAGATGGAGCCCAGAGGGTAGTTCTGAGGCAGCTGGATTACCAGCTCGATGAAGATATCGTCCACAGAGTAGGTCGCAATCACCTCTCGTGTGGCAGATCGAGCTTTTACCTGAAAACACAGACATACATGTTAGACCTATTCAGAAAGAAACTAAAAATTAAACTGGTTTTAAACCAACAGTAATACACAGTTTATTCTGAAAGGCAAAGCTATCAACTATCAAACCAAGACCTGCTTAAAGCACTCAGGGGTACCACGAGTTGCCTGCGCAGTTAGAGTGTAGAGACTGCAAATCAGTTCTGCTGCTGGAGTTATGTTTTATTTAACACTGCTTTGTCTGCAATTCTGAACAAGCCTTGGCACCATCACCAAGAGTTTAACACAAACTGCCTGGAAAGAAAAAGGAAAGACTTGAGGCAGCTCACCGTCATACTCTCGAAGGTCTGTGTGCTGGACTGCACTGAGCTGATCTCCTGTGATGACAGCACACTGCTTACATATTTGCTGGTGAACTTATCCACGGTGCTGAACACACGCTTCTCCTGACTGTTCCACCATAAGCGAACCATTGCAGGCAGGTCCTTCAAAGCTCCGTAGTACACAGAGCAGGCCAGGTGGGGAACCTCACACTGCAAACCTTCCTTTTCTGTTACACAAGCAAACACATACATATGCACATATACAATGAGTCTCCGTGTCTTGGCAAGCATGACTTAAATCATTTATGTCAACTGGGAATATATCTGCCGATGCTACGTCTAATGTCTAGTTACTCTCCGCGGGACTCGTGCACAGTACTGTTGAACTCACGGTGAAGGGATAGAGGCAGGTTCTCCGTGAAGAAGCTTTTGGGTTCTTTGCTAGACGTTTCTGAAGGCTGCCCAGGAAGTGTTGGGTTCTCTGGCATCAGCCGGAAAAGATGTAGAAGCAGCTTATGCAGAGCACGGGTCTTTTTTAAATACAAGGAGTATTGGACTCGCAGCTGAAACATTCATAATACCAATATAAGAAGAAGAGCAAAAAACACACAAGCAGTCCTCAACAGGTAGACCATTAGTGCATATTAGGGTAGTGCATATTAAGGTTGTAGGGAATAAAAGAATTTGTAACTTTGAAAGCGTAGTATCATAATACTCAATAGCAAAATAACACAGTGGCAAAAAACGGAACACTCCATGACAATCAGTTTGAACACACCTGATTAAAAACATTCAAATTGTTAAAGCATAATCAACTGTGAGCTTTCTTGAGTTAATCAACTGCGAATTGATTGTGGTGTTTTTTAACCTGCGCATGTAAAATATGCTAATGGGAATGTCTCCCATTCGAGATACATCAGCATGTACAGTTTTATTTGTCTATAGACAGAAAATAACATCGACATGCTGTTGGTAACGTCAAAATGCTGTTTCCTGGGACATTAGATTGATTCAAAATCTCCATGTAAAGTGGCAAGATAGAATACAATATCCACAAACACCTTCACTACAGATCTGATACAACTAATGTCCTCACTAGCAAGCTAAAAACCATCTCTAGGCTCTTTACATAAAATGAAAAAAAATCAGAAATTATGATTATATCATATTTCTGGTTTGCATTGCCATAATTTATTTAGCGGTTTTGTTTTGAAGTAAAGAAGCGATTTAAAACACATAAGTAGTATAGAAAAAGCCCAGGACTAACACTACTGCAATAGTGTATACACAAAACTGACAGGCGCGAATGCAGGGAAAGAGTCACATCCATAGCTAAATTATGATGTACTATCAAGGTACAAGGCCGACCCATCGAAGGCCAGTATCATTATTCAGCCGAGTGTCATTAAACTGACAAGGCACTTATCAAGAAGTCTGATGCTCTGTACTATGACACACTCAACAAGCAGTTTCATCTTACTGGGATAGGGAATACGTGCTCAGATTTAAACAGCACAGAATTCATGCTGGTGCTGTCCCCGACACGGCTGATAAGAATAAGGCCATACCTATAACCACTGAGAAGGTTGCCTAGCCTTACAAGCTACACAGTAAGGGATGCGTAGCTATTCACACAGGTACGAGCAGAATTGCATCCGCAGATCTTAGGATCACCATGTTGCAACACTTCAGAGTCTAGCTACCCTCCCCACTATACAGAGCTAAATGAGATGCCGGATCCCTGCTAGCCACTTAGCGAATATTCGCCCACACACTGCCACAGCCACACCTGCAGAATAAATACACTCATCCAGACCAGCATACCTCCAGTCGCCAGTGACTGCCGAGAATAGGTCTCGATTATCGCACTGCTTGGAGGGCGCTAGTTTATGTGTACGATGATTCTAGTAATTACAAGCTTTACTTTAAAGGCTACACTGTCTTATTGCTTTGGCTCAGTTCGTTGACTCCGTTTGCATCATGCTGCCCATGATTATGATGCGTGTTATTTCACTTAGCTTTATGTACACAACGTTGTATTCCCCGGAAAGTGCGTCGATACATGTACCACCAAGACATCACTACAATCATGAGTGCTTCTTCATCACAATAGCAACATTGTAAAAATTATGCCATACGATAATGAATTCTATCTAGAGTTTTTGAGTTGGTGTCAGATCAACTGCATAATACACCACTCACAGAAGAGACCTAGTTGTAGCGTCAGATGCCCCATAAAAAATGATTTCAAAATGATGACATACCTTGTGAAACACCTTTGTCCAATAGAATAAAGTCAAAATAGTGCTTAAGCGAGTCTTCACTGCCAAGCGCTACTTTCCTCGTTCATCGTCCTCTCGAAATTTAAAGAGCTAAGACAGCTGGGCCACCTTATTCTTTGTAAACTATTTCAGTGTCACGCCAGTTCTCACATATTGCGCTCCGGAGCAAAGGCATCACCTGTGGGAATGCGGAAAATTATACAAAGATGTAATTTGTAGACAGCAGCAGCTGAGCCATTTAGGAATATCTACTAACGATAGCCAGCTTAAGCCAGCAGCATCCAACACAAAGAGTAGAACTCTCCCATTTGCTTGTTTAAAGAAGGATTGTGAGCTAGTTCGCTGTGCGTCTCTCCTTGTATTTATTATTAAACCTCCCACCATCTCCCGTCTAGATTCAAGACTACAGTGCGTGCCAGAGAATGCCTTCTTTCTTATGTACCTAAGTGGGCACAAATACATTTAAGCCAAATCAGACCAGGAAAACTAACTGCCCTGAATGTTAGTGAGGACAGCCGCGTGTAAGCGGATGAAGGCCAGTATTTGAACAACATGAAGTCATAGTCTGAGAGGCAGCTTTTGCCGGCGCTAGGTGTGTGTTCCCACTGGAGCAAAACGCACAGAGATAGACTGAAGAGCAGAGATTTCAATCATCGGAGCGCAGTGCTGGCTCTTCTGAAGTACTAGCCAACCAGAAACGAAGCTATGTTACCTGCTGGGGAACCGGTAAGATGGTATTGTTCTAGAGAGAGACAAATTGATGAGACGATGGTGATGAATAGGAGATACCGTGAGAACTGCAGACCTACGCCCACACACGCCACCACCTACGGCTAAATGCCGTATTAAACCAGCATGGCTCAGAATCGACTGGCTACAAGCGGAGAAAGCAAAGAAAGCCCTTTGCCAGAAACGAAGGATGAAACCACATTTACTAAAACTAAGCGAACTTTAAAAAGTGATCATTTAGCCGTTGTACGATTAAAACTGGTGCTTGCTAGTGCATTAACGACTTACGATGCCATGCTATCTCTTGTAAATCAGGCTCTGTCTTTTAATAGACAACGCCACGCGCCCATCTGACACTAGCGGTAATGTCTGTTAGTGTTATGGTGCACCAATAGACAACTGATGTGTCAAATCAAAAGTTCTAATATATCCTACCAGCTCTTGCAGAGCCACTTATGATTGTTTTTTTGCTTGCTCGAGAACTTTAAACATAACTGAGTTGTAGGCAAAAAGATTGAGTTTATATCTCAAACTTAAATTTAAAGTAGTTATACATAGAATTAAGTTTATCAATAATGGTCCTTGAACTTGACACTTTAAAAGCCTGCGCTAATTCAGGATGTGCATGTGTTAGACCAAGCGATGCGAGGTCCTACAATAGTCACGTCCTCCTCATACTACTGATATTTCGTGCTGTGTTCTACTGACTAACCTGTACTAATTTAGTTAAAAGAGGCACCTCTCAAAATAGTTTTTAGAGGTCATATCAGATGTATTTTAAGACCTAGCACAGGTTTGTGAACATGTAACAGCGATTCATTTAAAGATAAGCAATTTAAATATAGTACATATTTTACATTGTCTTTTTAAAAGCTTAACAGTGTATACTGCCACATGTGACAACAACAGCGGCCTCAAGCATACACGCACACAAGAGGACAAAATGGATGAGACGGGAGTACCATAGACAAGTTGTTAGCACTTGTCTGCTATGTGTGAGAATACGCTAATAGGTAGTGGGACCATAAAAAAAGACTCAGAACTTGGCTCACTGATTGAGGCATCGGCATGTCTACCCGCCGCCCCCCCTTCAGAAAGCTCAATGGTCGCTTCGCACTATAGCTGTCTGAGCTCTCTGAGCAACCCCAAGGAGGCCCTTCCTGTCGCCCCCTCAATGGTATCTGGAAGCATCTTCCAGCTCACAGGTTAATAGTGCTCTCTACATAGACATTCCCTAAGTTTGTCAGTGCTGACAACGCACCAATTCTACGTTCTGTCAAGTTCACATCGAAATGGGTTTTTTTTTTATTGTAGAATACATGAAAATATGAAACCAAATAAGACATTATGATGCATAACCCACCAGGGATCTTCACTAGAAGAGGAATAGCAGTTTCAGATTATGGGAATTTCACTCACAAAAAAAAAACTCCTCATGCCACTCGCGAGAGGCAAAAACTGAGACATGTAGGCCTATATCACGGACTGGCAATACTGTTCTGGTCACTACAGCGGGAGTCTACTAGGTTGCTGTGTAGGACAAGAAAACTGTAGGTAAGGGCCTATCATCTCATATCAGCATCCTACAATAATACGTACAAGTTGTTATAAATATACAAAACTAGCATCGTCCACAACCCATGGAGGATTCCAGAACGGCAGTCCCAAATGCATTTCACTTGCATCAGCTCTACAGGATAAACGCAAAAGGACAGGACAGACAACCACACGTAAATCAATAATCTCTGTAACGATAAGAGCGTGTCAGTCAGATGACCTGCAGTACTCGCTAACATTGGTATTCAATTAAGAGTCGCCAAATCCCGGCGTAAATATCTTTGTCATTCAAAAAAAAACATTGTCGAACGGTACATAATTATACAACTTTGGATATAAAAATAATCATCCATATAGAATCATCCAGGCGTATGTAATGTTCTAGAATTGTACATAATAGACATTTCTTTGGTATATGATGTATTATTAGCTCCGCACTACTAAACAAACAAGGACCAGCCCCCGAGGAACAGTAAAAACTGATTGCAGCTGGAATGTGGTAAAATGACCCAAAACGGATCGAAAAAACCCCACATTCGAAGATTTTAGCACAATCAAAGCTATCATGCTTTCTAGACCCCTCCGAGCTCAGGCCAGCATTGGGAAGCAGTAGGAGGACGAGTACCCAATGAGTGCTGCCACCCACCACCCCCGAAGAAGTCACCCCACCCCCCCTAGCCACACCAACCCCCCGGAGCAGAGAACGGAGTTTCGGTGTAAGTTCAGAGAATTGCGCCCACTCCTTACCAACAAGCCAGCACTGCAAGGAAATTAGCTAATACGAATCTTCTCACACTGTGGCAGAGAGCGTTAAAACTCAGCTTACACTCACTATTATTCCATAAGACACATAGTAATGATGCTCTGTTTTTAAATTCCAGCTCAGTTGTTCGACAGTTTCTGTATTTCCTGATAAACGTAAAAGCATTTGGATCAAACACACGGCTCAAGACATGGCCAGCCATAACTAAACAAGTTCTTGAGCTACATGTTTACTATGCACTTTCCACATGCAGATTGCTCTATTTAGTCATGCCATGAATACCAGTGCACCAAATGTGTTGTTCTTCCTCACAGCGCAGAAACATCCTGATAATTAACACGTTTATGCCACCTTGCATAAAGTGATGGTGCAGATGGCGCTCCATGAGATCGATGTGGTTTTAAATGCCTATGGGGTGTGTAATGGGATTCATAGATTGGGAAGAGGTGCTACAGTGCAGTGAATATGTCGTTCCATGTGTGGAAAATTGCTCAAAGAAGATGTCAATGATTGGCTAAAAGGAGTGACTGCATTGGGGCGTCCCAAAGACCATATTGTAAAAGACATAGCTGAATTTGTAGGTGTATGGAGGTGTACAGTCACATGGGTCTACTAGCAGTAGCTAAAATCCCAGTCTACAGGGAGTGGCTAAACACTGATGTGGCCTACATCCCGAAATCCAGTCCATGCCGAGTTAAATCACAGCTATTATTCAGGCTTGTGAAGGCATTATGCAGTATTTAAATCACAGGTGACAAGTTTTTGTCTGGTAAGCTTATAAACACAAACAAAACACAGAATTTCAAACTTTGTTCACTAAGACGGAATCATGTAGTCCGTTTCCTGATCATAGAGAATAGGAGAAGAATCAGTAGGAAAAGAGGTAACTCAGGGTGTCTGAAAGCAGCTACACTTGCCTGCTAAAAAGGAACCACTCCTCTCGGCTGTTGCGCCACTCCAGTAAGGTGGCCATGACAGCCAGCAGAATCTCCTCCTCCACTGGAGTCTCAGCCTGCAGACAACAGTGCAGCACGGCTAGACATGCCCACACACCTGCAAAACACACACAACTCCTCTCTTAACAGCAACTCCACAGGCCTGTAGACTGGACAACATGCCATCTACAAGCTCTCAACGTCATCATCAACGTCATCATCAACATCATCATCATCATCATCACAGTATCAGAACCTAAAACCTTTAAATACACGTCTTTCTGTGTTCATGTGTGTGTATCAGCAAAAATATGAGCAAGCATAATTCCTACTGTGGGCGGCGTCTTGCTCTTTCTCCTGCCAGTTGAGTAGATCAGCAATGGACAGAGCGACTAGCTCTTCTCTTTCTGGAGTGGTCAGAGAGGAACACAGCACCTGAATAGTGCTCACACTCTGCCCTGAGAGAGGATAGAAACTGACACACACACGCACAGCAGAGACAGAGCATCAACATTAACGGTACCGCTGCGTTTTCAGGTTGTTATTGTTCGTGCCATGCGGTTTGTTTGAGCAGGCACTGCTGAGGCATGTTAATGGCTTTAACATTAGCACATCCTGAGAGGCAGACATCTGGCTGCTGCTGTGGCTGATGCTGATGAGCTGCTCCACCTGAGAGTTCAGCAAGTGCACTACCTCATCTACATTCATGCTTCTGCATCTACAGCAGTGCTCTTTTATTCAATAGAATATCTGTGATGGCAACCACAGACGCTTAACAGTAACAGTGCTGAAAAGCTGATTACCATTTTCACATCCTTAGCAAACCAGGCATAGTTCCAGAAGCAGCTGACAACCTTCTCATCATTTGTTTTAGAAAGGTTTCCCTATGTATTGGTGTAGCTCAGCAGATAACACCACTGCCCGCCAGGGAGCCACCACCACATGTGGGAGACTGGGGTTCGTATCCTGGTCTTGATGACTATGCTGGGCTAACACTACATTGGCCTACCTGTTATACAGTTAACCTTGTAAGTCGCTCTGGATAAGAGCCTCAGCTAAAAGCTGTAAATGTAAATGTATGAAAGACATGCTTGCAGACTGTGCTGGTCAATTTCACTATATATTAGACTCCAACTGCGGCTGGTATTCTTCGGGAACTGTGGTTGGAGAGCACACAATAGAAGTCTTTCGTAAACTGCCCTTCGAGTGTCCAAAACTTCTCCTACCTCTCCACGTTACCATAGAGACTCTTAATGACACTGGCAACTGGTTTGCTATTCTGGATATAGCTTGCCAAAGTCAATGACCAGAGGGCACCCTCTTCTCGCGACCTGAGATTTAAACGAACCAGAGATCTCAGATTAATTACGCTCATTAAAAACAAATTTAAGACATTTGCAATCAAGGGAGGTCATGCATACATGCATCTAAACATGGATATTAGTAATTAAGGACAAACTAATTAGAAAATAATCGATGCTGTGGAATTGGAACAGATTAGAATTTGGGCATAGATGAATGGGTTCACCTTGTGAACAATGTTTCCAGAATGCCAGCTTTGGCTAATTCGTTGCTCTGGGTTTTCTCAGCTATGTGCCAATCTTGGAGCATTTTGTAATATTCAGACAGGGTGGCGGGACCATGCTCCATCTCTTCACACCACTGAAGGGCATAGAGAATTTCCGGAACTGCACAAAAAAACAAACAAAGAACCAACAACAACAAAAGACATTCAGACAGACATTTAGGGTCTTCAATAAGTATGAGCAGTTACATTAAAAAAGCCACACGTATTCTCAAGATTTCTGATGAATGCAGCATAACAGATTTGATGGAAAATAGAGCACTGCAGAGAAACTTTGAGGGGTTACAACTATTTTCCCATGAACAACATTACACATAAAAAGCGAAAGGGACACCAGTAGGTTCACTGGTGGCTTTGGATAGTTAATAAAATGACTGTACTTGGATTAAAGACATCTAAACTACTGGTTCCCATCATCACTACTGTAAAGAAATCCAAGTCTAAGCTTCTCTAAAACGCAGCATTTCATAACAAAGCACTTTCTTTGGGATCTTGTATATGAATTATTTAAAAATAAAGAAAACAAAAGCACAATCATCATATAGCAATATCTCAGGCATTAACCAGTATATCGTCGCTGTCCAATGAAAAACATGTATCTCCATTTTTGTCCATTTTGACTTTTATGCATCATTTGAAAACAGCAGCTACTGTTTACACTGTGGGAGAATTGCATGATAAGTGGACTAACAGATAAGGCCCAAAAGTGCTTGGAAAGACTTCTGGTTCCATTGACTTACATTAAAATTGAATGAGGTTTTTGGCCTCTCCTGGAAAGTTGCAGTTTTGGAGATACTTGTTTTTCTTTGGACAGCGACCATATTCATGTAAGAATTGTCCATGAGGTAGCTCTTAGAGGCATTCAACTTTTCAGATGTCTGGTTCCCATCATCACCAGTTAATTAGTGCTTCTAAAATTAAGTATTTTGACTTATTTTTTTATTTATTTGAATAAAAAATATGCCTAAAAAGGAAAGAAATTCAATATAATGGAAATGAATGTAAATCCCCTTCAATACAAGAAAAGCTTCACATAAAGTTTTTGTTTTAATTGTCTTAAGAATAAACACAGCCAGAGCCAGAGCAAGAGCCAGACTCTGTTGGGAATTTGTGTGCTCTGGTTATTAGACAATAACATTTTTTATTTTCATTTGAAACCGCTTTCATTAGCCAATTCTCATTCGTATGCATCCCCTCATTCATTAAAGCTGTCACATCCATTAGCTTATTCATTAACTTACATGAGTTATTTTATATCCAGCATGCACTGTACCAGTGTTGTGTGCCTCACCCGTGTGTTTCAGATCCAGGAGTTCTGAGGCGTCTGTCTCCTCCTGCTGACTGTCAGATGGTACTGCAATGGAAAGGATTTTTCCCAGCACAGCACTGGCACACAGATATGCAGGGAGTCTGCTCAAGCCCTTCACTGTCCACACATCCACGCCAGGGTTCTCCTCATTTGCTCTGAGACGCCCACACAGCAATGGCCGCTTTATCCACTGCATTTCAGATGCAACGTTTCAGCAGGGAAAGAAAAAATATATATTTATATATTTTTTTCGTCTCATCCTCATAAAACTTTAAGGTGTTTAAAGGTATTTGAGCTGCGGGAGCTGTGAAATGCCCAGAAGGCATAAACATGTCTGAATCTAAGATTTCCACAAAAAATAAACAAATAAATAAATAAATAAATAAAGTCAAACTGTCCCCAAATCGATGAGAAACTAGTCTGGGTTATTATTCTATTGCATTACATATTATAACACATTATAATATATTGCATTTGTCATCGGGCTACAGTTTGTTCCATGGCTGAACAAAAAACGCATTCATGTGAAAAGAATAAAGCACGTATTTAACTTGTGAAGGTTACTAATATGCCACAAACAGGCTGGGTACAGAGAACAAACATGTCACTGGCTGCAAATCATGTGCGATAATCCTGAGTGAGCATATGAGGTGTACCTGAGGTGGCAGGGCTTTTCTTAGGCAGACCCACTCCTCCTGGGTTGGGGTGAGGCACTGGATGAACTGTGACAGTAGGCATTCATTCTGCTGGGCTGAGGCCAGAGTTTCAGCCAAGCTCTGCACTGCCTGAACCAGAACCTGCAGGCTGAGAACAGCATGCGGAGAATTACTTCTCAACTTCAGATGACAACGATCCATGAGAGTCAGCACTACAACACTGAAGGCAATACTGTTTTCCTATATGGCACACGGAGGCCATAAAGACAGCACATATCCAATAATCTAAGGCATCTAAATCACCTTAAAGTGTTACAGGAAGCCCCGGGAATAAACAAACAAATAATCTAAGTTAAGTTTTCCACTTATCCCAGATGTAGCTGAACAACTAAGACCCATTTGGAGTTCACATTTTGCTTCCTTAGTTTAGATTTGGGTCTGTAAGTATCCAACAAAGACTAATACTAGTAAACGCTATAATCGCCCAACCATTCCAAACCTCTCAACCTGCTTAAACTGCAGTCAGCACTTCAGTGAGGTTCCACAAAGTTTAGTGCATGGTACAAGCTATAAAATGAACAAAACATTACGGCTACAGTGAAGCTACTTTAGACAACACCACAAAGCAGGACTGTTTTTGGAGATACAGTACAGAGCTCTCTTAAAACCGCAGCCGTGCATGTATTGAACTAAAGCGATTACTTGCACACGCTCATGGTTCCTAGCAGTTCTGAATTCTATTCTGCAAGGCAGTAGCTCTCTTTCATTACCCAGAGTAAAAAAAAGATACTGGTATATCTGGCACCTTTTCACACTGAGAGGAGATGTGAGAAGCTGGTTTTTAACCCAGACTGCAGCGCTGTGGAGGAACGTCCCCTTCGTGACCCCTGCCCCCAGCTGGGTGACTAATGAGTGCACTCCAGCAGTGTAAGCAAGTTCCATCTTCTGCAGCAGAGCATCTGGCACACAGGACAAACACATAGGCGAACGCATAAGTCAACTGCCATTAAAACATTATCCGGTCATTACAATAATTACCATACAATGCACAATCGGAATGCACAATTATTTAAAAAATAATACAGTAATACACAACATAATAATAGTAATAGATAAATTATAATAATACATAACTTGCTGATATTTGAGAACTTAAAACATCTTGAAAATGTTCCAAGAATATATATTCCAAGAAAAAAAAAAGTTAAGCTGTTACTCGCTTTAATAGTAATGTCTCCATCTCTCTGCTAAGTAGCAACAAAAACATTACTGCACCTGTGTCATTAATAAAATACATTCAGAGATTAAGGTTGTTTGTCTAAATTTGGGTTTTCAAATAGTCCCCCAAACATACCTGAAAGGTGTGTGAGGGTCTGGTCCTGAGCACACAGCTGGAAAATTGTGAGCAGCAGCTCCTCGGCTGCTGCCAGCAGTAAACATCCTTTTACTGATGAGAAAAAGTTGGAGGCTACATCGCAGATAAAGGAAATGAGAGGCTCCATGTTCCCAGCATCTGACATGCCCTTTGCCTCTGACAGTGTAGCATGCAGCCGCTCAATAATCTGCTCCACATACACCTTACCGATCAGAGACTCTAGACGGGAGCAAAAGGGACAGGGAATTAAACAGTGGTGTGAGCTGTAATTGCATTTTGTTCCTCAGAGTGTAGTTTAGATATACAAAATGTAAACAACTGGCCTGCAGGACCAACTTGCTATAGACTGAAACACATCTGTGAGAAATAACTACTTCTGTTTACTGTCATTTCATTTAATCCTAATTCCTTTCTTGTGTATTTTATTAATTATCACATTTTTGGTGACTGTATCTGCATTGCTTTGTAATCTCTTTGGGCTAATAATTTTATTATTAACAACTACGATTTAATTTGGCATGGACTGGACAAGTTTCTGGATAGGCCACATCAATGTCCAACCACTCTCATCAAGAAAGTGTGAGCTTAGAATTTCAGAATCAAAATCATAATAAAGCTCATACATAAAAGGGATTTGTATTTGGTTACATTAGCTCAAGAATTTTAAGAATTTATGCAGAATCCTATGGATTAAAATGTTTTTACAATTATGGAAAAATTTACTAGAACATTTTTTATAGTACAAAATCCAGCTCTGTTATGACAAGTTATAATCAATGGTCAAGGCCAAGTCTTACGTGCATGTGTAGTGAATGAAGCTGGATGTTATTCATCATTCCGATACCCTTTCTCTACATATGGTTTTTATATCTACTTTTTATATCTATCAATCTTTTTATCCCCTTGCCAGGCTGCTGCTGTAAGTAATCGGTTCTTGATGACTTGCGTGGTAAAAACAAATAACTCCAATTAATTCACAAAACAATTTGGCACAAAGGGATGTCCTACCACTTCTTGTCTGAGGCCAATTAGAATCAACAATAAAAACCATCTAACTCCTCTGGGACAAACTTTATAGCTAACCATGGTTCCTTTGTTTTTCAAAATTAGAACTGCAGCAAAGTATAACCCTACAGTGCAAGTCTGGCATGTAGTACTGTGTAAAATTCTACAAAACAACAATTATTCAATGAAAAACAAGACAACATGACCTAAACTATGTGTGTATTTCTTTTATCATACTAAACATATCAACATGTAGCATCTCAAAGCAATATTGGTGATCTAGAATCATCTTAAATGTCGTATGGAAGCATTATATAATAATAACATGTTCATACTGATAATATGTGCATATGTTCGTGTGCTGCTTACCATTATTGTGCTGCTGAGAGAGGGCCAGGCTGATGAGTGGCCAGCTGTGGTTGTGTTGGCTCAGGAGTGGGGATGAAAGAGAGGGCGATCCTTTTAGCCCCAAGGCACACAGCTCACCAGCCAGCCCCACCAAGCGCTCACCCAGCACTGAGCCTCTTAACCAGCTTCTGCATGCCTCCAAACAGTCGGCACGAGCACATGCCTGTAAAACACAAACAGTTAACGAAGAAAAAACAGTAAACATTACTGTACATTTCCTATGCCTTTCAGACAGCAAAGGAGGACAAGGGACCATGATGGAAAACTACTAGCAGTCCACCCAACTTACCTTTTGGATAATTTGAAGAATAACACCCCATTTCAAGTCCATCTACACAGAGAGAAAGAGAGAAAAGGAGATACTTTGATATACAAAATAGTACACATTTGTACTTTTCTGTCCAGAGAGTCAGCTGAGAAACTGAAAGGCTTACAGTGATGTGGTTGAGAACGAGAGTCTGCTCTGCTTTGGAGCTACAGCAATGCAGAGCGCTGAACACCATGTCCACCAGGAAGTCAGTGTCCTGTCTGTTATCCTGCCGAAGCCACACAACCACCCTCTGCAAGAGAAATCTGACAGCCGGGTTTTCGGAAAGCGAGCCTAGCTCTGCCTCCAGTAATTGCTCGGGCTTCCCAACTTCTGACTTTAGTAGCACCTGGAACACCTGTGGCTTTGGGAAGGCGTGCAGCAGCAGAGCCAGAAAATGCAGGTGCCTTTCAGAGTTACGCTCACACACATATACCATGTTCAATTCGGCCAGCTGGCACACCAGCTCCAGCAGGTGGCTGCTCCTCAGGGGACAGTCCTGCTTCCCCTGGTTTTCAGAGGGCTCTATTGCTGGAGTTCCGCTTGGAGGATTTTCCCCGTGCCCTTTCTCCTCCTGCTCCGAGAAGCAGATCTTCACAGTCTTCTTACGCTTGCTCTGTGCACAAGGGTTCTGCATGATCTGCAGCAGTGAGGCCACACCCTGCAGGGCTGACTGTTCTGTCTCCTCATGGTCCACATACCCCACACACAGGCTGCCCAGGCCCTCCCAGAAATCTGCCAGTAGCCTCTGGAAGGTCTTGGCGTCGTTTCCAGCCGTACGCTTCTCCCATGACACCAGCATTTCAGTGATTTGGAGGAAAAGAGGCCCACTCTGCAAAGCAGGGCTTCCCAGAGCTTTGTCTATCAAAGGCAGGAGCTGTGAAGGTAGACGTACATAGAGAAAGATTCGTTTACTTTTAGTGCTTTTCTTCATTATACACCCTAGTCCTACACATTATCATTTCCATGTAATACATTTGTGTGGCTTTACATATCAACACAAATAATAATTCAGTTTTACACGACCTCTTTCAGCTCTTTACATCCCTTAGAATTAGATTTGTTTTGGTCTTTGTGATTGTGGCTGTCTTTGTTATTGTACGTTTTTGCCTGATGTATGTAAACGACCTCCGTCCTGATTTGCTGCTCTCTTTTGTCTTTGGTTCAGAAAGAAATCTGGGCAAAAACAACTTTAGGATGAATAGGTGACCTGCTGTCAGCTATATAGAGGGATTTGTAAATACATTGGTTCTGAGACATCACAAAAACAGCAAAATCAAAACATGCTGTTTGTCCAGGTTGACAATTTTTCCTGTTTTACATTTACATTTATGGCATTTAGCTGACGCTCTTATCCAGAGCGACTTACAAGGTTAATGATTACAGGTGGGCCAGTGTAGTGTTAGGGGTCTTGCCCAAGGACTCTTATTGGTGTAGCTCAGCATAGTCACCCAGACTGGGTGTGATAAAGCTTAGGGGGCGCCCTTTATGGGTAATGTCGGGCGAACAGTCTTGAGGTCTGAAAAAAGGTGCGGTATGCACAAGAGTAGTTTTTCCCCTTGACTTTTATTTACACACCAACGAAGACTAATTACATATTTACAGAAAAACGCGCGTTCACACACGGACAAAAAGAAATAAAACGACAAAGATATACTCTACTGGCAAGAGTGTTTCGGTTTATGACTACAAAGTCACGCAGATCCCTAACCATGCTCTGTCTAGAAAAGAGCGGAACCTCTCTCCCAGTACCCCCAGTAACACCACATTTAAACAGGTTACCCCTCCCCCGGGCTAAACCATTAGTGGCCTAAGGGGATCCTGGAGTTCACAACTACAGTCTGTTCTGTTCCACTTACTCTGATTTTCCCCTCCTCTTCTACAGAGGTTGGGTTCGCCTAAAAAGGTAAAACTAAGGTGAACCCTTCAGTTCCCTTTTCACCATTATCAAGTTCAGCAGTTACAGGTAAGTGTACATAGTTATAATGTATAATACATAGGTATTCTGTGATGTGCGATGCCTCACATCATCACACTGGGATTCAAGCCCCAGTCTCCCACACGTAGAGGTGGCACCCTAAGTAGTGGTGTTACCCACTGAGCTACACCAACCAAACCTAGAAGGTGTGTTTGAGCTATAATAATTACCGCACTGTGCAGAAATAGCTTTCTAAACAGCAGTGTTGCAAGTAGCGTCAGTGTTAACGTTCCACATAAACTGATTGACAGGCTTGCTCATGGGTAAATGCTTCAAATGAATCATCTCAGAGTAAGGCTGCTGATGATAAACGAGCCCCTTTTTACTGTTTCCAGAATAGTATGAAGAGCAACCATTTCAGGTCCACATTATCCACTCACCTGCTCTGAGATCAGTACATTCTGTATGGCCCTCTGTTCTGGCTCCGCTCCTGCGTTCTGCAGTAGAAGGAAACGCAAGCATTCCATGGTGGCAAAAACAATGGCCGCACACTCTGAGGGGCTGGCTACTGCACGTTCGCTGGACAGGCTGGAACAGACATTAGTAATTAGTAATTACACAGTAATGTTAAGCATAGAACTCTATTCAGTCTATTTACTAATGAGGAGGCGTGTTACCCTTGAATGACAGAAGTGAAGAACGTTCTACAGAAGTCAATTTTGGGCTCAGTGACTTCTGCTGGAAGCTTGCTGATGAAGGGGAGCATGTTGGGGTGCAGTGCTGTGGCCAAGCCACGGCCTCCCTCTTTCAGTAGCACCCACAGCTTGGGTAGCACACCTTTTCTGGCATTTACATGAGTCCAACAGTCCTACATGACATAGGACAAGCAAGTGATGAGCAATATACTATTCACATACTCATATTTACTCACATACAAATAAAAAAAAAATTCTTTCTTTTTTGACTTTGCTGCCAAGTACAAGTCTGCTTTTTTTTTTTTTTTACGGTGGCGTTAAAGAGAACAAGACGCCTGAAGCGTTTAATGTCTCCATTAACTTAGATGGTTATGAATGCACTGCTTTATTTGACAATAGTTTTGAGACAGTTGGGGCAATAGCATTTTCATAGCAATGATGTTGGACATGTAGGGTGTCAGGCAAAATCTGTTACATATAAAACTGCAGAAAGCACATGTAGTTTCACTGGCAGTTTTTGGACATCGAATAAAATGTCTATGCTCGTGTTGCAGACAGCACAACATTCCTATCATCACCACTGTAAGGGACTCCAAGTTGGTAAGTTTCTTTACAGTTAACCTCCTCACTCTGAATGACATTGTTTAGACATTGGTGCAGAAATTCTGAAAAATCTGAAGACTGAAAAGACAAGAGACCTTTACAGAAGCTAGGAACTCTGTGGAGGAAGAAAAGTGTAGTGACAGATTTTATCCAAGGCAGAAGAAGCTCAAAAAGAACTACAGACTAATCATCATTTCCTTTGTAAATCCAACCCAAACACTGCTGACCCTTTGCGTCCTTCCAGGTGGGAGACATTACAGGAGTCGCTCAGTTACTGCAGTTAGAGCTGTGGCTTTTTTCGAGTCACTGATTGCAGCTTTAAATGATAAAATCTCAGTCACACCGAGTCATGAATAAAGGGTCTGACCTCTACGCTGGAGAGAATGTGCAACACAGCCTCCCACAGTGGCGGCAGGACCACAGGGTCAGAGTCGTCAATACTGAGGAGCACAGCAGAACAAGCTCGTGCTGCTTCAGCCTGAACGAGTTGAGGAGCGAGTTCACACAGAGCAGCAACCACCTCAAAGAACGCCCCTCGGACCTGGAACAGACAGCACAACATACAGTTTCTATAAAGGACTACACAGTAATTGTAGTCACCATTCCTAAATGAGCTCGATTGCTCACATCATGATAATGACATAATAAGAAGCCTTCATGATTCACAATATATCACAATTTTCTTTCCTGACATGTGATACATTAAAAAAAAACTAATGTTGCCACATCTTAAAAAATACCACAATACGATCATATAGTGACTGGTATTCAGTTTTACTAAATTTACTTACTGCTTTGCACAAAAAAAAAACAACTAAACCATTGCAATCAATCACAATAGGGAATGGTTTATTAAAGTAGTGATTAAAATACCTAATATGCTCAGGGAAAAAAAACAAACAAAAAAAACAAAACAACAACAACATACTGTGATGTACTGCAACATGATTTATCATTATAACAATAAATACCATCATATTTGGTTCATTTTTGTCCTCAGCCACCTTATTAATAGTTTACATTTTAGAAACAGCAGCTAAATACATATACATAGCTTAATAGTCTTTTAAATTCATACACAAACTTATGAAAGGAACCATATGGAAAATATACCTATGTAATGTCTGTCCAAGACAAATATTACAATGTAGACATCAGGACACATGGGTAAATCCAGGTTTGAAACTCTGAAGCCTGGTTAAAACAAGTGATCAATTTTGCCCAGAGAGTTTTAATGATAACTAGACTGTGTCAATCAGAATGATGATTACTACTTACCTGACTACTAATAAACTCAATACTGACTTAAAACGTAGCCAAAAATGTTTGACATCCATCTCACCTGTGGAGTTTTGTGTTTGCTGTACTTCCAGAACTTCCCCTGTGACAGAACATGAGCAAGTCGTTCGCCTAAAGCCTCATGATCTGTCTGAGGGATTGTTTTGAGCAGTCTCTTGAGTGCCAGCAGGGAGCTGGTTAGTAAACGCACATATTTGGCCTCTCGCTCCTCCTCTGGAACGCTCCTGAGTGTTCACAACACACACAGTGCCAGTACTATTACAGGGATTCAGTGAATTGTAGCGACAACAGCAATGTTCTGTGGTGAATAGTTTTGCATGACACTTTCAGTTGCAACTACTACTAACATCCAACTAACTACTTACTGTGCATCACTGAGAGTGTCAGCTGTTTCCTTCAACAGATTGTCTTGAAGTACCTGAAAAGTGAAGTTGAATGTTTTAAATTTAAACATATTAGAAGTGCTGCTCTGTCAGAACATGTTCTGCATGGTGCAGCAAACATGCTGTAGCCAAGTCATCTATAGTTGTTAGCTTTACAAATGCCATGTTTTCATCCGTTATTTGAAGGCAAATACATGTAAATTAATTCAGACACCTCATGGGGCACGCGAAACCAAAATGTCTACCATCTGGCTGCTAGTGTAACACCTTTAAAAGGCAACAGAAAATAATGTTTGGCTAATTGAGCTTAAAATGTGCCTCACCACTGTTAGAAAGCAGCAAAGCTAAACATACAATCTAACTACTTTAGACCTGTATTTTAACAGTTGCATTCAATAAACAAAACTAGAGAATCAAACTGCTGACTGCAGTGTTTTAGATAACAATCAATCACCAGCGAGAAAATGTATGTTCATTACAGGCTTGGTTAATAATTGATAAACAAAGGCAGGCAGTAGACTTACATTTAACACTTCATCTTTGCAGAAACTGAGAGCCTCTGGCTGTTTGTTAAGCGGGAAGGCAGCCTGGAAGGCAGCACTAGCAGCAGAGGCAGCTGGGGAATATGTGTCACACTGAGCTATGAGCCAGTGGCCCATTATACCTTTCAGGTAGGGGGCAAGGTTTCGCTTGACTTTCAGAATCAGCTGCTCAAATGCCTGCTGTGTGGCCTCTCGAACTCGGCGGTCATGATCCTACAACAACACGTACAAATGGGCATGAGCAACATGGGCAAATGTAAATTTGAACATAAGAGAGAGTAAGACTTCCATTCAACTAGTTGCATGAGTTGCGAGCAGCCAACTTTCCATGTATGTTGACAATTATATGAAGCAATTAAAAATACATAAAAAATAAAATACAATTATAAAAAAGCAGCTGGTTTTGTTTAATCTGTTGTCTCATTTTCACTATATAAACACTGAGACGTGCAATCTATGTGCAGATATATGCAGAATATTTAAAGGAAAAGAAAGTTTTAAAAATTATTATCTGCATAAACTTGAATAGTGTGTGGGCAAAAACATTGGCTACCAAAAAGAGGGAAAATAGTTACCATTCGCTGCCTAGTGAATACAGCTGGCTTCAAAACACTTCCTTTGAGAAACTAACTATCTCCTTTTTTTAAGGGTACAAAAAGCCACATAGTTTGAAATCAGTCCTTGTTACGTAATTTGACAATCATCTTTTGTATTTATTGCCATTTTGATTAAATAATTTTTTAAAACTGGTTCCATAAAGGTGAGTTGCTTGCAGCTGTTGTTTCTGAGTTTCATGGGTGCTTTACATTTTAGTATAATTTGGATTTAAAGCAGTTAACACTGTAAAAGTTTCATTGTGTAAAACCAGCCTAAAGAATGAAAGCAGAATCAAGTATCCAAGTCTTACCAGTGATATTCTGCAGTATATCCGTGGCCAATAGGGAAGAACTCCTTTTACTATGTCTGATTCACGCTCCTGACACATGGCTCCAAATTCCTGTACTGCCTGCAAAAACAAATCATATTCACAGACTTTTTTTTAATTTTTTTTTTAATGTTTTTTAAACATACAGTCTCCCATCTGAATGTAAGTATATTTGGATTTGAGTAACTATAGAAATGGTGAGGACTGTAGTCAGTCCCATTTTTACGCTTTTGGTTAGTAAAAGTCACCACACAAAGGAAGCGCTTTGAGTAGATTAGTTTTCAGATCATTCATTAACCATAAAGTTCTCAAGAAAAGTTTCACACCTTCATAGTACCAGACTGGTTTCTAGAATCATTATGCTGTTGTGTTTTTCCCTTACATTTAGTGTGTTACCCAGCTTACTGTGCATGTCAATGGTCTGCAGTTTTTAAATCCAGTACACACCAAAAGGAGACACTCTCAGTCACAGTAACCCCTTTTTTCAGCTCTGAAATGTCTCATGCGAAATCCACCCTATCCAGTTAAAGATGTTGTTGTCTCATAGCACAATCCTAACTGTCCACTTACAAGGAAACTTGGCCAGGCCTCATACAACGCTCAGAGCTAAGAGTGATGGCTGATTCAACTTGTCACACCTCACTTTCAAGATCGGACTCTGGTCCAAAATAGATACAATAAAACCAAAAAGTCACTGCAAACATAGCTACAGTGGGTTGGGAGTGGAACCCACTGTAGCTATGAAGGATGAAGCTATGGTGGTTGAATCAATTTCAGACAGAGTAAACACAGACATACAGTATGAGGAAAAAAATATTGTTTTGGAAAAAAATGTATCATGTAAATATTCTAGTAGATTCCAAAAATAAAAATATTAATACAAATTAGCATAATAGGTACCCTTTAAAGATGCCATGTGTAAACCTGTGTCAGCAACTGGGGCATGTTAAGACATAACCAGAACAAAAGCAAGAACGTTCACCTTCAGTTTCGTGACTGCATCTCTCTTGGACAACTTCCTCAACACCAAGCGAAAATCAGCATCTACCAGATTGTCTATTTCTTCTGCACCATGGACAGCGGGCACATATCCTGGCTCATTTGATGTCGAAATCCCAAATCCAACGAACCCAGGAACTACCCCGCTTTCCCGGGCCAATAATTCTGCTGCTCTGCCACTGCTGGAAGGCTAAAACAAGGAAAAACAAGATGTGTACAAGGAGAAAAAGAAAACAAAGAATAATATAAGTAAGACCTAATCTTGCTCATATTTACTTCTCCTACACATGGTTAAGGTCTGTTGGGAATCAAGAAGATACTTTTTCCCCCCTCAAATTATGGAAATTTGTGTTCTGAGAAACAACCCCCATTACTTTCCCCACTACATGTTGTCTCACATATGGCTTAAATAACTGAAAACGTCCCATCCTTTTTCAGGTAGCTCTTTTACATCTCAGAAATACTTCAGCGATCTGTTAGTACAGAAGGAGACCTCAATCATCTCTCCTTATCTCCAGAAAGTGTTAAATTAATGTTAGACACGAATTAAATTAAAAATATTGTTTGTTAGTTTCTAAATTTTTCCCGAAGGTGTTTAGACACCTGTGATTCAGACATCAGTGATCCTTCATCCACACAACGCTCAGATACGCAATTATTACTCCCAAGATAAAGAAATGCTGATCTTCGCTAATACGTTCGTTTCATAGTACCTCATAACTCCTTTTCAGTTACGTAGCCCTGACAGCAAACCGTTCTTCAAAACTTTATTGGTTCAACCAACGTTTTATTTTATTTGCCCTCAATTGTAATTACTTTGATCACTACATTCTCATTCCAACCTCATACGTACGACTACACAATATTTAATACAATATGTACACATCTCGTGGTCATGTGTTACAGGCTCTGACTGACAAACACCTCAGCAGGTTAACGGGAGCTAGCTGGCTAGCAAGCTAGGATAACTAACTTCAGCAGACACCCTGACACACCTAGCAGCTGAATAAGTCAACTGGCATCTTAAGGTTGTCTTACCCGAACATTTCCCTTCGTTCTCTGTTTATTTTTGCCACCCATGTTGGGTTTAGTTGGCCGTTTGGTCTCAGTTCTCACCAGCTACTTTAATACACTGCACTTTAAAACCGTCGCCCATGAGTGACGTAAGCCACGTCATTTCCTCCGCGACCCTGGTGCGGATTCTGCACGTGTGGAATATAAACTTGCATCTATAATACGGTAGTAGTACTTCTTTCACTTCTAATTCATTTTGGGTTTAATCATAACGTTATGCAGTCGAATCCGATAGCTATTCTGTTTGTTGTAGTAGAGATAATCCACTGCGGTGTCCCTCAGTAATCAATATAGCAAGAAACGGTAAGGTTGATTGAGCTTCCTATTCGAATTTTGCTGGTCAACCTTAAAAGGGTCTGTCTCTTAAGTGCTGCTTTTGATGATCAGAGAACTACACCATTTTTGTAAACTCCTTACGAAACCGAAGCCATTCTTTGGCTTCTTTTTGGAATTTAGCCGTTCCACCTTAAATGGTATAGCACTTACATTTTGCCGCCCGAGTAGCAGTTATGAGTAAACATAAAACTTAAATGATAGGAGTTGACGTTCCACCTTAAATGGTGCAGCAGTCACATTTTCCAGAGTAACAGCTAATAGCTTTTGTTCTACATTAAATGGCAACAACTAGAAGGTGACGTTCTACCTTAAATGGTGCAGCAGATGCACCATTCAAGGTGGGCCGTCAACTCATAGATGTTACTGTGTTTACTTAGTAGCGTTACTACTTGATGATGATGATGATGTAGTAGTCGATGAAGCTGATGAACTGACCACGTTCTGTAACTGTAAGTTAGCTGGCTAGCTAAAGAAATTCCTTGAAAATGTTGGACCCCCTTCGATCCTACTGTTTACGTTAACTAGTTTATTTTTTATATGGGCGTCCATTTACACCACTCAGTGTAAATGGTGTAAATGGACAAGACAGTGACAGCCATACATCTTAATAATCATGACTTAACATCACCAAATTATAACTAAGAATCTCATAATTACGAGGTACTGTATGGCCTTTTTTCCTTCAAGGGGTGTAAATGGGCTTCCATGTTTTTAAGTGTTAGTGAAGTGTTAAGACTCATTTCCCTGGTTTTGACAGCCACTCTGAATGCTGCTTTAGGAAATGAGTGGGGACGTAGAACGCTTACTGATCCAGTTTCAGGATGAGGGTGGTGAAGCGCTTGGATCTCCCTTTGATGTGCCGTTGGACATAACCCCGGATAAACTGCAGCTGGTTTGCAATGCACTGCTACAGAAGGTAAAATGCAGACCCTAGTACAGACATCACAATGCCAGTATTTTGAGAGTCCACACAAATGTCTGTGAAACTGTCATATCAACCTCAAGTTAAAATAGACTAGTGAACACGCACACACACACACTGGAGGCAATGCCAAGAGCCATGTGAAATCGATTTACTAGTGTACAGTATAGTATATGTAATAGTACATATGACTTTTCGATAAGCATCCAAACTCAGCAATGGAGCTGGGCGATAATATAAGACAATGATACTTCAGACTCTTTTCACAAGACACGATAGTACACAATATATATTTATCTGACTAAAGAAATGTTGGAACAGGCAAAGAAGTAACGAACACATGATTTACAATGATTTGTATTTAACTATTAAAATTGTGTGCTGCAGTATTTTCTGATTGAACAGCACTGTTTTTGCTTTATTCTACCCAAATATGCTGATTGTTTGTGTTTACTGTACTGACGATGCCCACAATATACTCTAAGAAACATATTGTGTTGTAAACCAACTTATTAAGATCATGATGCATATTGTCAGATTGCCCTGCCCTACTGATGGCGCATTTCATTTTCATTTGTGTTATTTGGTGGTGCTGGCTCTGCAGCAGCACGTTTAGATGCCAGGGTCCTACTGTTGTGCTCTTGTCCTGGTGGGCATCCCATCATTTTATTCTAGTACAGTATATACAGTATTTCTCTCAAATTATTTTGACATCAGTTTGGTACGTCTTGGTTCTAGACCATAACACTTTCCATGCTGCTCTGCTGAGTAGTTATTTACCATTCAGCTGATCAACCTCTCATGTCTAACACTATTGCTTGGAAAATTATGTTTTTAAATTTGTCCCTGTCTCTCTTTCTCTCTCTTTGTCTGTCTCTCTCTATACTTCGATCCAGGAGGAGCAAGTCCCGCTGTTGTTCTTTGTGCGTGATGCAGAAGTGGTGTCATCTCTCGGAGCCTGTGTGCAGACGCTTGGTTTGGAGACAGAACAAGTGCTGCCGGTGGTATACCAGCCGCAGGCCGTGTTCCGGGTGAGGGCAGTGGCCCGCTGCACCAGCTCTCTCCAGGGACACACTGAGGCCGTCATCTCAGTAGCCTTCAGTCCCACGGGCAAGTGAGTGGAGCTGCTGTTATTAACCTTTCCACACTTTGCCTGTAAATACATTCTCTCATAGTAAGTGTTGTAGGATTGACAAACTTTGTTCAGCCTTAAAGAGAAGTTGTGTGTCCGATTGATTTAGTGCTTGGCCTGTGTTAAAAAAGCCTATTCGACTTGGAGTTTCTTGACAGTTTGTGAAGTTGTGAATTTTCAGCTTCACCAAACCTAACAAATGCAGCCATGGTTGTTTTTTTTATATAGGGGAATAACAACTTCCTCTGTTAACTCAGGATTGGATTTCCCAAACTATGATTAATTATTTATTAAGCACATTTATCTGAAAGCATGAATTTATGGTGCATAGCCAAGAAGATGAGAGAAATTATAATACATATAATTTATATTTATATATGCAGAAAGTAGAGCAGTTTTTATTTGAAGAAGAATAGCTTTTACCTCTATTACGTATTACATATTAATATATTTATTATTTTATATATGATATATTGAAATAGTATATTTTACCGTATAGTATTATTTCACTGAAAAACTAAATGTTTCATGTGACTGAATGCACAACCATCAAGACAAAAAAAAGGTGACCTACACAGAACTATGCGTGCCCACAGCTATTGCTGTCAGAATCTTTTAAATTTGTTTACAAAGTAAAATCTTGATCTTGATTTGATTAGGAATACACTATGCGTTGCGAATATGATAGCTTGTGACCTTCCACATATAAAATACATTAGGAAGTATAATGCACATTAAAGTTAAGTGTTTTAATTAAACCTGTGTTGGGCACTGTAACGGCTCGGTAGGTTAAATGTGCTTTTCACCAGCCTGTTTAACAGTGGTTATGAAAAAGCACATTTGTAGGCGGTACATGGAACTTCATAATAACCAACATCTGTTATGGATTTCACTTATCTGTGTAACTCAGATACCTGGCCAGCGGATCTGGAGATACGACTGTGAGATTCTGGGACCTTACTACAGAGACTCCTCATCACACTGCTAGAGGTCAGCAGAGTACAGTCAAACAGAAAATTCTTGCTCCACTGCAGCTTGGATACTGAAAGAATACTATGTCTTATATCTTTAAGGACATACACACTGGGTTCTGTCCATCGTCTGGTCTCCAGATGGAAAGAAGTTAGCATCAGGGTGCAAAAACAGTCAGGTGAGTATGCACAAGTATTCACTCAGCTTTCCAGGCCACAGGTAGCTGTGGTACGAAGTAGAGGTGTGTGTGAAATGTACAGTTATGCATGGAAAGTATGAAACCATCATGCAAGTGAAAGCTGGTATGACATTAACAGTGTTTTTGTGAGCTTTTGCCATATTTGCATGCTGTGATAAGCTCTAAAATGTCAAACCACACACATCCATCTCCCCCAAACAATCTAAACATTAACATCTAAATAAGTCTTTTGAGCAAAAAACTTATTTTAGACCTGAAACAGGAAGTGCACTGCTGAGGACTACTTGCAGCTTGCTGCTACACTAATTGCTGTAGTCTTTTATACCCGGCATCGCTGTAGGGAGGGCATCCATTAAGTGAGTCTGTTTTTTGCCACCTGACACATGCAGTGTGGCACTAAAAAGCAAACATGACTAAGAAAAACACCCACTTTAATAATCGAATAACATGCTGTCATGCCGTAGATTTATATTTCACATTTGTGTGGTTTTTGGACAGAGTTAGAAAAAATGGCCTTTTTATTGTGCCACATGGGGAAATTTGCATTGTTACTGCATATCACAGCAAAATATGCAGTAAACAGATGCAGAGCAGGATGTAGACAAGTGCAAGTTATCCAAAATATAAGAATAAAAAAAAACCAATTGTTAGGTTTACATGTGTAATTGCACAGCTATTTATACAGTTACTGTCTCTTATGCCAGTTACATATATACTGATGATCCTGGCAGTCTCCTAAATACTGATGATATTGCCAGTCGGAGTACGAGAAGTATAATGATGTTGGCAGTCAGTACAAAGTGTATACAGATGATGAGGTGCAGCAGCAAATGTTGCACAATAAACTGAGTTACATTAAATATATAGAGATATGATATATATAGATATAGGTCCATATAGTGTGTTTTTGTAATGGTGAGTGTCTGATTCTCTACATGGGGAGGTGCTGCTTGTTGTGCCTAACAGCAGTAGGGAGAAGAGAACTGCAGTATCTCTCCTTTACACACCGCAGGTAGAGGAGTGTATCACTGTAGATAGGAGATAATGTAGATAGACAAGTAGATAATGCATTAACTGCTCTGCAACTGGTAGTCAGTGTGAGTGAGCAGTAAAAGCTGAATACAGGACTACCTTTATTACACATAGCAAATCATGAATTATTATTTTACAGCCCAATAATAACTGTGCTTTGCAGTTCAAGTGCAATATGTAAACAGCAGGGGAGCTAAAGAAGCTACTAGATGCGGATGTAAACAGTTCTACAGTAGGGAAAAGAAAAGCACTGCAAACTGTTATTTATTCATTTCAGAGAGCCTAGAAATAAATTCTGATAATAAATAATAAATATATGGTTGGCATCTGGATAGTGAAATAGTAGATCATTCTATGCTGTCATTATGATTTATAAATGAGTTCATATTATCCACACCCACTATGGAATACCATTATTGTTCATTTCATAATGTGCATATCATTTCTATAGATTCTTCTCTGGGACCCAGTTACTGGCCAGCAAATAGGGAAGGCTCTAGCTGGACATACTAAATGGATCACTTGGCTGTGTTGGGAGCCACTTCATCTGTAAGTTTTGACTTTCTATAAAGGTGTCCATATTTTTATGTGTACTGCATTATTTACAAGGATATGATGGAATCATTATTCAATTATGGCACTCATTATGGTATGCAGATGTGAAACATTCCATCAAGCCTTACTTAGATATTAATGGATTTTCATTCATCTGTTCGCTTATCATATCATCCATCTGTTGCTATACTTCTTTATTTGATCAGGGATTTCATCTAATTGTGTGTACTCTCTCACTCTGTCAAAGGAACCCTGAATGCAGGTATTTGGCCAGTTCCTCTAAAGATTGCTCCATTCGGATATGGGACACAGTGCTGGGCCGCTGTGATAAGATCCTGACAGGTCATACACAGTCAGTCACCTGTGTTAAATGGGGTGGAGATGGCCTTCTGTACACTTCCTCCCAGGACAGGACCGTTAAAGTCTGGAGGGCGAAAGATGTAAGGCCGATGGGCTCTATGTTTCTATGGATGTTTGTTTTGTGTCGAGCTGTAACTAATGGTCATGTCTGTGATTAATCTGGTACATATTATTTGGATTAACCAACTGAACCATTATGCCTTGGGCAGTTTATTTGCTTTGGCACTGTCACAGCACCGCTATTGCTTATATGGTTCAGTCTATATGAAAAGTGATGTCTTCTTTTCTGTCCAAAAGAAAAAAGGATAGCATATGACCCCGTCCTATAATTGCTGTGACCCACAATTTCACAATTCCATAACTGACATATTTGCTAACTACTCAATTTTGCCGACATATTCTTATAGTTGTAATTTTTTCCGCCACCTACATCATTGTGGTGTAGGGTTCAGGGGCTGGCCCGAATCATTTGAGTACTTAGTTTCAGGTGTTACATTGGTATAAGTGATCAGCTCAGATCTCCTCTAATATGCAGGTACAGTGGTCCTTATCTGAAAGGCTGTTTTGGACGAGGATATTAGCTTTTTTGTTTCTTAGCTTTGTTTATTTTCTAGTGTTATCTAAAGTTTTGAACTTAACAGCTCAAGCTGCTGACCATCAGTTATCAATTATATATCAATTATTATTTTTATAATTATATATCAATTGTTGGTATTCAAAGATGCCAGTAGCCAATATTTGGGGCCAAAAATTATTTAACATAACTTTGATGTTTGTAGTGTGAACATTTACAAGATTACAGCTCTTACAAGAACAAAAAATAAATAAATTAATTAATTAATTAATTAAAATTATATCATTATATAGAGGAACGGTTTGAGCTTCAGACTATATGGGCTATAAACATTTAAAAGTTTACTTCAAGATAGTAAAAAGATTCAAAATAACTATGTTTATTAGTCAGTGATGTTAAAAAAAATTAACTTCAAAAACAATAGCTCAAAAGCTTTGAACGCCATTAAATCATTTTGTCAAAAAAAATAGTTGCACCCTATGTGTCTGCCACTGTGGCTGTGCATGTTTCATGAGGTCAAATATACCCACCAAATTATTATTCCTGTCGGTTGATTCCTTCTCTGTGCAGCTATTTTTTGATGATGACTGTACATACACACACACACAATTAAAAAAAATATATAAAACACATAAGTAGTTTGACTTGCTGACATGGTAGGAAGGTTGCATCAGGAGCAGAACTCCCTTTTGACTATATAGGTGCGAGTGAGAGCCTAGATATAGACTTAAAGATGCCCAGAACTGTAAATATATTTCCGTAAAAGTATCATAGTGAATCTGAGCCAATATGCAGTAATACTAATTTGTAAAAAAAAAAATGCACATTTGAACATTTACATGTTTATTTATTTTCATTGTTCAACCAATACCTTGTTTTATGTAATAACTAGCGCTAGTTGGGCATGTTGGATGTATTAGATGTTATCTGAGCTACATGATTAGATCAGGCAGTAAAATCTTTAGAAATAACAAACTGCATCTCTCTGTACATTTAACCAGCGAAAACACTGCAGATATAACCACTCAGACACTGCAGTAGCAGTGTGGGTCTGTTCCACACACACAAACCGCACTTTCACAAAACGTGAGGCTCTGGGCAGGGCTCGAGCTGCAAGTATGAGTCACTTTTCTCTGGCTAGATGGAGGAAAATTATAAGCTTTTGTCCAACTGCGTTGCTAAAGCTCCACACACTCCAAACAAAGCGAACAGGCTACACTCTAACCCATGTCTCTCACATGATGGTCTGCACGTTTGATTTGATTTACTCAACACTGAGCAGGACAAATACCGACCATAGAAGTGCTGGTTGGTTTTACTTGATGAGTCATATGCCGATTTTGACTATCGGGGTGGGGGGAGCTGAATATTGTTTAGTGCGGCAGACGTGAACTAGAGTGCTGATTAAAAAATAAGCGTATCTGTTCCGTCCGATAAACAAATAAATGTTAGAACAGGTATGTGAGTACTCATCCCAAAAGCATTTTCGGGCCGGCCCTTGAACAGCATGATGTGTTAGTATTTACGCTACAAAATCAGACCTGACAGTGTAATCTAATATATTAAATGTTATACTAAAGTGGCATTCTGTTCAAATCTTTGCTGTAGGGTGTGCAGTGCCGGACGTTGCAGGGTCATGCTCACTGGGTTAACACGTTGGCCCTCAGCACTGACTACGTCCTTCGCACAGGAGCCTTCGAGCCAGCCACCGCTACCATCAACCCCCAGGACCTTACCGGATCATGTGAGTGACCAAGTAACTTAAACTAAATTTAAACCGAAGTTTAAATACCGCAGTCAGGTTACGTATTATGGTGCTTTTGTGGTGATGGCGGTAAAAAATGTGTATGTTTGTTGAATTTAGTATACTGGGGAATAAAACTAAATTGGAATCCATAAATTAGAATCTATAACGTGGCCAAAAAGGTTTTGGTCTTTTTTTGGGGGGGGGGGGGTTTCCCCACTAATATTCAATTTAGCAAATAAACAGTAATTCTGCATTAAACCGTTTGTTCCGTGTATGCTTGAACTTTTCACCTAGAAAACCTACAAGATATGTAAAATGAGCAGGGGTGATCAAACTTCTGCACATGACCCAACAGTCTCTAGTTAATGTCTATAGTAGTGGAAATTAGGAGACGCCAAAGGAATCTTTTGAATCGTATTATTCTATCCACAGTGGAAGCGATCAAGGAGAGAGCTTTAACACGCTATAACAAAGTCAGAGTAAGTGAACAACGCATGTTAACTTCTATAATGTTGGTTCTTTGGTTGATTTTCGGGAGCTTTACGTTTGTTTGGTTTATGTGAACGTTCTGTCTGTTTCACAGGGTGAGGGTCCTGAGAGACTGGTGTCTGGTTCTGATGACTTCACGCTATTTCTATGGAACCCAGCAGAAGAGAAGAAGCCTGTTGCCCGCTTGACTGGACACCAGGCGCTGGTCAACGAGGTGCTGTTCTCCCCTGACACGCGACTGCTTGCAAGCGCTTCTTTTGACAAGTCCATCAAAATCTGGGATGGCAGGACTGGCAAGTAAGGCCTTCAGTCTCTTTCAGCAATAAAAATAAATAAATAAATAAAAAAAATAGTGCTTTTACATGTTAGATGTAAGCAATGGAATCAGCAGTAGTGGGTCATTTTTATCATTTTACATGCTCTAAATGTACAGAAGCTCACGAATACTAGAAAAACTGTAATTTTACCTTTTTCTTTAATTAACTGTATTGTTACATATAAGTGAGGTTACTTCGTGGAGCATTTGTGTGTTCAAGATTATTATTATTTATTAAGTAAGTAGGTTATAACAAATTAAATCTGCGTAAATCAGGCTTTAGTTTGAGTTATTACAACTTTATATAGCAGAATGACAGAAATTAATACCAACATATACTTGAAACAAATAGCTGAGTGTTCACATTTATTTATCCAGATCTGTTTATGTTTTATAAGAAGTCAGTCCCTCCTTTCCCCCAGATTAACCCTACCCTTGCAAGTGCTTGTAATTTTATCCCCTCATTGCATTATTTTTTCCACATTACATGTAGGAAGTGTGCAAGTGCGTCCACAATTCTTGAGAGGATGTATCTTTTGATCAACATGCCCTGGATAGTGCTGAGATATTCCTGGAATTCCACCACTCTGCAGCTCATGATGTATTCCATGTTCCAACTGATAAACAGAAATGTCCCCCACGGCCTCATAACCGAGGGGGAAGATTATACATGGCATGCAACGCTACCAGGGAATTCAGCACTTCTGCGTGCGCGCTGGAGTTCATACACTGAATGTTCGATGAGTCCATATTGTAAACATGGCCTTTTGTGTATCAGAAGGAACTAGAAATGTCTTTCTTGTCACATATTTCATTCTTCTGTTTAACATGAAACGGAGCGTTCATGATCTGTGATCCTGCCTGCAGGTATCTGACTTCGCTTCGGGGAGCCACCTGTTGGGGAGCGGGGTGTACACAAGTGGCTTTTTTTTGGTCTGCAGACAGCCGTGTTCTGTTAGTTTCAGTGGAAGGGCAGCAGGACAGCCACGCCCTTTAAGGTTTGGGATCGTGATGAGGGACAGGCAAACTGAACGTGAATCTCCCTCTTGCGCCATGTGTATGAGTGTTTGTGGCAGTTTGTGATGATTTCACACGGACACATAAAAGACCCCGCTCCCTTACGTATAGATCATCTCATGTCAGTATCCAGGACCTCTGGGTGTAAGCTGGTTCTATATGAGAAAAATTAGTCTGCCTCGCTCTTAAAAAAGATATGGTCCTAAACCATGTTTTTAGTTTTAGGGGTTCCCAAATACATTATTGTTGGGCTTCCCATCCAAACACTGTGTGAGATCTGCTGCACCGAGCACCATATAACAAAATTTTGCAGGCGTGGTGTCAGTGGATAATATTTGTGAATCAGATTTTATATTCAAAAACACAATACTAAAAACATAAAGCCACTAATCTCCATTTTACTCACAGAAACAGCAGGAGTTTGAAACCAGAAGAAAGCAAGCTCATACTGCAGTGCTATTGGGAAGGAAGTTAAAGGTTACCAGGATCAGTAAATGATGATATAGTCGAATGATAATGCGGTAAATATTAGCATTCTAAAACAGATACACATAGGGTCTCTCGCAGTGTGGAGTGGCCGCGACGGGTCAACACCACAACATGCCAGAGTCTCTGCATAGGAGTTGTAGAGGTCCTAAGCGCACACATTGTGTCATCCATCCCATGCAGCTTAAATGTTCTGACACAGTTCCTGCAGAATTTGTAGTAGGGGAGGAGGTGGTGTGGAGGTGGAGCGACATATTGACCACGGTGCCTCCACACACTGATTTGTTTGTCATCTCAAACAAGATAAAGGGTGAACGTCAACTACCCCAGCTGATTTCTGGCATGTGTAATTGTAGAGCCCAGGCTGCATCGTTACAGATGCTGGCCATCTGTGTAGAGTCCTGTATGAGTATTGACAGCTGATCTACCACTGGTGACGTCTAAGACGGGAAGAACTAATGAGCGAGAATTTGCTGCACACGCTAATGCCGCATCGTGGTGTATGGGTCAGTGCAGCACACAATTAAAATGCGTTGCCAACGCCGTGAACGTGTGTGAACGCCCCCCCCACCCCCTCTTTGCATGTCCCACAATGTCAAACCTACTCACCAAGTTTCATTCCTGTCGGTTGATTAATTCTGGGTGCTGTTATTTTATCGATGAGTAAATACATGATACACGTATATACATGTATATACACCTGACACATCCCAGTGTTTGAATCTGAAAGTCCAGTTATGGTTAAAATATGTAAATGCGGGCATATGAAAGTGAGATGCCATCATGTAGTGTATTTTTTTTTTTTCTCCATCCAAAGCTGGAAAACAAAATCTGTCAAGTCAGTTTTACTACAGAGGTGGTAATGCCATATTTCTGGGACTTTGTGGGGGGTTTGATGATTAGTTAAGTTTTGAAATCAGCTGTATTGAAGTTTGCAGTTTGCTTGTTTTGTCTGTTCATCATCTTCTTTAGGATGCTGTAGTCTATGAAGATTAAGTTTGCTATATTGTTCCTCCCTGCCTTTGAATATCTCAGCTGTTTGAGTTAACATTAGTTATTCTGTTGATTGGTCAGCCATGCCTGTGGTAAGCAGATGCATGCTTTATAGTGTTTATAGTAAAGGGTGCTGCAGTGTTTGTTGTGTTAGGTGAATCCAGTATTCTGGCTCATTGGTTGCAGCATTGGAGGGCGGCAGTGTGGGAATAAGTGGGGTAATGACTGCATGGCTGTAAGAAATAGGCTACAAACAGATGTAATGACACTGTAGAACACTGGCACATTTGGACGGTGTATGTACGAAGTTGACCTACCCACCCTTTTACAAGCCTACCCAAACATTGCATTTCTGCCCAGGCCACTGTCAGACAACATTCTGCTGCTGCAGACGCAACCAAACTAGCACATTTCACATCTTCTTTTGATGAGGCTGCCTGTCTTTTCTGTGCACAGCAGTGTTAGCTTGCATACAGCATTATTATTTTGGATTCTTAATGGCCAAATGATGACAGTTCAAATAATTCCCAAGTATTGGCTTTAGAACATTTTGGTTGTCACTAACATTACAAAATGTATTTAAAAAAACAAAATATTTATTTTTCTTAAGGATATTTGCTCTGACTGTGCTCATAATCTAAAATATACCTTAATATTTAAAACAAAAAAAAAGACTTGTTCTAAAATACAAATGTGTTTATGGACTGCTTGGTGGTGCAAAGACTAGTTAAAGAAGGGCCCAGGTTCGATTCCTGTCTGGGCCATCCAGGGTCCTTTCTGCCAGAGTTAGCATGTTCTTCTTGTTTCTGTGTGAGTTTTCTTTGGGTGCTCCACTTTCCTTCTACAGTCGAAACACATGTGATCAGGCAAATTGGAAATGCTAAATTGCCCCTAAGTGAGTGTGTGTGTGTGTGTGTGTATTTGCCCTGTAATGGACCTGCAGCCTACCCAGGGTGTTTTCCACATTGCCCAATAAATGTGACCCAGTGTGCCCTGTGACCCAGCCCTGTGACCCAGAAGGATCAGCATCTTAGATAATGAATGAATTAATGTGTTTAACTGAATGTGAACTTTTCTGGTAATATTTTAATACTGTGCTAATAACGATGTGTCGTGGCAGGTTTTCGCAGTCGACTGGAGTCCTGATGGTCAGAGAGTGGCGAGTGGGGGGAAAGACAAATGTCTACGGATGTGAGTGTACCTTTTGTTGTCTTCTCAACCTTTTTGATGCATACACACATGCTCACCGGCATGCTACACACCTGGGTTGAACACCTGCTAAAAGTACTGGTAGATTTTCTACGTTTCCCGCAGATTGAGGACTGGTAGCCTGACACTTAGTCTCTGTCCTCCACGCCAATTAGGCACATCCACTGCCACCCCAACCCTTCTAGGATGACGGACAGCTGTGTCACTCTGAGAAGCCTTAACCTAATCACCCAGTAGCCTCACATGCACTGTGTGACCTAAGAGGACATATGCAATGCTTACGCACATGTCTTGTGCCACAGCAGACCAGAGAGAGAAGCACGGGATCCGTAATGACGTCTTGCTGGCTTTTCTTAATGAAATTGTGCAGCGCTAACTCATTTAAATAAGCGCCCAGCAGACCTGGTCCAATCTTCATAATCCCTTCCCCACACACTGCTTGTAATTATTTAATCCCAAACAACACCGGGGTTACACAGTCTGCTTCACTGAGCACACCTTCCCCTTCTACGCCATTATGCGACGGAGTGTCTTTCCTCCCCCTTCTAGTCCGCCTCACCTGCCCCCCCTCCGCCCTGCTCCCTGCCCCCCTCCAGCTCTCTCTCTCTTGCTCTCTCTACTCCTTCTCCTACTCTTCTCTACATCTCCATTCTCTTCTTCCCCTCTCTCCTACCCTTCTCTCTCCTCTCTCTCTCTCTCCATCTAACATCCCAATTCACTCTCACTATCCCATCCTCCCACCTCTCACAATGTTAATCTCTCTCTACCCTTACTCCCTCTACTCTCCCAATTCCTACTCCCATCTCACCTCCCTCCCTTCCACTCCCCTTTTGACCCCATCTTATACTTGTTCCTTATCTCGTAATATCTCGCTATTCTATTCTCAGTACTTCAGTACTATCTTGAGATTATCCCATCCTTATACCAACCTTTTCTCAGCCATCTACGATAATACATCTACCCCCATACCATAGCCCACCTATCACTTCTCTCTCCTTTCTTTCCCTATCAAAGCGTCAACCCTACCAAGGACTAATAACCATACGGACTAGTAATAGCACATGTCGCACGTAACCTTAACTTGTTAATAAAAGTAGAACGGAGATGAAGCAGATGAGGCAAGCACACGAAGAAGTAAGCAGTATTGAATGAAAAGAATTTGAGAGGACGACTGATGCCATCGAAGTCAATAGCCCGTCCCTCGTCTAACGCTACCCCCTATACTCAAAAAACCTACCGATGAAGCCCCGAAGAAAGAACGTTGTTCACTAGCAATACACAGCTCTGTACTAGATCTACTCGATGAGGAAAGCGTCACCTTATGCCCAATGCTACACAGACTATCAGCTAGAGAGGCTATAATCCCCACGCCCTACCCCCCGCATCTCCCCGTGTTTTGAACACTGTAAGCACAGAGCTGGAACTTGGGCCTACTGTCTTGCATTTCCTGCAGTAGGGCAATGACAGCGTCAGACTAGAGTACGTTCGTTAGGCCTCGAGCCGCGTCCTTAGCTGTAGAGAGCCGAGGGCCGACCTTAGTGTTGCCACTCACGTATAGAGCACCAGGGACGTGTGCAACAGGAAGGTTCTACAGGCCTCCTGGCTCAGGCTCAGGCTCCATTGGCCCTACTCTTTTTGGCTCCTTCAGGTCCCCAGTTCGGTACTGTTGCTCAGTTCTGGAATGTTGCCGGGATCCGAAGAGTAGGTGCATACGTAGATAACTTCCCCGCGCATGTACCTTAAGGTCGGAAGCTGAGAGAAATGGTATGTGTACATCTGATATGATATTGCCCACAATCAGCCTCTCAATAAATCGACTACCAATAACTATAAACAGACCACCGACGAGTATCCCCGGGCTCATCTCCACCCCTGCTATCTGAACATTCTTTGGCTTTGTGACCCGTGGTCAATAATCACAACCGCCTCGATGCAGCGCTCCCCCCTTACTATGACCCAGCCATCGCTCGTAGACCCAGATCCCGGCGCGCCGCGGTCACTGGATACATTCCAGGCCTGCGAAATATGCCACATGGCGCCTCACGCCCAAGTACGAAGGGAGCGCAAGCCTGGCCGGCCTGCCCACACACCGGCACAATGATTAATATAAGAGCAGGAATTATTAGGAGCTTTGGAAGCAGCTGCTCCGACTTCTTCTGAGGAAAGCATGCACCAAGGTCCAGGTATGGAGTTGAAGTCGTGTTTCACCAGAGTTTACCATCTCTCTTGCACACTTCTAAGCTTCTGACAATATTCATCCACTGTTAGCTCCGTAGGGTCCACATACTAAGCCCGACAAATCTTTGCCGTCACGGGTTAGATAACGCGCGAACAGCACTGAGACGCTGAGGAGACCAGAATAGATGCCTGGTTAGCGCCCAGGACGCTCTATTTCTCCCAGGCATTGCGCAGCCCCACTAATCGGCTTTACCTTCCGTAGATAAAACTGTATTGTTCTAACTTTACCACCTTTTAGCAACAGCGGCGAGGAAGAGCAGCCGAGACCCGGCCAGCCGCGTCCAAGAGCGCATCGAGCCGCAGCATTAATCTCCGTACACGCCGACCGTACATTCTACATAACAGCGCAGCATCAACGGGGATAAGGCCGCACTAAGGAAGCCGCCTTTTAGATTTTATTTCCCCCCGTGCCCCCAGATAGGCTCCTTACGACGCAGAACAACCGGATGTAGTTCGTCAGAAGAGCCGCAGTGCACGCCTCTGCAACCTAACACATGCCCGCTCTCGCTGCGTGTGTGAAGTGGCCCTTCTCTTCCTTCCCTCAACTTTACTCTCCACTCTTACAAAACCCCCAACAGACCACCCTTAAGCACTCCGTCATTTTCCATCTTCTTCTTCACCTGCAACATCGCTCTTTTTTTACATGCTAAGCTTATTTGTTAGGAGACAACAATACGAGGAGGTAGTAAAGAGAATGTAGTAACATGTAACATGTTTAAGCTCGATTCTTTGGCCAACGTGAGTCTGTAGTGTTGATTACACAGTCTGATTATTTCTGAAACATCAGACATTTACACAGACTTTGATTATGTCAATGAATCTGTGTTCACCAACAACCCCTTCTCCATACACAAAGTTCATTAGTTTGATATTGTGCAAAATGTATTCTTTCTAAACCATCAACATTTTCAAAGTACCATCTGAATCCACTATATGAATCATTGAAGTTGACCAATTATTGAAATGTCGAAATACCTTGGTGGCAACTGTTGGTTTGTCTGTCATAAAGTAAAGATGAAATATGAATATGAGCCTTACAGCCAGCTGTTAGAGCTGAGGCTAAGAAAAACCTCTAGTTATTCCCTTCTCCTTTATACATGGTGTGGCGTGTCAGGATCTGGGTTGGGCAGCCTGCCTTGATAGGCTTTCCTGAAGACTTCAAGTATGAGACTGCAGCACACAGGCTGCTCACTTAATAAATTTCAATAAGGCATGTCTTAACATCTGTGCTTTATTTGTTTAATCATTTTGCATCTGTTTTCTCCGTCTTTCATTTATAGACAGACATATAGCTCACCATGAATGAACTGCTAATATTAGTGGTCTTAACAGCGACATGAAATCACAGGCTCACACGCAGTCCAACTTCAATAGAAATGACAGAGGAACATCAAGGTCGTACAAAACCATCATATACATCTAAACCATTTCCACACTTTGTTAAATATACTTCAGTGCAACGAATAAAAATGTAAGCCATATGGGTACAAATACTAGGAGCGAGGGAACTACTTTCTCACCTTTTGGTTTTACCACATACGTGGATTTGTATGAGTAAGAGCACGGTGTAGAAGACACTTGCATGGTTTTACATTAAGTGAAAAAGTGCAACTTTATGATTCGTTGGTATGCTAGGCAGAAAACTTCAGCGATATACTGTGCATCAAAACACCACATATGTGCTTTGTTCTCTGTTCTCCCTCTCATGCTGTCAATAGCTGTGTAAAGCATGCAGACACAGATGGCACTATAATCCACTGCTCTCAGCCAGGGGTCAGGGTAAGACTTGCGCTCTTCATTTGAGTGACGTGGCCAACTGTGTCTGCATAGTCCTCCGTTTCTCTATGGAAGCTGACTGTTAACCCTCTTCAGTCGGTCCTCCACACTTGGTTCAGAAGCTTCACAACCTCCTCGTACAGGACAAAGACGATGGCCACATCCAGACACACCCGGCCTAGCCGAGGGACCGTACCTTTATAGAACCTGTAGCATGGAGAAAGCCAGGTTAGAAGGCTGAAACGGGTCACTAGTTATTTAGATGTTCATAGGGGCTAAGAAAATGCGTACGCTTGAGGGCCCTCGTTCCTTAGTATTTGGAAAGCACAGTCGAGAGTGTTCTTGTAACGGTGGGCTTCCAAACCCTACAACAGAAAAGTATTATCAATAATTTTGATGACAGCAAAGCAAAAGGCTTTAACAGCTTGGCAACTGTTAAACTGTACCTGCATCCTAGTCTTCACTACATCCAGAGGCGTGTTTCCAAACACACTTGCTGCACCTGCAGTTGCGCCAAACATGGCCGTGACTAATGGATGCATATCACGCCTGGGGTCATCACCTAGGGAGAAAGCCAATAATACCATGCCGTGGTTATGTGTTCTATATAAATTACAATCGATTTTTAGTCCAACGAGTAATTCTGCATCTGCTGTAAAGTCCCTCCCCTTCTCTCACCTTTGTACCAGTTGCGTAGAAGGTTCATCACATAAAAGCGTATAGCTTGGTTGGTCCCCTGTTTCAGAACTGTAGCAGTGAGCCCCTGGTATGTCCCCCGAACCCCTGCGAAACCAGGACGCATTACATTAGCAAGCAATTAATTAAGCATTGAATGAATACGGATTTTTTAATATCCAACTATAGAACCTGGTTCCAGTAGCATCTAGTAAACATCTTATGTTTGTAAATAGCATGCTTCCTACATATTGTGTTGACATGAATATGGTTTTTAAAATGGAGACTTGGTAACCCAAACATGATACCAAATTACCACTTATACTTACAGGAAAAAAAAAAAGAAAGCCTTTCGAACCATCCTCCTCAACTCATTTATTATTACCCTAACAGTGGATACAGGCGTGTGCAGGTGTATAGCTGTATCTACAGACATTCCTGATTTGTGAAGGTCGGCACAAACTTCTCTCTCTCATTTAATTCCTCATGTTGATGAATGAATAAAGGAATTGGCCTCTGAGTCACCCCATTATTACATGCCCGTGAAGCAAAAAGGCATGGATGACCTAGTTCATGCATCTTGATAATTATATAATGGTTAGACCTTCACATTTTCTGGGTAAAACTGAACTAATGTACTATGTGACTTGGCTACCCAGCTTTACCAAGGTTGCCAATAATTATGGCACTCACTTTAAGCATTGACAGTTGGCATCATTGAACAGGTAAAAATCTGTGATAAGTGACAAGTCGGCTCCTCGCTCATTAACAGCTATTTTAATTAAGCAAAATTATACAAAGTAACAAACAAGTTCAGTCCATATTCTACCTTGATCACGGATGATTTCACGCACACCATGGAAGAAGCCTCTGTACCGTGGTTGTAGAGAGCACTGGTCATGGATTAACTTCACCTAAAGCAAGTTCAATTAGATCTTAGTTTAGTTTCCTCTTAAAGTCTTAGTACATTATGACTAATCACTCTTGGGAAAACTAGGCTGTAAAGCAGTGTGAACATTATCTCTCAACTCATGCAATGCGCAAATTTGTCTAACCTTTAGCGTCTCCATCGGGCAGACCACTAGAACTGCTTCAGCGATACCTGCTCCCAGTCCACACAGCAAGCTACGAGTGTTATCAAGGCGACCAGTATCATCTCGCATTGGGTTGCTCAGGACCTCAAATGTGCCAAACCTGGCAATTACCGTCCACAAGAGAAATGGGTAAGAGACAGAGGGGTGCTGCGTAACCCGTAAGAAGCACTGAGCTGATGATTTGAATGCACCTCAAATGGATTCTCTTACCGAACGGCAGACTTGGGGATGGAACCAAAAAGCAATGAGCTTAGGCCTCTGTAGAGCCCTCTCACTCCATGATCCTGAACAGTCAGCTTCACACAGTCCCCTAAAGCACACATTTATGGTTAACAAACCACATTTTCAACATCTGGCAGACAGATTAAAAACCCCAGTCAGTTATCACTGCAGGGCTGTTATTGGCACAGCAACTGTGCACTAAACAAAGTCAAAGTCATTCCTATTGTGAGTGGAACCTGTTAAAGCAAATTCTGACTGGGGCTTGTAAAATTGGGGCAAATTATACTTAGGGGTGGCTTAATACCACTTTTTCATGTGCGATACAGATAACAACCTTACATCTGCCTATATTTGTACATTGCCTAATATAGTCATGAAAATAAAGGCATAAATTGTGAAACCAATATTCTACTACCTTAAAGGATGATACACATAGCCCAAAATGTGATTCAGGTATACAATAATGCAGTTTTTTTTATTATTTAAATTATATATTTATTTATGTAGACCTTTTACCAGGATTTTTAAATGGGTCAGCATTAGGGCTAAATGATTTGGGGGGCCAAAACAAGTTATTGCAATTTCTCTGAACAACATTGCTACTGTGATTTGAAAATATTCCATAAATTGAAGTTCAGGCCTGTTACTTTGGCCATAAAGACCATCCACACTTTCAGATTTGAACACTGAACCTGCCAGACTGCCAGTTAGTCATGGTTGTGATGTCACAGCATATCTTCTCAGTTGCTTCTGACAGGTCTAACTCATCTACAGGCTGTTTAAAGGCCCAAGTTTTGGCTCAATATTTGTTAATGTGATAACATTGTTGATAATAGGTGCTATGATTAAGATTGCAACCCGTTATTTAATAAAAAGCATTATTTTAATGATTCATCTTTCAGCCCTTCTAAGCACCAAAGTCTAAAATTGTGCAAAGGTTTAGCTAAGCACTTCCGTAATAGTTCAGCCTAATGGATCAAATTAATTTATAGTTTCTTCCGATATGTGATCCAGTGATTTTGCCATGTGTTGTACCAGTACAGAGTACCCTATAGGCACACCCCTATGAGTGAGGCTCTTAAAACTGGGGCGGATTTTTACTGATGCTTTGGGTGGGATGCTAAAACAGACTAGGCCAGGATTCTCCTCACCAATCCCTCGGTATCGAGGGGGGTTGGCCCGCTCGTCCAGCTGCAGCTGGGTCTTCACATACTCCGTTGGAAAGGTGATGCAGACCTCAATACCTCCGGCTATTCCACCTACACAGAGAGCAAAGACGATTATCAACAAACACAGCAAAGCAGAAGACCCACTGAAAATCAAATCTCATGTGTGTGACAAATGTGACATGACAGAGTTTTTGGCATTATGAAGTAAATAACATTTCAGAACCAGACAATTATTATCTACATAAACTGACTCTTATATGAGTCAGCATAGAGTACCTCTTGCCTTATACTCTTCAGCAAGGATTCAGATTAATGGTCATTTGTGAAAGAAAGAAATGGTGGCTTCACTTGTAGGGGGGATATCAGTGTTTTTGTGGCTGCTGGTTTATTTGTTTTTCACAGAGTCATTGTCATCTGCCATAGATGGGATGTCCCGCCATGATATCACTGAAGATGATGAAAGTAGGCTAACGGTTGCTAGCTAAGGCAATGCAGGGCAGGTCACACCGTTAGCCAGCTCGCTAATGTCGTTAGCCGGCTATCTCGTTACCATGTCAGCGACAAAATCTAAACACAAGCCAAATATAAAAAAAGACTGTCGTGTCTGAAAAGGCCACCACCGGACTAAAAGGACAGTTTGGCCACCACTGCTTAATGAGAAAACAGACATTTGACTGAAGTGCTGCGTCTCACATGCGCCAGTGTTGTTGTGCGGTGAGCCACAGAAGTAACAGTGGTTCGGCTAGAGCGACCAGAGCACCATCAGCAGCGCCTGTTGGCTCTTTGAGCATTTACCTGCGAGAATAGCCTTTCCCGGGTGGGTGACCTTTCTCCCACCTACCGCAGCAGCCGCTAAACTCCTCTTTCCTGCACAGGCGTGGTGAATCGGCGTGAACTTGCCCGCCACGACTCCACCAACGCTGCCTGCTAGACGCGACGGCGGAATCGAGGTCAGCGCTGCAGGATGCTGCTGCGATTTGCATCCTTGCCTCAAAATCGCATCTTTACACGGCCCATCCGAAACGGAGAACGGCTTGTACAACGACGACATTTTCTAGCAAATTCTGCCCGCAGCCAAACAAATAAATTCACACGCGTGCTTTCACCAAAACGCGCCTGTCCAATGAGACAGAGCCAACACAATCACTGTCGGACCATTCTGTGGCGTGGTGCTCATGAATATTAAAATACGTGTCATATGACCGGCCCTGTCATTGGTTGAGCCGTGTGGTTTGGTTAATTTATTCATATATTCCACCTGCTTAATATTAAGAGCCTCTCTCCGCCAATAGCGTCCCGGTATGACTGTATGTCCTGCTCTGGCACGATGTTTGCTACGAAACATGTGATTGGCCAACATCAGGAGAATTAAAATGAGATTTTACAGAATGCAGGTCATCCATATTTATAGAGGGGAAGCAGAGAGAATAATAACAACGTCTAGAATAGAAACGCAATGTAGTCGTGGTAAACAGAAAAGTATTCAGGCATAAAACACTGAAGTCTGAATACTTAAAAGTAGATCTTGTGTGATGTAATGTTTTCCAGCTCTATTCAGAAGCCACCCCAGCCCACTTTCAACAATATACACATGACTGCAGATCTTGTATTGAGATTCGTTGATATATTTTTGAATATTGCGCTATTACAGTAGATCCTAGAATATGACTTTCATAATAAGATGCATTTTTTAATGGGCTCGATCAACAAAGTTTCCAGTCTTTGAACCTAATTAATGTTAAGCTGAATGCTGAGTGGGGATCCTCCCGACTTGTAGCTACTGCTGCTAGCACGCGCACTCTCCAGATCGCAATTCAAATTCAAAATCCAACGGTCACTTTTCCGAAAAGATAAGCCGCTGCACTTCAGGCCAATAGTTCAGTCATGTTTTATGTTTATCTTCATAAATAATTCACCTATAATGTTTTGTTATAACGAAGACAGTCCGTGTTAGTCATAATATAACGTCAGACAATTCCTTGGTCTAGCCAACTTGGCTAATTTAGCTATCGTTAGCCTGCTAGCCTAGCATAGCTATATAATTATTTTGGGATGTTTGTAATTAATAGCAAGAAAAAACTCAGATAATGTAATGGTAAGTAACCTCTCTTCGATAGCTGGGTAGCTAGCTAACTTTATCAATGTTAGATATTTAATGGAAATGTGATTTTTGACCCTCAAGATAATTTACCAGTGGTTTTATTACTCATGAGAAATTTCTTCTGTCATATGGATGTATCCGGGGAGCATTACACTTTTAGGATTTTTTAGACGTTGTTTATAAGCAATAATAGGGGTGTAGGCAAATAACCAAAACCAGCCTAACTTTACTGAGCTGCATAACCCAACAAATCATTAAAAAATATCTGTTTAGAAAGGCCAAAAAATTCATATACCCTGCTTACCTGTAATTGAAATATTACAGAATATCTCCATATTTATGCCTGGAAGAATCTTGTAATAAGATTTCAGACAACCCAAAGTGGATCATACCATTTCTTAACCCTGTGCTACTTTTACATTTTGTCTATGTGCCAAAGCTGTTGTGCAAGCCAGTGGAGACCTCATAGGTTAAGGTGAGTGGCTAGCTGTCTAGCTTGTTTAATACACTTTTATTTTCTACCTTCTGTTTTTAGGTTTAATTGTGTCAGGTAGCTAAGAATAAAACTAACGTTGGCTAATTTATAACTTTTTCTTGAAGTTATAGTTTAACTAACTAACAATTTCTACTTAAAGTTAACATTTACCAGCATCTTACCTAATATTACAGATGATGAGTGAGCTGAGCTACAGTTAAGGAATAATTAATATCAAATTGTACCACACTTTTGTTATTGCCACTGCTAGTCTTTATTGTTGAAGTCTATTTAAGTGTTTCATCTGTATTAATATGGGTAAAAAAAACTTTTATATCTTTCCGGTCCTACTGTTTTTGATGTAAGGCTGTAGTGCTGTCAGTACACACATTGAAGTTGTGTGTAATAGATGTGTTTGGGCGAGAATGATTTATTATTGTCAAGTTACTAGTATTATTTCAACATAATATGTCATACCCTTACAATAAGTGATAGTGATAAGATGTGCCGTTCTTCCTGAGGGATAATCCTGTTATTTTTTAATCTTAAAGTACAAGAACTCTCTCACTGAGGCACAGGTACAGGCAACATGACAGACAGTGATTGATCGACAAGGGATGGATGGATTTACAATTTATTTTGACATCCTTTCTGACTCATGCTTTAATACTGGCCTTGTTGGTTGTCATTCAGTCATAAGATGTGAAAAGTGATGGCTGGACAACTGCAAAAAACTTTATAGAGGAGGACTGATGATTTCATGTGCTGTATTAGAGCCCAGCTATAAAAGTGTCTGAATCTTGATATTTTTTTAACATTCAGGCTTTTTAACATTCGTTCTTGGACGAATTTTGTTGTTCTGTCTATCACATTATGAGTTTTAGGTGCTTCTGTTGATCAGCAGGTGATACAGTGCTCGGGTTGACTGACTATGCTTGAAGGGACAGGTTTAAACCTTCTCATTCTTCCTCCTGTTGCTTCTCCCTGCTAGACAGAGTGTTTATGGTAGCTTCTGTATGTGTTTAGCTAGCTATGCTAATAAGGGTAATGTGTAGACCAGCAATTGAACTTCTATGCTGGAAGCAGTAGGAGGTTTAGCCCATTTTCTTATGGGATGTTATCTTGTTATCATTTAAAGGTGCATCATTTTTAGCTTAGTGTTGTGTGGGTAAATGTTGGAATTCACCTCTTAGGTAAGGTTAACAGTAACAGACTAAGGAGCTATTTGCAAAAGTAGGTGAATCTGTAGAAATAATGCAAACAATGAATTAATCTGATACAGTTTTATTCTGTTTAACCAAAACAACCTTTCCAACATAAATACATAAAAATACATAAATAAATTACATAATCAAAAAACATGAGATATTTGGGAAACGTATTATTTTTGACTACAAAACATAAGAGCAAGCATCAGCATGATAAAATGTGTATAATTATATTCTATTTGCTTGTTTTATTAACATTTGTAGTACATTTTTGAGGGATATGAGCATACAACAGAATTTCAAAATTAGCAATTTAGCTGTTTCTGTGAACATTAACCTGCTTCTCTACCTGCACTGTACACTTTAAATATTTATACTGTTTACAACCACATACTTAACTGATACTGCTCTACACTTTGCACGTGCCCTCTTCACATATTGTACTGTTTCCACAGGTCCTACTGTACTGTTTGCACACATTGTTTTCGTCTATCTGTCTTTGCACTACACTATTTATATATAGATCCCAGAAAAAGGAACAAAGTTTATCCAGGGCTTGTCTGCTTTTTTTTCTCTTAATCAGTCTGTAACCCCACGTGTTGATTCTAAAACTTACAGCAGGTGTTTTAGTGCTGCTGTTGGTGAGAGTCTTTGCTCCACAAATAATGCATGACACAAAGCAAAATACTGGCTATTTTATATTTCAACTGAGCGGGAGAAGTAGTCTTGGAGGTTTAGAGACAGTATACCCTGATGGCAGCTATTAGGAAGCTTCTCCTGGATTGTGGAAACTGCAAACCCTTGCATCTTCTGATGGAAGACGAAAGTCAGGCATCACACTATGCTCAGCCTAATGTCATAGGTCCATGGGCCTTTGACCATCTCTTTGTGACTGATGATAAAAGATCGCAGTCATGTCCTACTGAGGAAGATAAAATATCCAACTACATTAAAGACACCCTAACCCTAACCCATCTTCCCCAAGTAGCATCTTTTACTAAGTGTCCTATGAGATGGAAGACACAGGAGTACCAGACTCTCAGCAAGCACATCACCCTATGGTTGTACAGAACTTGTCTGGTCAGGATCTTGGTCCGGAATCATATTAAAATCTACACCAGGCACACATCAAGCCCCACCAGCTGTTATGTCCTCTCCTCACCTGTTTCTTTTTTCTTGTTCTTCATCTCTTCATCCCTCTTAAAATCCACCTCATCAGTCTCTATGTGCCCATCATTTGCACTGATTAGGCGCTCTTCAGAGATGCCCTTAACACTAGGGCGAGATTTCTCTGTCTCACAGGGTCACCTGGGTTCATCTGATAGCTTTTGTATGCAGCTCTCACCTTATAAATAGATCTTGATTTAACCTTGTTTTTAAGGCCTTCTGTTCAGATGTAAGGTAGGTGTTTTGAATATAGATTTCTTGCAAGCACATAGGAGCTCTTCCAGTGACAAACGAGTTGTGAGTTGGTTGAGTTTTAGAGCACATACTCAAGGGTTCCCTATAAATGCCAGCCTCTCATGAACCAGTAGCTTTTGTAAAGGAGTATAAGCTGAATATGTTCAGACCCTGTGTATTGTTATATCACACAGTAGTTGTAATGTTGCATATCATTGTTGTCCAAAGAAAAACAAGTATCTCCAAAATGGCATCTTTACAGGATAGGGCTTAATTTCATGTCAATTTAAGTCAAAGGATCCATATTCTAAGCAATTTTGGGCCATTTTTGACATTATGAAATTTTCACACAGTGTAAACAGTAGCTGCTGTGTTCAAATGATGCAGGAAAGTAACCAACAAAAAAGTAATCAACAAAAATAGAGATACATGTTTTTTCTGTGGATAGTGACAATATACATTTTTAATAGTAGTGAGAGAGCAGATTAAAATAAGCTAATTATACAAATGTGATATTACCAGAATTATCATTTCTGATTTGCACATAAACTTATAATTTGACACACATTTCAACACTGCACATTAAGAGCTTTCAAATCCTTTAATGATGAGCAATGCAGTGTTCAGGTAAGATACAATACATTATTTTAAAAAGCAATAAAGATTTGGTCTCCCTCTTTATAACAGTCAAAAGTTGAAATATTTGTCATTACATAGACATCTACACATAGAAACTACACAAAAAATCAATTTTATTATAAAAGGTCAGTCACCAATAATAAGATTAATTATTCATTTTAACAAATCAACAGTAGTTTAAGGAAAGGCAATTATTTTGAGAAATCATGATACTAGTACTGTCTGACAGTTTGATCTGACTTGTCTAATACTTTATCATTTGAATTTGTGCAGTTTGCAGAATTGAGTACATCAGAGAACAGCAAAACATTTTTTGTCCTAAAATAAATAAATAAAAATAACTAAATAACTGCTTATGTCTACACAAATTGCATATTTGAGACAGGCTTGCTTGTGATCTAACAATTTAGCAAATCATAAACCTGACCTCTCTCCCCTTGACATTTAATTTTTACGCATCCTTTCTCTGGCCTTCAAATAACAGACATTTTTCCTGTGAAGAAAAAGGGATAAAAGAAAAATCAAACGCCCATATGAGAAGATAATCAGCCCAATTAAATGATAAAAGCTTCATAGCAGTGAATGGGTAATACATTTACAAAACGTTTCATTCATGTTGTTAGCATAGGCCACATCAATGCAGTTACTTTTCCCTCACCCTCTGATTTTGCAGGGCTTTGTGAGAATTTTGAGCTTCATGTGAAGTGTGTATGGGGATTTATTATTGTTATTGTTATTATTATTATTATTATTATTATTATTTACCTCATGCCAGCGTAGTGTATGAAGTGGAAGCCCCAGGTGGCAGTGTGGGCAACTGGTAGAAGAGTCTGTATCCTCCTCATCTGTTTCTCTCTTCATCTCTTTCGGGCCCTCGCTGTCCCATAGAGGGAAAGGTATAGAGTGTGAGGAGCGTGCCACTCCAAAGTGAGGCCTGGGGTCCTTCTTGTAGCTTAGGCGTTCACCACCATTGGGTAAGGCTAAAACCTCATTATCTAGGTGGGTCTGCAACAGAGTATTAAGAAGACAGCACCATCTAGGGGACATATGCAGAACTGACACTTGGTATTTTGAACTGCACCCTCGGATACATAATTTACAGCAGGCTGAAATGGTTGAAACAAGATACTGGAGTCATGGTAGGACATTGAAACTCAACTCTGAATGATAAAGTAGGTCCAAAATATACAAACAAAACAGATCAGTTATCTATTGTAATAAGTTCCACCATTGTCGAAATGACATCGTACCTGGGGTATATTCAACTCTTCAGTAGGGAAGGATTTCATGCAGTACCAGCAGAGCTCTGAGGAGATTCCTAAGGAGTAATGTCAGCATTAATACAGCACCCTACTGTCAGATAATCTGGAATGAACATGGGATTCATGGATTAAAACAATTAGAAAATTCGACCAGAACAATTTGCTATTAGAATTTGAAAGTTTAAGTACTTCTGTATGGGAGTTCATGATTTTCTCCAGTGTGTTAAATACAAAGGATATAATATGAAAGAAGCAAAGACAACAACACCCCTACACTGTTGTAATATTCTAATAATAGAGAGATACATACTGTCTGTGTTTGTGGGAGCACATCCAAAGGCTGGTACTAAATTTAGGTACTGTAGATCTTCGTCTAGTTTGGGCGGTTCCTGTGGTTGTTCATGCTCTTCCTGATGCTTTTCTTTTAGGTCAGTTTCTAACTGTGTTATGAAGTCAGCCTCACTGCAGCTCTGTGAATGGTATAACAAAAATGGAACAGAATACAAATGGTGATTCATGTGAATGTAAAACATGTAGAAACAGTAAGAAAGGGTTTGTGTTGCCCTAACCTGATCCTGGGTATCCTGCTGTATGGGATGCTCCTTAGAAGCCTGGGAATCTTGTAAACTGTCTGTCTGTTTCTCACTGTTTGTGCATGGTTTATAGGGAAGGCAGAAAAATATACATCAGACACGCTAATATCTAATACCACAGTCATATCAGCAGTGCATTTCACCATGCAAGTCACTTTCTATCCTGCTACGGCTGTTAGTCTTATCATCTTGCTTACAAGATTTTTCCTCCCGAGTAGAAGTTATCGATGAAGCCAACTGTGACTTACACTGAAGAGGCTTGTCTGACATAACAGATAAGACACACAGAACACTTGTTTTGCCCAAAATGCCTGTCATTGCAATCCACATTTAGACCTGTCCACTCACCCCATGCAGGCCGTCTGGGTGTCCTCTGCACTGCCGGCCATTCCACCGACTGCCCGGGTGGCAGCACCCGCTGTTTGTTTTTCTCCGTCTTCTCGCTTTCCACGAAACAGAAGCCCTGATCGTTCAATAATGGATGAGTCTGAATGGCTCACAAGCAGCTTTGCTGTAAAGAGTAAGCGAAGGCCAGCTCGGGTGTCACCCCATGGCTGGCACCCACTGTCAGCATAGTGGGCCACCATGTAGAGGGACAAAGACCACAGAGAGATAAATGAGTTATCTGCTTCAGTAGCACCCATGTAAGCCTCAAATAAATAATGCACTGCTGATGTTTCTGCTAAAGCTTATCAGTGCAGCCTTTATTTACAGATAAGATTCCTATTAACATTCTCACCTTGCATGTAGATTCTGCCATATACGCATTGAGGGGAGGGTCTTTATAAGTCATCGCATCTGTACATGCAATTAGATTCCCCCAACTCCCTCTCTTTCTCTCTGTTTTGTGCAGTGGAAATGTTCAGTGGAGGCCGAACATGAATGTAAGTGCTTATGACTGTGCAGTGAGCTCATTAGTGTGGAGGTGGCCCACCACTTTATGGAGCTGTTGGATACGTACTTACACAGGGTGAGTCACTCAAAGCTTCACCTCCATTCTCTCTTTTACTCCCTCCCCTTTCTCTTTCACTCCATCAATTTCTCACCCTCTTCACCTTTTCCTCTCCCCCTTTCAGCGCTGCCTCCGGCGCAAACAGCATCAGTGGGGAAGGGTGGATTAAGTGGTAATGCTGTTGCTTCGCTCCACAGTTTTCACTATTAACCTTTTGCAGGTGTTCCTGACACAGTGATGATAATGATTTGGCTGCGAAATGCACACAGAGTGAGCTAGAGAGAAGCTAGAATTATAGAGTGTGGATGTGGCTCTGTATAATTCCTTCAGGACACTTTTTACTTGTTCCCATTTAGAAACGGCCTGTTATCAACAAATGAGGTCAAATTAATCATTTCTTATAACAGGCTAAGATGAATTCTCACTGCAGCTGGTTAAATGTTCCGTGTCTTTGTATATTTACAGCGGAAACAAGACTGGCCTCTAGCAGCGAGCTGGTGGCTGTAAACGCTCTGGCATTCTTTCCAAGCTTTTGACAGGATTTGACACAGTGTAAACACAAAAGGCTCAGACTGTCGCTGTATGCATTGTGCTGGGACACATTGACATAAACACGTTTCTATACATTTGTGCATGATGGCACAAGCACATTTAGAGGAGCAGTAAAGTTCACAGCACACCAAAAAGCCTGATCCGCATTTGCAAAACAACCTGTTTACCTCTGCAAGGAAGCTCGGAGTGCACTGTGGAGACAAGCAGAGAAGCAGCAGCTCCTGCACAGGCAGGGGAGATGATAATTATACTGTAATTATCATCATGCATAAAGGTTTAGCGTATAAAAAGGATCAAGGGGATATTATTGCAATCTCATGGAATTCTAAACGATTTGGCTCAATTATTACTAATCAGGCAAATATAGGGAGTGCGCAAGATGTGCTTTAGTCACTGGGAAAGTTTGAGAGGAGAGTGTTTTGACCATTTCGAAGCGCTGCCGTATGCTGGTTGGTTGACTTGGCGGAGTGCATCATCAGAGCTGCTTCCAGTACTGCGTATGACTCAGTGTAATTATCTGTCTGTTTTTATATCTGAAGTATCTGTGCCTCTGCCGTCACTGCCTTAGACTATGTTTTTTTGAGCTTGATTTTGAACAGATGTATGTGTGGTTGCGTGCATGTGTAGCTGCGAGTGAGTGATGAGTGAGTAAATGCAACAAATTGGCATGGGTGGAGACGCTGCGTACATCCGAGGTTGGCTACACTTCATATGTAAAACAACTGGTGTGCGTCCATGTGTGCATGCTGGCATATGTGTGTGTGTTTGTGTAGGCTTTAAATGTTATGTCACCATTTACAGTAATTATTGGCATAATGTAACAGACTCTTTTCATATTGCAGTGGAAATGTTCAGTGGAGGCCGAGAGTAAATGTAAGTGCTTATGACTCACCGGCATTCTTTGACAGCGGCTCAATGGTATTACTTTGCTCTCTGCTCGCTGATAGATCTCCTCTCATCATTGCTCACCGAAGGGCTTCTGCATGCCATCAAAGAGGAGGAAGACAGAGTGCAGTGAAGTACTGTGTTTCTGAAGCTGATTTACTCACTGAAGGAAGAACCATCCCATAGCGGTTGGTGGGCATCTGAAGTTATATTGAGTCAATCAAACTGGTTCACTGCTTGTAGCAACTTCCCAGAAGCTTGTTTCCAAAAAGGGCATTAGGACGATATTGTGTTTATCGCCTGCAGCCAAAGGTTTTATCCTAATATTAAGCAGTTCCCTGTTAAAATTAGGTTTGAGATGACATTAAACGGAGTGCATGATCATCAGCAATTCTATAAATAATGCCACTTTTGCCTCATGACACTAACACTGAACCAATGTAAATCTAAGGTAAGCAGTTCGGCACAGCGGGTGGTTGCATTATTCATGAATATTATACACACTTCATTATGCCAATAGATGTCCATTTGCACAATATTACTCTATTCAGAGGTCAAAAAGATACCTCTGCGTTTAATTACAGAGCAGCCGTTGGTATCGGAAAAGGCTTTTGAGCTATGGAATGTGTCTTTGAGTGCATGGGTGTATGTGTGGGTTTGAGTGTGGATAGGTTGGGTAAGGAGGCAGGTGGGTATTTGCGTAGTTGTGAATGTTAGGCTCTCTTGCTTGGGTCCCTGCATATGGGCGCCGAACACCTAATCTGGCATAGGTTTATGAATGTGAGGGTGTTTGTGTCCAGTGTGTGAGTATAAATCTTAATGCTTGGGGTTCTGCAGTGGTGCATGGCAGTAGATGACTCACCCGTCAATCATGTGACTCATTAATCACTGCAGCTCTCTCTCTCTTTCTCTCTCTCTCTCTCTCTCTCTCTCAGCCCACCCCTCTCTTTTGGTTCCAGTGTGTCCCCATACTTATTCCCGTCACATCATTGTCCTTTCTACATTCTGTCTTGCTTTGCCTCTGCATTTGTGAATGCCTATTAAATATATACTCTTTCATGTCTCTCCATTCTACTGAATGCAATAATAGTCAATTGGTCTGAGAAAATGGAGGTGTATTTCGCAGGGGCTTGTGATTTGTAGAGTCACAGGGAACATGTGATGTGCGACTACAGCGCAAGAATGAATATGAAAAAGCCTTCATTTGATTGACCTTATTGTTTGAAACGTGGGGCAAACAAATCCGGTTCTTTGTTTTAATGATTTGACCCAGTTACTACCTTTTAAATAATATCTTTATTTGAATATTTGGTTGTTTTTTTAGGTTCTACGTTTGGGGGCAACAGTGTTCTTCAGTTACGTTTTTGTCATTTTGTTCTGCGCTAAATTGCCCTTCAGCTGCCAACTGCAGACGGGGCTTTCGTTAAAGCTTATAATTTCACCCTTTTGTAGTTTCAGCTTTACAGGCAGGTGAAAAGGACCAATAATACATTGTCAAAGTCCATTTTTGTTGGAGGTGAAATATGAAATAGAGCACTTGAATGGATATATGGCACGTTATTCTGGATGACTAATCAAACGCTCTCCAATAAGGCATTTTAAAAAAACTGATCTTTAATAAAATAGTTGCTTTTATTTTTGTCATATAGCAAAACTAGTAATCAGCATGCTGTTATTTACACATTGCACACACTTGTTTATTTGACACTGTACAACTTACAATCTGGAAGTTGACATCAACAACAAATTCCTTTCACAAGACTGGTTCACTTGTGGAAACACTTGTTTTCATAATTAGTTTTCTTTCTTAGGGTTTTTTTGTGTATTTTTTTTAAATAACCACAGTTTTTCAAAGAGGCAGTTTCCCCCACATTTTTTTCTGATTTTTTTTAAAGATGCAAATACAGATAGACGTGCAGACGTTCGTTTCAACCTCAGTTCGGTTCTTACAACTTTTCAAACATTTTAAAACTTCTTTAGAATAGACATAATATGTACAACTTTCATTTGACCCTCAAGACAGAGATACGTAGTGTGTTGGTAGAATGTCAGAGGTAACCCAATAACCCATAAAAAGGTGTTCTCAAAGTTTTTTCAAACTTGACATAAGAAAAAGATACGTGAGGTGTACAGAAAATCATTGGCATGGGGAAAGAATACCGAAAACTACCTTAAACAGGGCACGCATCCCTTAAAGACACCCACCATTTTGCATTCCTTTGAACAGAATGGAAGATTTTTCTTTCAAGTACTTGTGGTGGCTGTTTGTTTTTTTTTTTATTTCACATAAACTTATTATTTTATTTGGTGCAAGACCTGCATGCACATAAATTAAATGGATCCATATTAAGGCAATAGGAGCACTGATAATCACACCTAAACATAGCCTACGAAAAAGATGGATCAATAGTCATAATCCTTTGACTGGAGTCCAGAAGAAAGCTATAAGATGTGCCCTGCAGTGCTAAGTGATTCAAGAATACAGCTTCAAGCTTAGACCCTTTTTTTCAATTCACATTAATGAATCACAAGTGACCAAAACAAAACAAAAAAGTAATCTTTCTGTAAACATGGGTCTCTTGCAGCTGGCACCTATGTTTTTGACATGCAAGAGTAAAACCATACCTGAATGAAACCTGACAAATTCACCCGTAAGTTCTCTCACCAAATGAAAATGTAAACTGCGAGAGGAACGAAATGCAAACACACATAGAGGGTCCATAACCTCATTAACATCGCTTTCTGGCCTGACCTGGAATGTTTTTAAAAACAAGAGTGGAGAAGTAACATAGAATTAGTCTTTTCTTAGCCCCTAACGTCATGCCCTCACTGACTCAGTTTTCCTCTTTGTTCTCCTCACTCTTTTTCATCGCTATAGAATTTCGCCAGTCTTCCTCCTAGACTCTAGAACAACCTGCGGTTGTAGTAAATCTTCTCAATGAAGTTTTCCAGCTCCTCGTCGCTGTCTTGCACTGGCTCTGGCTCATCATACGCATAGTCTGGGTGGTAAATGAAGCTGGGTGCTGCTGCACTCGGGGGAGATCGGGGTTTGGGAACAGGGAGGGTCTGGTAAGTTCGGGGATGAGGGAGGATGTAGTTAGAAATAACTGTGTCCACTAAAGGGAAGGGGTTCTGGGGCTGGCGTGGCCCCTGGGGGGGGGGGGGGGGGGGGGGAGGGGGGGGGGGGGGGGGGGGGGGGGGGGGGGGGGGGGGGGGGGGGGGGGGGGGGGGGGGGGGGGAGGGGGGGGGGGGGGGGGGGGGGGGGGGGGGGGGGGGGGGGGGGGGGGGGGGGCACCCAGTTTCGCTCCCTTGTCTTGGCCCTGTCTCTGTTTCTGCGCTTGGGAGGTTTGAAGCCATAACCCATGGAGCCCCCAAAGTTGTAGTCAAAAGAGAGGGCAGGGTTTGTGTAGAAGCGCGGCTCGGGAGGTGGAAAGTAAACAGGGTAATAGGCTCGATATGGCTTCTGGTAGTAAGGAAAGGAAGGATAAGCCAGTAACTGCTTCTGTGGCTTAAACCAGTAGTCCTGCTTGTTGAACTTGGCTTTGCTTTTCTCCTTGTACCATTTTTTGTAAGGGTTCACCTTGTGAGAGGCTTTCTTTGGAGACTTGGGGTATTGATAAACAGGAGCCCTCTGCTTGGCTTTGAGGGGAACTAAGGGGCGGAAACGGGGGGCATTAATGGGGGGTGAGTCCTTCCTCTTCTTCTTCTCCTCCACATCTGTGATGATCTCAACAACGTCGTCAGCAGGTAGGTGCAGCTTACTGGAGATTTCGATCAGCTTGTCAATAGTCTCGGGGTCCATTTCGTCATCATCGCTGTCCTCCACTTCATTAGAGCGCTTGTCCTCGGCCACGTTGTTGAGCAGGGAAGCTTTCTTCATGTCATTCATATAAGAAGCTGCTTTTTGCTTTCTGCCCATGTATTCCAGAAGCATGTCCGAGGCGATGTCTGCCAGTCTCTGCTCCTCTTCACGCGCCTCCTGCGCCTCTGCCTCTTGCCTCCGCACCTCTTCTTGCTCAGCTCTTGCCCTCGCCTCTTCCTCCTCACGGGGGAGGATCTCCTCCTCCTCCTCTATAAAATCAAAATCATCCATGAAGTTCCTGTCCAGCTGGGAAGGGTTTTTCTCTTTCTCCTCCTGCCACTTGAGCTTCTTGCTGGCCAGGGCTAGTTGCTGGTTATAGGCTTTGTAGCCCTTTAGTGGTGGGAGGATCTCATTGTCCTGCAGCCCAAGGTCAATGTTTTGGAAATAGCCCCTGGTTTTACGCTGAATGGAGGTGCTAGTTTGGGCTGGGGTGTTTTTTTTACTAAGCAAGCTCTGCAGAAGCTCCTCCTTTCCCTCCAACGTGCTTTTATTGTTTCCTTTGTCGTTTTCACCGGTAAGCCATGGCTCTGTTAATCCTGCATTTTCTTCTTCTCCCCTCTCCTCATCCTTGGTCACCTTGGCCACTTCAGCCTGTAGTGTCTTCACAATCTCCTCCTTTGCCCTTCCTTGCTCTGGGTCTCTGCGTTCATCCTGATCCCTCCAGATCTCCAGCTTCTGTCCCAGCCCATTCTCCACATACTCCTGGGACTCCACCCTGCTGCCTATTTTTTCTCTGGCTGGGTGGTCGAGAGCCTCCAGGAGAACAGAAGCTAGCACCCTGGCAGAATCCATGTCTGTAAGGGGCATCTGTCCTATAGATGACTGGAAAAGCCGGTCCACTTTCCTGTGCGTCCTGGCTGCTCGATCTGCTGTCGCCAGGTCCTGGTGCACCAGCTGGAGCGTCTCATTGCTGGTGCTGGTGAGAGGGCTCTCAGTAAGCAGTGGGGCAGCAGCAGGCAGCTGTGGAGCAATGCTGAGCAGGATTAGCAGTAGAGCGGTGGTACTGGAGGAGGAATGGCAGCAGATCATGACCATGCAGGGCAGATGGGCCAGGGGGAGAGGGGACAGGGCAAGCACCTAGAAGAGACACAGGGGATAAAAAAGGTCAATCTCACTGTTATTTTCAGAGCACATATACCTACTGCAAACCCCCATAGCTCCCATTTGTTTGCTCAGTGCTATGACAAAATTTAGTGTTAGTGGCAAAAATGTCCCTCCTACATTATTGCACCTATATGAGGGACATTATTGACACTAACACTAAATTTTGTCATTACACTGTATTACTATAATCGTTTTAATGAACAGAGAGATTGTTCCAAACCATATATAGTCCTAGATAGTTGGTCACGTATAACATTTTAACCCTCAGAAAGAGCCTTTGAAATACTTGAGAACCTACAGTAGACTGGAAAAGCGCACAACGGAGTTAATAGCCGAATCCCCTGGCTGCTGTTGCAGTGCGCCTTATAATTACCTCACGAAGCTCGCATCATCCCACTGCCTACGCAAAAAAATAAAAAAACAAAAAAAAACGATCGTTTTCTGCAGAATGCAACTTTTGGAGGACGCATTTCACACCTTGACCCGATTATCTGTGCAACAACGCCAATAGCGTTATGCCGTATCTGGAGAAATGGAGCTATTGTGTGGGCTACACCGCGCTCATCACGCATCACACTAGCATCCATATACTAGCTACGAAACTACGGTACCGTCTAGTTTGATTCCAGGACACTTCATTCTCTGTTAAATGGTTTAACTGGTAGTCTATATGGACTCCAGATGAGTCTGTGCTTGTAAGAAACACGGGGATGAATAAGAGAAGTCTTCTCCTTATTTCTACAAGCTCGCTCATGCGATAGAAGATGAATGACTTGTTATAAAGCAGGCTTGTTTTGTTTTCTGCGTCTGTATGTTGCAGATGATGAAGCATTTAACTCTTGTTGGGGTGATGGAGATATTCTGAATCAAGTTGGAGAAATGAATCGTTTCCTAAGACTTTTCCTCACTGAGAAGTTTTGCTCTGAAACGGCGCTGATCTCCATTCCCTTTGTTTCCTAACGGTCTTTACTGCTGCAAATGGTGGGCAAAGACCTACCACTCTCCCTTTAAGCCTGGTCTTGGGATATAACAGCTTGTCCATTAAAAGTGTCTTTATTCCCCTTTCCTGTCTTTCTAGTCGAGCATTAGCCATGGTCCGTGTCCTGATGCCGTTTAGTTCAACCTCAACGTTGAGTCATCGACTCTGTTAGACGCTGAGCCCGAACCTCGCCAACATTTGTTGTCTCACACTTTAGCCTTTTACCATATGTCGAGGAGAAACATAGAATCGCCACTCACCTGCTATCCCGCACGAAATCAGCCGAAACTCACAAGCGCGTCTGGACCTCTTCGTGTTTAACGCGTGAAGTTCAAGAGCTAATCTCGGTCCTTATTTTCGTTCAAAACTAAAGGGGAAAAAAGTTTCTTTCTCCCCCCTGGAAAAAAAAGAACCTGTTCCGTTTACGCTTCGCTCTTTTTGGCACATGTGAAAAATGTCATTTGTTGCGTGCTCATGAACGCAGCGCGTGATTTCTTTATTCTCGTTTTTAGTGTTTTTATTTTTTTGTTTTTCAGCACCGCGGACAGCGCAGCGCCAATATGTACCGACGCTCCTGACCACGTGACCCGAAAAAAAACCCTCTCGGCGCGTTTGACGTCATCCTCTTCATTGATAAGAATTTCGTGCGTCGCTCGCGCTCCGCCGCTCTGATGAATGAACGGAAACGGCATGAATGAAACGGGCCTCTCCATTAAGGGCTGCGGCGCGAAGCACGAACACGCTCGCGTTTAAGAACGAAGTTCCCTAAAATTCCCTTCCGTGTCCTCAGATTCTGGAAGCAAGCAGCGGGGACGTTGTTTGGTGGGCTAATTTAAAGCAGAGTCGCCCCTTTTGCCGGGCTCCTAGCCGAGTGGTGCCCGGCGTCTGGGTCACACGGGTTTTGCGCATACGACAGGCGTGTGGTGATTCGGCTCTTCCACATACTCTTAATTCTAACAAAGGATGGAGGTGAGGGGCTTTGATGCTTGTTGGCAGGCTTCAGTGCCCGTCCTGTGTGTGCAAATGATCCCCTTTAGGAGTGAATTATCCCCCTTCCCCTCCGCCCCCGTTGCGGGGTTATAAATTCAGCATTAATATTCCGGATTTTAGGAACAGGCCTAATTGGAAAATGCTCCATAGAATCAGGGCCAACATCCCCCTCCGTACCCCCACTGCCACCAATCCCAGTTTATGATTCGTGTAATTGGATCAGTGGCAGCGCGGATATTGAAGTCCCTCCCGCAAGCCACGACATCATCATCATCACCACCACCATATCACTGGAATCTAAATCCGAGATTTCTGAAAACGCTGCCTGCGTCACGACGACTTCGAGAAACACCAGTGCGCTTCAGTGATCCAAACTCTCAGGCGCAGTAATCATTAGTGTTTCTGATCATCTAATGACGGCACAGCCTAATCAGCTGTGTTCCTGATCACGTGATAATGACACGCTGCTGCTTCAAGTCGTTCGTGTATGATTTTGGACGAGATCACAGAGCCTTATATAGTTTTACTGGACCTGCAATTGGCCTCCAATAGCTTATGACTTATGGGAGCTCTGTAATTGAGCAGATCTTGTCTGCGGTGTCTGATGAGAGGGGTCAGAGGGCAGAACGTGATGTCACTCAGCGTTGCAGTGAAGCAGACCAATCCCCCCCGCCAACCCCCCCCACACCTCCCACACCAAACCCGATGACACAGAGACTAGCACTCACTAGCCCTGCAGTGCGCGCTTAGGAAGAGAAACAAATGAACGCGGCTGCGCGGCTGTGCTCTGTTCTGCTTACTATCAAACACTCCCGTCTCGCACAGATGGAAGGCGCGCGCCCGTTGCGGGCATGTTTTCACAATTATGAAACATAAAAATGGATGTATATTAAAAAAGGCCTGTCATCCATTAATGCAGTACAAAGGAAACTAATGGAGGTGCCACAACACGCACCATGCGAATAAAAGAATCCCTCTCTCCTCCCACGAGATGAACGAAACAAATGATCGCTATGGGGAGGACTAACGTCTCCCCCCCTCAATCCACCCACCCTCTGCGGCTCGGGCGTAATGGTGTGGAACCCGCGCTTTGCGCCCACGCGCGGACCTAAGTGAGTGTGTGTTTGGGAAGGGAAGGTGTAGGGGGGCGGGGGCGCTGGGGCTGAAGCGCCGCATCTCCTTTCACAGCAAAAGCAAGGCAGTGCCGCGGCTGCCCAAAATGTCGGACGGAGAGGTGTGTTGGTGTGTGCCTTGCGCAGAAAGCACGGCCAACACCGGCAGGGGGGCTCCGGGCGACCGACTGAAGCCCCCGTTAGTGAGACGCCGCGGAGGTGGGCTTATAATGACTATAAGGCTTTAGCAGCTCGAGGGGGAGAGGGTCCGAAAGAGCGCCGCGGGCGGCTGCACTGTGAGACAGTCACCGCGCCTCGTGCTTCAGCGTTGAGGGGTCATGTTGTGCTATTTAGAGCCATGTGGGTCCACTGGCCATTTTGTGTTGTTGTCTACCGGCGGTAGTGCGTCGTGGTTGGTCTTTGAGTGGCGTTGTTAATGGCACTTACCCAAAGGCAAAAACATCATTGTAAGGAAAAGGACTGGATCCGTTATACAAGCTATACCCATTTAAATGACATATAACTATACAGACTTTCAGCAGTCTAGCTGCTGATTTTGGTCATCGTCCAGCTCTGGGAGCGCGCACCGCTGATCTCGTCAGTGACGAATCACGTCCGAGCTTTGGGCTTCGTATTCGGAGTTAATGAGCCGATTCATATCAGCTCGAGCCGTCGCTTCTTCGCGATCAATCACCCCTTCTCTTTCTCTCTCTCTCTCTCTCTCTTTCTCTCTCTTTCTCTCTCTCTCTCTCTCTCTCTCTCTCTCTCCCTCTCTCTCTCTCCCTCTCTCCCTCTCTCTCTCTCTCTTTCTCTCTCACTGCGTTTTTAGCGAAGCCTATAGGTGTTCACAGAACAGTGCGCCCTCCAGTTTGGCACTTTGTGACGTTTGTTAAAACGGCGGGTTGAGCGCACATGGCAGCCACAGGTTCTGTGACATATACATGTGCAGCTTATGTATATATATATATATATATATATATATATATATATATATATATATATATATATATATATATATATATATATATATATATATATATATATATATATATATATATATATATATATATATGTGTGTGTGTGTGTGTGTGTGTATGAGAGAGAGAGAGAGAGAGAGAGAGAGAGAGAGAGAGAGAAAAGGATGCATATTAGGCTATATTGGGTCTGCTTTGTCCAGTCACTACTCGAAAAGTCAGTAACCCAGCAGCACAGCAGTACAGTGAAATGATCTATATTGCTTGTTCAGTGGTGTAGTGGTGTACATTAGAGAAAATAAGAGTGTGTGTGTGTGTGTTATTTTCTCCTCCATCATTTAGAGCTGAATATTAAGAGATATTTCATATTAGTATATTACCTGCATACAAAGCCACTTCATTCATTCATTTAGCAATTCCATTTGGACCTTTTTGACATGTCAAAAGGCACAGTTTATACCTGTCAGTATCCCGATTACAGTGGGCTTATACATTGCAGCTCGGCAATAGAGTCTCAGTAATAATCTGGCTTCGTTATAAACCCGTTCACACGTTTAACAGCAAAAGAAAAAATAAATAAGAGTTTTATGAATCACATTTAGACACACCGTCCCCTATATCTGTGGTTTAAAATTCCGAAAAAACTGCATTATGTATTGTAATAATGTCCTGAATGATGCCCAAAATGTCTCCACAAACTAATCCGCCGGCAGAGGGCACTACCATGTCGCGCTTATTCGCACCTGCTTTTGAACTCGTCCCGCCCTCTCTGTGCTCCGATTGGTCGGCGTTAGTCCGTGCGCCGTCGTAGAATAGGCTTATAGTTCATAGTATAAATCGCCAGCCAATCCCAGCGGGGATGGAGGAATACAGGTGGAGGGAAAACAACGCTGTGTGAGCGACGTACACTGTGTGACGCTTCCAAGTTCACGTTTCAGTTCGGTATCGTGGTAAACATTACAAAAACCAGTAAGCCTCCTCGGATACGTCACCGACAGCAGTCTCGGAAAGAAACAGGGTCAGTCGGGTCCACATTTGTCTTAAAGGAGCAGTTCAGTCATAAATGCTAATGTTGCTAACTAAATGAGTGAGCGTACACAGGCACTGATGAGCGTGATGCAAACAAGGCGTCATAAATAAAGACTGTTTGAGCTTAAATTAGCACTGAAAGGTCAGGAAATGAACGACCAAAAGGAAGGTTTACTAGAGGTGTTTGAATCAGAACCATATACAGATATGGCTAATTAAAAATGCGAATTAATTAATTATTTCATTTATTCATCACCACTGACCACCACAGAATACTCGAGATGATATTTGGAAGTAGAAGTGAGTTTAAAACCCCAGCTCCAGTACTTTGTCTCTCTCGCATCGATTTTTCAGTATTCGATTATTTTCTAGCCACGTGGTTCACAAATTACTTTCAGCGTGCGCTCACCTCGGACACGCTCTCTCTCTCTCTCTCTCTCTCTCTCTCTCTCTCTCTCTCTCTCTCTCTCTCTCTCTCTCTCTCTCTCTCACACACACACGCACGCACGCACGCACACACTCGCGTGCAACTAGCGAGCGAGCGAGCGACCGTACGCGTGCCAAACGCGGACGCGCGCACAAGTGTCCTCCAAAACTCCTTGTGGAAATAAAAACTGTTATCGGTTATCAGCGCGGCAGCCGACTGGAAGGGAAGTCATTTGGAAGAGGCTTTAAACTGGGTAATTTGCCGATGTGACTCATCCAAGACACCCACAGCTTACAAGGCTCTGATCCATCGAAAGGGAGGGAGGGGAACGAATTTGTGGGTGCGTGCGCGCGCATGTGTGAGAGTCAGAGAGAGAGAGAGAGAGAGAGGTAGAAAAAGCAAATAAGATGAATGGAGATCGTGTGTAAGTGTACGTTAAAATGCCTAAGGATGAAAATGGAAACTTACAAAGTGGAGTCGCGTTCGCTTAAGAGAGTGCAAAGATCTCTAAGCTCCAGTTGGACTGTTCCCTCCTCTTTCTGTCACAGGCCCTTAAGGGACCCCTTAACAGTAGCGAAACAGGCTCCTTTGCATGAACACCACATCCATGAAAGCATAGACGAAGTGTCCTCAGCTCCCAAAGCCAGACCTCAGCTAGGACCATGCTTTTTCACAATGACTAGAAATACTATGTGAATGTGTGACTGCAGAGATGTTAAAAACAGCTTTTAGAGGTTGTCTTGTAGCTTGTTGTGGTTGTGGTAGGTAGCAAACCTGGAAAATGCCAATATTTTAGGCCTTTGATTATGTGCCTCATCATTTAATACGTAGAGTTCATCTGCTCTTAAGATATTTTAGACATCATTCTTCATTGCTCCAGCTCACAGGAAGAGTGCCATATCCTATACCCCCAGCAGCTTTTATGTTATCTCTCTATGCCGCTGATGAGGTACATCTGAGTATGTGTGAACTGGCTTCCTTCTATATGCTGATTGTGTGTGTGTGTCTGTAGGCGAAGCGAGAGATAACATCTGTGTAATTTCCCCATGATGATGGGCCCTGTGGGAGCCAGCACAGGAGATGAACTGACTTGAGCTAAGTACTATTAATCGTTTAATTACCACTGCCTGATTCAATCCATCAAATCATGCCATGGTGTGCCTCATACAAATGCATACGCACTGAGGTCACTCGTGCACCAGTCAGTCAATCGTACGACGGCAGCACTGTTGTTTTGCATGTAACTGTTATATGGACATGAAGGAAACACATTGGCTCTTGTATTGCCTGTGTAAGAACGTCACATTTAGAGAAGCAGATGGCTTGTTGGTTTAGGGCAATATGTTTTTAATGAGCATTATGTCTACATTAGCATGACAGATCTGGCCAGTTTTTTAAAAATAGGATGAAAGGCATTCAGAGCAAACTCAGCAAGACTAAGCTGAGGTCATCTGAACTTTCTTTTGAAGGTAAATTGTTCTGTATATACTGCCGCTATTCCAGACAATGTGGACCGCAGATAAAATACAATAAATGAAAACTGCGGACTGGAGCAATGTGGTGGACATGGTGGAATGTTCAAAAACATTTTAAGATCTTAAACAGGCAATGCAGTTGAGCCTGGGTATGTGAAAAGAGCATCCAGGAATGGCAGAGTCCATCAGCCATCAGCAAGAAATCCTGCAGTTTAAAAGTTTTTTTAGCCAAGAAATGCAAAGCTTTGCGTTATTTTAACTTCTACAGTGTAGAGTGTAAAACATTTGGAGAAATCCCTGCGCATAAATGACAAGGCAGAAACCCACATGACATGCCTATGACCGTCAATAAAGCAGTGTATTAAAAAACTGCAGCTGGATGTGTTATGTCAACAAAACAGACTAATAAGTCAAGCTTTCAAATTATTATTGGTAAAGAACATCATATTCTGCAGGCTGAAGAAGTAAAGGAGCATCTAGGTTCCTACCAGCGAAAAGTTCAAAAGCCCAGATCTCTCATGATATGGAAAGGTATTAATGTATAACTTTCACAAATATGACAGCACAATTAACACTGAACACATTTCAGAGCAGTACATGTTTGGTTTAAAAGCTGGTCTTCAGCTAGTTTTCAGGAACGTCCATGGTTGTTTCAAAAAGATATTTCGAAGCCACATTATGGCTGTATGATCAGAGCTTGCAGGTGCTAGCCTGCCTGCAGGTCAAGAAGTGCCACCCATTTGAGAGGGCACATACTAAACCAATTCTTTATGACTGGGTTTCTTAAACTGGCACATAAAGTTGAGCCCAGAAAGAATCCGCCAGCGGAAATTAAACATGGTGGGTAGGTTTGACATCATAAGACATGCTAATAATTCAAGTTTCACGTATGACCACATGTGTGGCATAAGCAAGGACGGGCCTTATTGCTGTACCGGACTGACCCAATAAGCATGTTTGCAGACATTCAACAAGCAGTTATGCCCTTCATGAGACCAAGTGCCAGCACCATTTGCAGATGACTGCATGATGCACAAGGAGTGCAATGGTGTCTTACCAGACTAGAGACAGAGGGGTTTAGAAAGGCAGCATATCATCTTTAGTGATGAATCACGCTTTTGTCTTGGTGGAGACGACCAACAAATCTGTGTGTGGAGGCACCATGGTCAGTGTTAAAGATGAACAGTTTGTTGCCATGCATCACACAACCAGTAGGTCTGGTATCACTCCACCTCCACCCCTACTGCAAAATCTGCAGTAACTATGTGAGAATATTAAAGTTGCAATTATCGAGGGAAACCATTAGGTACCTCTATAATGGCATGCTGAGACATCGGGCATGTTGCTGTAGCAAACATGATGGCCTGACACCGTACTGAGAGACACTATTTCTATAAATATTATAGAATTTAATACTATAAATGTTGCTCATATCAGTCTAAATTTATCATAATTTATTGTTCCTGGTAACCTTTATCTTCCTTCCCAATAGCATTGCAATCTGACACTTTCTTCTGGGTGCAATTAAAAAAAGAAATTAAGACGAGTGTATATCCACTATATCAACCATATCAATCAGCTTACAGCAATTCCATTCTGCTTATGCTGACTCAAGTTAGAAAGTGTGTTTTAGGCCAGACTGCTTTTTGAAAGAGATTCAGGGCAGCGAATCAGAACAGAGAATTGTTTTACATATATTAGGCTTAAAGACACAAAAACAACCTGTTAAATTGTAAAGGATAAAGAGAGGCTGTATAATGTCTGTTTATGGTACATAAAACCACACAAACAAATGGAAATGGTAGGTCATGTACTTTTTAATACAGATAAATACTAGTGCTCCCTGGTGTATGACCACTTTCTGCTAGTACTGTGTCTCATTTTTTAGAGCCTTTAAATGCTTAGCTTCATATTTGTCAGTTTTTGGTAACTAGGCAAGCTTTGCTGCAGTTATGTTTTTACACGTCCACTGTGGGAATGCAATACAGTAACAAAACACAAATATTACAGACCCCAATAGGTTATATGAAAGGTGATATTGAATTGTCTTTGATATTGAATCCAGCACACTGGGTGGGCAGCCTTTAGGAGCCTAGACTGTGTGCAGATAGGCTTGGATAGTGTCCTTTTGTTGAGTAGTGACCTTGTTGTTTCAGATAATGTTTTGATAAAGTGGTCCTAAAACTGCAGCCCTCCCTGTGACCCCTACAGCCCTTTCTTGCTGGCTGAAAAGTATGAAATACACAAGGACAAGCTGTTCTCACAGCTATGCGATGCGTCAAAATGAGCCCAGTGGCCTTTGCACTTCCACAACATCTATAATGCTGACCAGAGGCTGGGTAATCGATTGATCTAATTAACCGAACTAATGGGCCATAGTTTGCATCATGTAGTTTCGTATCTACGTATTTTGTTTTTCACAGAATATTGTATCCTATTAAACTCTATTGCTAAAACGGTACTATACGGACTAGCTCTGTCAGGTCATCTTGTAGCTTGCTGTGGTTTGAAAGCGTCTGTTGTTGCAGAACCCGTGCAGTTGATCTGGAGCGTTACGGACCTTGTAGCTCATGCAGGAGGAGGAGGAGGGTGAGTGGAGAGTTTAGGGACTGGAGCACACACACTGTCACTCTGTCTACCACCCTACCCCACCCTACCAGTCCAGCACCATGAAGAACTGCATGAGTCAGAGCACAGCCAGGAGAGTCTCTGTTAGCGGATTTTCAAAGCATAAACTCCTGTTTCGTCTCACTTGCAGGGCCAGACTTTTAAACCCTGGACTTTATGCCATGTGCTTCATCCCAGCTTTTTTTGTTTTCACAACTTAATTGATTCTGTGTCACAAAACCTTTTCCAGAAAAATCCTTTTGAAACAATTTCTTTTGAACATTAAAATGCTTATGGACATCAGCATTTCCCCTGCGCACATCCTCACGCTGGATGAAGTTAATTGGATAACCATGCAAAGTTAGGCGTTAAATTGCTTTTTTGCAGGGGGATAAACTTCTCTTTTTAGGAAAAAAAATGGACCAGGCTGGTGCACACAATTACATGAGTCATGAATTTAATGTGTTCTCTTCCCACTCGCTCTGCAAATGACCAGAGAGCCATACATGGACTTACTAAGAGCACACCAGCATGATTAAAAGCTGAAGTGAAGAGTTAAGCACTCCACGCTACTCCCTTTACAACTGCAGCAGACTGATAAGATTGGCCTATAAGCCTAGTCACTGAATCTCTGTTATACCTTTTCTTGCATTGTCTCCACTCCACGCTTCATTTGTTTTTGTCGTCACTGTCATCCTTTGGCAGGTTCGGCCTTTGTCCAAAGCCCAAGGTAATAATTAATTATGAGTCAGATAATGAGTCAGGGCTCTGTTTGGCAGTTGTGGCAAGCTGTGGTCGTCTTCCTCTGACTTTAGTTCTTCTCCACATAAAGTCTCGCTTCTTTCTTCTCTTTGTTTCGCTCTTTCTAGAACTTGAAGCCATCGATCACTTCTCTCCGGTTCCTTGCAGTGTGGCAAGAGCTGAAGCGTGAAGTCATCTGCTTCGTCATTTTATTTATTTTTTTTGTGTATAGTTCAGAAAAGATAAGCTGCCGCATCATCCTGACTGCCTCTGTCTCCCTCCATTCTGGATTTTCTTGTATGAAGTAGGAAAATGACTGAGGTCAAAATGGGAAGAGAAATAGAAAAGCGATTTTTTTGTTCAGAAATTCCAGTTTGTCTTTATAGCGGAGAGAGAAGAAAAATGAGTGAGAAAGTGATGCATAGGTAGGACAAGTTGTAGAATTTGAAGGAACAAGAGAGAAGATCGAGAGAGGGAGAGGGCGGTCTGGTGGAATTCATAAAGGGAGAAGGAAATTGGGCACACGGTAAAACGTGTTCAGAGGGAAAAAGAGGGTGGAGGAAAGAGAAGGGGGCTGGAGGCACGGAGAGTGTGCTGGGGAGTGAATGGAGGGAGAAAGGTAAAGGGGGGACGGGTGGGGAGGCTGGAGAGACAGAGGGAGGGGTGGTGATCCTCGGGGCTGGATGACTCACTTCTCTGCAGCCGACGTGTGCGTCACTGGCGCACGGCTGGAGGAGGAGATAGTGGAGAGGTCTGCACATTTAATTACAACCTGCCAATTTATATACAGTGTACACACACACACGCACATATTTCTTTCTTTCTCTCTCTATCTCCCTTGCTCTCTATCTCTCCCTCTCTCTCTGTCTCCCTCACTAATGCCAGCATATGATAACGTATGTTCAAAGACCGAAGACCATCACATCTGTAAACATGGAAATTCCCCCTCACCGTACCTATAAAATATTAAATTGTATCCGTTAACACAAACCACTGTCCAGCTTGCCTACAGGATCCGTATCCAAACACTTTCACTTTTAAATAACGTTAAAAAAAAGTTCTAAAGATAATGCAGAACCTTCTGTAAGAGAAAACATCGTTTTACTGTGTTGGAGCCATATGGCATATATGGGGAAGTAGTCACCACAAACACCATACCGTGAAACATAATTGATTACCAATTAAAACAGAAATGAAGGACAACAGCATATACAGCACTGGGCAAAAGTCTGAAACCCTCGTTTTGTCGGACAGTGAGCTTAAGGTTGAGTCTAATAGGATGTTTAGCTGTCAAGAAGTTGTAAAACCATAGACAAGGCGAATATTCGAACATTTGCAAATGAGTCCAGACCTCAACATCTGGACATGAACATGTTTTAAATGATTTGAATTATAAGAAGTGGAGCATGCTAGCAGCTTCTAAGTTTGTATAGAAAATATACCTACAGATTTCCTCGAAACAAATGGAAGCAAATCTCACATAAAACTGTTAAAAAGACTAACTGCTAAAAAGAAGTTGACAGATTAAATACTGAAATAATTTGTCAGTTATGGGTGGTGCTTTGACATTTGCACACAACGGTACCAACAATTAAATGGCAGAATTAAAAACAATTCCCCAAGAGCTTAAAATGTAGTGACATGCCTGAGACACATACATTTGTTGGACTATAGTATAAACCTACCAATAAATTGCAATGTTCTGCATCAACACACAAAAAACAGCACAGACGGCATGCCGGTTTAAACTGGGATAGGGCTGGTTTGTTCTGGTTTAGCTGGTCACGATGGTAATGATGATGGTGGTTGGTTGATTTTTGCAAGACCAGAAAACCCTGTATTACAATGCCAACATCTGCCGCTGCTGTTGCCATTCTGTTATTTTCCTTGGGTAGTTCAGCTAGTTACTGATGTTCACTGTACTTGGTTGGTTGATGTACTCTACAGTGTTGGATCTAGTTAATGGTGTTGAGAATTAAATGTTATTATGTTTGCTCAGTTGGCCAGACTGATACAATGTTGACTGTCTCTCATAATGTACACTTTAGATCGGCTGTTGCTGTTAGTCAGATTATAGGAATGTCAAATTGACGATCGCCTGTTTAGAATGGAAATGGTCCAGTTTTGATCTATTAATTATTCCATCCCTATTGGCTAGGTGTTAAGGTAAGCAGCGTGATTGTCACACACACAGGGGTACTGGGATACAGTTGCATTGAAGTACAAAACACAGAGCTCATTCTCTTCGTGTTTCCCTCTCTTGAAACAATACCATTCACAGAATCGTATGTGTCATTCATGAAACAATGAACATTTCTGAACACAGGGAGTCTCTCAGGAGGGTTTTACAAACCAGAACCGACTCTGGTTTTAGACCTACAAACTTAACCCATTCAATATTTAATGTTCACTCTCTCAGACTCTCCGCTTCTCTTCCACTCTCTCTCTTTCTCTCTCTCTCTTTCACTCTCTCTCTCTCTCTCTCTCTCTCGCTCTCTGTCTCTCTTTCTGTTTCTCTCTCTCTCCCTCTCTACGCATCAGTCTCCTTGAGCAGCAGTTATCCCGTGAGTGCCTGCAAGCCACACTCTAGACAATAGCTGCAATCAGCCGCCCTTTCGCAAGCCGCACGCTCTGTTCCGGCTTTCTAGCGCAAGAAGAGAGCAATTTAAGCAAACAACAGCATTCCAAGGAAAGCAGAAAGAACAGAGAGAGGCTGCATGCCGCGCCAGTGATTGGCCAATGCGGCGGCAAGCTCTCAAAAAAGCACAAGAGCAAAACAGAACACGGCGCCATTTCATTTCGGCTCCAACATGGCTGCCTCAGGCTGAGCTGGCGATCCGCTGGACCTGCTCCGGGTTAAAAAAACCCCAACAGAACCTACCTCGGTGAACAAGGCTCCTCTTTTGATTCAGACAGAAAAGGGGGGGATTGTCGAGACCATTGCCAAAAGCACAGCCGAGCGTCATTCATTTTGTGACGGAACAAATGTCAGGCGCTCACATGCAAATGTCAGATGTTTATAGCACCTGCAGGGGAAAAGGATTTTCTGACTGTGAAAATGAGCTACTATCTACACGCCGCATCTGCGGCGTCCATGTTTTTTCTTTTTTCTTTTTTTTTTTTTTTTTGGACTAAGGCAGAATGCAGAACTACTGTATGAGTCAGGCCTTATGTGACATCACAAACAGCTTGCCATTTTCACGCTCGAGTTGCACTCATTTTCAATCAAATGGCTTTGAAACGCTTCAGTAATCAGCCTCAGCTGTGAGAGAAGCTGCATTTTCTCTCCTTTTGAAATTATTTGAGATAGACCACCAAAAGGAGAGGGAGTGAATAATAAAGCCTATTACATACTCCCGCGGTGCCATATAGCTTTACTGTCCTGCTTGTCAGATAACCTGATACCCCTTGCGGTACATATTTTTTCTATAATGTGCTCGTTTCAGGATTCATGAATGCCTCTTCCATTAGTTTGGAGCCTAAGGATCGCACAGCGTAGCTTTGTCACTGTAAGTAGTTTCGATGTTGCCGGTTGCTTATAACAGTGCAATAACAATAAGGCATGAGTGTACATGATGAATGGGGGGAACTGACAAACAGACTGATAAAAGGAAGAGAAATGGCAGTGGAGTTACAGAGGTGCGGATGGAGAGATAGATGGATAGAATCGGATGACAAATGGAAAAAGAGCAAAGGGGGACAGATTGGGAAAAAGAGAGAGTACGAGAGAGAGCAGAGGCAGACAAAAGTAATGATTGATGTGAAAGTGACGTTAAATGACAGGGAGGGCGGAAGGGAAATGGGTGACACTCACAATAAATCTGATTTGTGCTGCTGCTCTGCTGCTTTGTGCCCACTCACTACGAAACACACATGTTCCACGGCCCCCTCTGACATCAGAATGACTGTGTGAAGGTGGTGTTTTGTGTTTGTCTTGTGATTGGACAGTGGGGGAGGTTGAGCGCAGCACACATGTGAAATCCTGTCTTTTAACGTTAATAAAGAGGCCCATAATTGGGAAGCTTCTATGTCTATATTTAGGCAGACTGACAAAGGCGAATTAAGAAGCAGGTGTATACAAAAAGTTGGTGAAAGAAAGACAGGTGTGAGAGACAAAAAGCGAAAAAGAGGGATGCTGGTAAACATCACTAGACTTCTAAGAAGAAATGCTGTATTGTGAAAAGGAACCTGGCTGCACCAAAGATTGTTCAGGCATAGGGATCATACATTGTTTTGTTTTCATGTTCTCTGATGATTACAAGAGATGCCAGGGGTTGTGAAGTTTGATACGCAAATATAGATCATTTATTTTTCATTTAAAGTTTAGTATTTGAGCATGTAATGTTAACACATGTGGTAAAATGATGGTAGACAGAGTTTTATAATGAAATATAGTGATATTAAAGAAATAACCCTATGATGTCACCCTTCGCCCACCAATCCCGTCTTGTTTCCTCAATCCAAGTTCTGATTTTACACCCCTGGTCTGCCTCTCAGTCTTCTCAAAGTATTGCCGACTCCCATTGCATACCAAGTGTTCTATCCTTGTTATCCTTTATTCTGACTTTCTGGTTTCCAACACTCTTTGATCTCTGGTTCGTTTCTTCTCTTTAGCCCTCTTGTTTTGGTTGCCTTATACTTATTGTTTATTGGGTTCTTGACTTTGCCTGTCCCCTGTACTATTTTCCGCTTAGATTCTGTTTTTGAAGTTGACTGTGAACTTGTTAATACAACACAGCTTTGCTTTTAGCCCAGTGTGCATCAATCTAACTACCTAAATACAGTTTTCTGCGGATGTAATTAATTTTTTTTATCTTTTAAGAATAATGAATTAAATAGTAAATGTGGAATGTCCAGAACTTAGGACATCAGTGTATGATGTGTTCAAACCAACGTCTTTATAAGAGTTATATCGCTAACAGTATGTTTGGGGAAGAATAGATTCTACTAAATATCAGCAAATTAAAATGTAAAGAAGTCAGTGAAGAAATGGAGGCTAAGAAGATGTTGGCTTCTACGCCTGATTAAATATCTACAAACCTGAAGCTTTTTAACTGCCCTCATAGTCTGCTGACTTGAATGCATTTGAAAATCGGTGGGTAGGTCATGCTAAGTGCATCAAGAATATCTCAGAACCAGAAGAGTAGAAGAAAACTAGAGTGGAGTAGAAGAAAACGACTACGTGCAATGGTATCTTTACTAGCAGGGCATCCTCAAAACGCATAGCATTTTATTTCCTGTTATTTTAATAGTTAAACAGAGAAGCAACTGTGTTTTTTATTTTTGCAGAAAATAATACTTTTAAAATAGTCTGCTGCAGAGATTCGACTGTACTTATTTTTACTTTAGAAATTTAAATAGAATCTGTAGTTTGGTCAAAAGTAGTACCTCTCTGCCATAACAAGCTTTTAAATATAAGAAGTGATATACAGTTAATAGAAGAAACAAAAGAGTTAACATTGGTGTTACTTTTAACTACTTGTGATGTTCCTGGTGAGTAAAAGTAAACAGCCATTAATGCTAATATTGAGGAGGAGTGCATTTCCTTGTTTCTTACAATAGGGGTGGACACCACAGTGCTTTGGTAATACGACATCATCTGTTTTAAGTATGAATTTGACAGGTTTCAACATCTTAGAAATAGCTCATTTTGCAGGACAAAATGCGAAACCTCAACTGTTTTGGTGTTATTATTTTTTAAAACTGGCACTACTGTTCATTTTCTGTCTGTTACAGGCTGATTTATTAAATATCAGAACAAATGAATTATTGTGAGGTATATCTGGTTGCGAGAAAATGTGTTGAAGTATTGTGATATTGTATTTTTTACATCCTAGAAGAATCATTTGTGGCTCTCTAAAGAGCACTTTCGGTTGATTGTTTTCGATGCTACTTTCGTAAGGGATATGTAAGTATGAAAGACCTTTATGAAGAACAGAGGTATATAGAAGTAATAAAGAATTCTTGCATAATGTTCTATACTAGTCAGGTTTTTAAGGAAGCCAAAAAAGGCTTTAGGAACATTAAAGGCTTGGTGCCAGGTGAAATTCCATTAAGTGTGGTATACATTCATTTTCTTGCCTTCTGTTTTTCTCCTTCTCGTTCCCACACATGCTGATGGACAATGTCCATTTCTTTTCATCTGTCTCAGGTGCTTTGATATAAAGCATCAAAAACGTCGAGGTTAAAGTGTTCAAGGGATGAAAAGGGACGAGTGACAGTAAAGCCTCAGAAGAAAGTAACGCATTATCACTCTCTCCCACACTCACTCAATCGCACACACACAAACACAGTCACCTACACGCACAGACACACCGCTTTAACACTACACGCGTGGAGAGATATGTAAACAGTGCCATCAGAAGTAGGATTAAGGCTCACAGAGCCATCACTATCCTCAAACACACACACATCCGCGTAAACCCCTATCAGAATAAACACAGAAAAGGGGAAAATGTCAAAAGTGCGAAAGAAACAAAGCATTCGAAAGGAAAAGGTCAAAATAAAGGAATCAATTAGACCAGCTGTCCTCCACATTAACACAGCTGTCACAAGCAAAGGTCCCAAAGGGACACCAGACATGTGAAACACAAGCAAAACACAAATGAACATACAATGAATGCAAATACAAAAACAAATTACCAAAAAAAGTGAATGAAAACATGCTTAAACACATCCAACAAATCCCCATCTTCAGACAAAAGCAACCTCCTTTATTATAATAAGCTCAAATGGACTTAATTCTCTCCTCTGTCCCACAGTGAATGGCTAATGTGTGGCGTGAGGCAGCTGGTAGGCGATCATCTCTGTCCATTGCCGCAGCTCAAATTAGCTTTGCCCAATCTACATGTACAGCATGCGCGCGGTGCAATAGCACAGACAGTTTTTAGAATGCAGATTAAGCCCAGTTTCTGGCTACATTAAACAGTCGATGGGGATTTTCTACAACAAATCCTTTTTAATCTATGACTAGGCTTAATCTGTGTCCAGAAAAACCAAGCCCTGTGTTTATCTGAACAATGGACACAGCGCCCCGTTCAATAGAAGGCATATCCTCCTGAGCTTATAGACATCGACTTCATTGTCTGTAGGAACCAGTGTAGCGGCGCGATTTCAGGCACGTGCAGCGCTGTTCGTAAACGTCACACCTCATGAATGAGGTCCTATATTTTGGTCCCATGTGTCTAAATGTGGCCTTATAACTCCAAGATAACATCTCTTTACGGCACTGTTTACGCAAGTGCACAGCACTGGCAGGGCCCTCGACATGTGTAAAAATAGGAATAGGAAGCCAGACTGAACTAATCCTTTTAAACACAGTGGTGGATAAATTAAAGAGACCCACAGAGATGTTTATCATCAGAAAGGGAGGGTGCGCTGTGGCACGCTCAGCAGATACACTAAAAGGCCAAACACAGCAATAACGATGACAATCTCTCATTAACGGTGCATTTTGCTCTTTAGTATTTGCCTTAAAACACAACATTTGGCCTTGGTCTTACCGTACTACTAATATGCCCCCTTCTATATCCTGCCATTTTCTTTCTTTCTTTCTTTCTTTCTTTCTTGCCATCCTCTGGCCCCGAATGGAAATCATCCCAATTTAGCTCATTGCTAATGGCTGCTATGCCCACCGCCCCACACCTAATGGCACTCAATCTATTCCTTCATTTGCAGGCAGTAATTAAGTCTCCGTTGTGCGAGGGCAAATATGCACACTAAAAACCCACTTTTTAACAATTAAAAGCATTTTACTCATACAATGTGGCTTTTAATTACTGTATACCAAGAGGGCTGGTAGAGGGACTCTGCACAGCAGATGGTGATGATGCAAGAAACATTTAGAAATAAAACTTATCACATGTAGGTTGTATTGTAAGATCAATGTAGGATGTGTTGTAGAATCAATGTAATGAATGTTGATAACCAGGGTTGTCATATGATATATCAGTTTTAAAGTTTACATAGATGAGCCAATATGGCTTCTCCTAAAAAAAATTGTTTCGGAAGTTATTGCTGCTATTCATTTCATATTCACCAAAATGCCACGTATTGCTTATATGTAGTTTATGAGGTCTGGCGGATCGAGCCTCAGATTTCCTATAGTGAATAATCACTGAATAAAGGAGATGGACATGAGGTAAGATGTGCTTTTGATTTAACAGAACATGTTTTTGGTCACAGTTTTTGTACCATAAAAAATAACTTTTTTTCATTATACTTATATATACTAAATATACTGCATACATCACAAAAGGTTTATCCCCTATATTATTATAATCACTTGCTTAATGCCTGTAACATGCTTTAAGACTTGTAAGTAAATGACAGTAAATGTTAACCAGCAGCCAAAACTGTGGAGTTAGTATTATTGCAGTGTACTGACAAATTCTCCTAATATACTACAGATGTCATGTAAATAATATAGAGTTCATTTTTTGTCGTTCTGATATTAGCTTATATGCTGATATTTGCACTCAGAAGGAAGTGTTGGATTCAGAAGAAACGTTAAAGGTTACCAGGAACAATAAATGATGATAAATGTAGACTGATATGGGTATTATTTAATGAGCTACACATAACGAAGTAATGTTTCTCAGTATGGCACTGGCTGCCATGTTTGCTAATTCAACATGGAGTTGTAGAGGTTCCTAATGGTGCCCTGTGATAATCCATCCCATGCAGCTTGAATATTCTCATACAGCTCCTGCAGATTGTGCAGTGGGGTGGAGGTGGAGTGACACCAGGCCATCTGGACGACAACACACCATTCACCTTGGCACTGACCGGGGTGCCTCCACACACACGGTTGTGTCCACCAAGATCCAAGATACAAGAGGGACTCATCACTGAAGATGACCCAATGGCATTCTAAGTGACTCCATGACATGGTGTCAATGGCACTCCAACACTTAGTCTGGCAGCTGACATCATTGACAGTCTCACGGAGGGCATTGCTGCTGACCCTGAGCTGTGGCTGTTGGGTAATCAGGCAGTTATAAGGCCCGTCCTAACACTCAGAGCGTGTCGTCCTCCTTCTATTTTTTAATAATGAGCATCTATACATTTTGTCATTTTAGTGATTGGCACTGAATAGGATTAAGACTCATATATAATACAAAATTGGCAGGGCATTGCTTTTAGCTAAATCATTGGTAAGTCATCTGCAGCTGTGGTTTTTCTTCAAAACGGTTTATTGGGGAATAAGGCCCAGTCAGGTTCGTAGTAGACTATTTTATAAGGCATTCAATGTGCTAGATCTCTCTTGCTGAGTTGTTCACAAACGTTAACCCACACTATGCCTTGGTGCCTTGTACCATGTCTGAGCACAATGAGCGTCCACTGACCACTCCTGCACTCCTTCACTAGGGTTGTTTTAGTCTAACTAATGGCGCAGCAGCGCCTATACATTTTGGTTAATCACCTTGATTTACACTGTGCGCATGACCTTATTGTAACTGAATGAATTAGAAGAGAGATTTGCTGAGTAGACTTATATATGATAGCTATAATATGTCATCACACAGAGGTCACTGGAAGAGCTAACTAAAAGCATGTTCCCCTGCAGAGTTTTGCATTACACTCAACTACAGCTTTTGAATTATCCAAAGTTCTGATGCTCTGACCTTGTCAAGCAGGTCTGAGCATGGTTTACACTTTGGGTGGTCATGTGTTCGTGGGCATGGTAGGAATCGCATAGTATACGTGCCAAATGTTCAATTTTATTTGTAGCAGAGATGTTCAGTTTGTTTGCATTACAAATTACTCTTCTTGATTTTCTTGATTGAAGTTCTTGATTTATTCATTATGAACAGAGGGAATTGCATAGAAATATTGATTTAGATTTTGTTGTGGATGGAGGCCTATATAAATGTACTGTATAGAGACTGAATAAGTGAAAACATGTAATTTACTGTAATTTGTGTGTGTTTCTAGAACACATTACAAACTAATTCGTATTCACAGTTTATTTATTCTACACATACAATACACTTCCATGCAATATTGATACTGGTGTTTATTTTAATCTCCTTTGGTCGAAGACCTGTATCAATTTACTGCAAGTGGAGTGAATACCTGAATCCGCACCCTCCCTTTCTGCTGATAACCCATTGTAATGCAAATGATTTTCTATTGACTTGTTCAAACAAGAACGTATTCAAAGGCTTTAATCATGTTGTGCCACCATTTTCACACTTTGGTGTCATTTTACTATGCAGCCCCATTTTACCTTCCTTTTCTCTATGGCAGTTATAATAAGTCATGTTCAATCACAAAAAAGAAGGAAGTAGTCTGGAGTTTGAATGTTTTAAGTCATCAGCAGAATAACAATAGTACTGAGCGCAAGCATTACGGTGCATGAGTCAGAGTCACGATGCGCAAATCCAAAACCAGCTGCAGGCCTAGCAAAACTATCTTTCGGACCAAATCTACCTTTAGAGCCTCACCAAGAAGGAACGTTAGAAATAGTATGCAGAAATCGTATGATGCATGTGTTATGTTTATCATTTTAGTTCTGGCAGATTGCTTTGGACCGGTATAGTACGTCTGCAACAAAAGCCTATAGGAGAATTCAGATGTTGTGGTTAAATCAGTGCACTTGTGTTGGGTCTGCTTTTTTTGTCACGCTAAGTGATCTGCCTGCAGCTACACCATAAGGGGAGTCGTGCTGGATCCTGACCATCCGAAATCAGATGTGAGAGGAGGACTTACAGCTGGCCGAGCTGCCAAACTCAGGGAAGCTTGTAATCGACAGGAAATAGTAGGTGGGGGATAGAAATAAGCGCATTGCCACACGCAGACATAGACACACACACACATATATAACACACACACACACACCCCAGGCCACTACAGCATCTCCATACAGCGTGCAAGAGCGGCTGATATTCCTGCCACGTAAGCGGCAGGCCGGGCGGGAGCGACATGGGAAGTTGGTTATTATTGTTATCATCATAACTATTATCATTATCAGCCTCGGCAGCAGCAGGTCCCCTTCATCTGGGAGTGATGCGTCATACGCCTGGGTCGAAACCATGAAGTGCCAGGAAGCGACCCGCACTGAATGTAAAATACAAAAGGGGGGGGGGGTGGTGTTGAGGGGGGGTGTTGTGGCTTGAATCATTCTGGCACTCTTTCAATTTCTCCCTCTCCACCCCTCCTCCTCACTCTTTCTTTTGCCTTTCTGCTCAATTTTCTTTTCTGGTCGTGAAAAAATATGTTTCCTTTCCTCGCACTCTTCCCATCTGCTTCCATTTACCGCACACCTTTGTGCACCTTTGCGGCTTTCATGTATTTTTATTTGGCACAGGTCTTTTCTGAGGCATTTACAATTTCTTTCTCGTTACGAACACCATATCTTACGAGACACTGGGTGATACACACGCGGTATCACCTCGTTGCACACTGTCCCCACGTTGCTAACGGAGTACATAGCTACCTATCACTTTTTCACCACTAGCTGCGGGATACGTGTCCTTCCTTTTCAGAGACAAAGGAATGCCACCCTTCTCCCTTTCCGAAACGCCCTCTCTCCATCCCTCCCCCACTATGCAAAAACCTGAACCCCCACAAAGAGTTTTATCCGCATTTTCCAGAAGCTGACATCTCCTCTTATCTCCCTTTGGCAAATACACCATGGCTAAAATCAATTTTCCTCTTATTTGTCTTGTTATTATGGACCCCTCCTACTCCCCCATCCCACTGCCTGCTGCTCGACACAAAGACTGTCACAGTGCATTAACACATCAGACAGCAGCAGCGACTGGATGCTGCCATCGAGTGGCTCCTCTGCAAAACTGTGACCTGCTGCTTGAGCTACTCCATATTTCAACACAAAGAGACACATTTACTGACATATGAACTGTGTTAAAAGACACGTATTTTCAACATTACATTATGTTACCTACAAATGCTCATCAAAAGGCTCAGTGCAGTATGATGATGATTCATTTGCATGTATGTACATCTGTTTATATAAATACACACAATACCTACATGTACTGTATATCCTTGGCACAATTGGACTGCAGCACAGCTAGTATTAGCTCATGTGTTTTCTGTGTCATGCATTATGTTCAATAAGGCTACATGCCGTGCCTACTTCAGCCACTCCACATTCTTTGTAAATACCAGAAATGACTGAGCACTCGAAGCAGCTTGACGTGCAGTGGGAGGCAGAGCACGATATTCATATATCCATATATTTCTCCCAGATTAATCAGGTTAGGCCAAATGCTGTCCCATGTGCTTCACATTCCTTCTGCTTAATCTTAATTTTTTTCTGCCTAGCTAATCACATCTAATCAAAGAAAAGAGACTGTCAGTCATTTTTTCTGAGCTAAAGGCAGGACTGACGGTAGTCCTCAATCAACTGCTTCCTTACAGTAGGAACGTACTAGAACAGTGTACATCAAAACGACCTTCAAAGGAATGAAAGAGGTTTAGAAACAATCCAGTGACTCATGTTGCGACTCCTGTTCCGTTAAGATATACTTAACAGCACAAGCACAAGGACAAGATGATATCTAACATTGTACCACCAATGCCGCTCCACGGTTTTGATCAACAATATCGGAAAACTGAACTTCAACTGTTACCAATAACAAAGAGGGATGCATTTATGTATCAAAGAGTGTGTTCTACATTTGTGTTTTGCATTTTCAGAACAGGAAATCATGCCATTTAGAAACAGAAACATATAAGTAGTGCTTTTAAAGCTTTTAAGCACAAAATGCCATCATCCTTTTGTTTAATGTCAGAAGGAAGTAGGGATCTGTAATACAATCTGTGCTGCAGTGAGAGTCACAGCTACATACTGTTAGACTGAATATGTCCTGAATAAAGACCATGATAATCTGCAATTAGTTCAACCTACTAACCTCCTAATCTGCAGACCTATTATTCAGTTATTACTCTTAACACTTATCAGGGTGTCAATCAAAGGATGATGGGTGCCCACTTTTAAATTTTGGTTACTCTCAAGGATTCCCTCTTTCAACGTACATTTTGAGTGCATTTATAGGCGATATTAAATTTTGGTGTGTGTTATGTTAGTTCCATATATAGTATGTGAGTTTGATATTGTTTTGCTATTATTAAACTTTACTGTAACACAGGTCGTGGGGCCAGGATGCAAATGCAAGTGTTTTAATAAACCAAAAACAAAACCAAAGAGACTACAAAACGGAACAGGGGTACACAACAACAGACATGGAGAAACTTACAGGGATATTCACTCGAAATAAAACAAAACCACAAAGAGGCAAAGGACCGGCGGGGAGACAAAACACCCAACAAGAACAAAGGGCATGGCATTGGGTATAACACAACTAGGGCTGACGAGAGACACCTGGGAAGGGGCGGAGCTAGAAATGAGACCGAACTAGAGGGCGGAGACAGGAGGAGCACAGGACCAAAATAAACAGAAGCACATGGACATGACAGGACATGGCAGGGTGTGACAGGGTGAGAGGGTAACTTAGCTGCCATTAAATTTGAATTTACAATTGACTTAAATGTAAATGTAGTAAAACAAAATAGACTTTTATTAGCCGTGCTAAATGTGTGATACTGTAGGTTCAGTAAATGATGATACATTTTTAATGTTTTTCTTAATATATTTTACAGTGAAAAGTCTCATGTGAAAGCATTATATAAGAAGCCATTTATCTGGGCTTTATTGTGTGCCCATTATGGGACTTCATAGTGGGCTCCATCTAGTAATCATTAAGGGGAAAACATTAAAATATAGACAACAAAAACAATATGTCATTTTATTTCTAAATTTCTTTTGTCCAGTATTTACAATTATCAGGTAGTTTTACTAATCATTCCTTCAAAAAATTAAATCTGGGGTTAGTGGAATGTACCATCCATGCAGTAGCTACACCAAACTATCGTTCTTCTAACAGTTCTTAATAACCCAGATAACATTAATAAAGCAGAAATATGGTTACATTTTCAGTGCATTTATGTTTATTCAAGAATTTGTTTTTATTGTGCTATATAGAGTTTTACAGACAAGTCATTTCCTACTGCTTCCTAAGACTAAGGTTATTTTAAACAATTGCAACCTAAACATTTGTATATAACTGTATGTATTATTTGTTTATACTTTATGATCATTTTGTACATGTGTGTAACTGAAATTTTCTTTGGGATTAATAAACTTTCTGTCTATCTACAGGATGAGTCAATAATCAGGACCCACTCCGATTTGGTAAGACGTTCAGTATCAGATCAAACTCATCATTATTTATTAGACCAGTGAGTAACACATGGCATACCGATGACACACCCACTGGTCTAATACATAATAGTAATAATAAGGTCAATCTAACATTAGATCTAACAAATTATTATTCTCTAGCTGCCATAAGCCATTTTATAAGTAGTGTGAAACTAATATACATGTTATGACATCATGAGGAATTAAAGTGTAGGTCTGTAAACACTGCCAGGCAGATTAAGATGCTGTAGAGGTTATATGAAAACTGCTTTAAGAAGGTTGCCAGTACTGAATCTTAATCTTTTTCTCAATGTCTACAATTCCTTTTTCAAGGAGAACCTGTTCACATAAGAGGTCACACCTCTTCACTGCAGTGCAGTCACTGAGCTCACTCATATCTGCTAGCAGGGATGTGTGCATGAACACGTGTAGCACCACTCTTCCTCTTACCTGCTCCTATACCTTCTCAAGGTGGGCAAGCGCAGCTCTGCGTGCAGATCAGCATTTGTCCCAAACAGGTCAATGCCGGCAAAGGGTACTGAGTATGGTGGTGTGTGCAGGCTGGGGAATGAAGGACTGTGGAGGCTGCCAGTCATCAAGGTGAGAATGTTCCATCCTAGAATAGAGTGATTTCAACTAAATCAGAAGACAAGCGGTTCTGAATGATGGGAGTCCCTGGAAGATGGACATTCCAAGGGAGTTAAGTGTCTAGCCAGATGTTTTCCTGCTGATCTCCCTAATCCTCAATCTCCAGTAAGCATGCAGGGTCCTTGCAAAAAGCATTGCCTCTTCCTTCCCTACAGGTCTTTCTTTTGAGCATGTTTACAGAATTGGTTGGACAGAAAAGTGACTCAGGACACGGCAGGCTTGTGTTCCATTTACTTCAAGAAGAAGTGGAATTTGATTTATTTGATAGGCCTTGTTCTTGCAAGGAAATTTCATTCTGAAGAACAGGGCTATGAATGGCCAGGCCATGTGTAGCAAGCTTCGGGAAGGATTTGGAGGGTCTTTGGAGACGCCACCCCCACCACAATGATACCAGATAGTGACGAAGACCTGAGGACAGAAGGTCAGTCTGAACTATGGAGTGAGGCTCCGGCATTGCTTTGCCACATGGCAGTTTCAGCCAACCCTAAACATTTTGAACAGTTTGAATTGGTTGTCAAGGGACTTGGCTAAAGCAGTGCAGTTAACCTCAGTGCTAGAGGGCCCAGCTCTACAAGACTTGCAACATCTGCCTGCTAACCTTTGCTGTAGCCTTACAGCTGGCTTAAGAAGGTTGGATGAGCCTGTTCTCATTAAAGAGAACCTCTTATGCTAATTTGCAATGTTCATACTTTTGTTTTGGGGTTAGAATAGATTGGCATGCTTTAATGTTCCCAATGTTTTCTCTTACTGTAGATCTGTATTCACCCTTTCTCTAAAATGCTCTTTTAGGAGCTCCTGTGTCTTGAAGCCCTGCCTCCTGCTGAGCCAAATGTCCTCTGATTGGTCAGCTGACCCATGATGTTCCGATTGATCAAGAGTGTTCCTGCCCCTACACATTCGGCTCCTGTCTTCCCATCTGCAGAGAGACCTTTCTCGCCTGAGCAGCTGTAAACACCTCTGTGGCTATTTTTACAATGGTATCGGTTCTGCCTTATCAGTTTGAGCCAGAGTCCAATCCTTAAAGTAATTTAGAGCAAGTTCTTAGACCAGATCCACTGGCGCAAGCTAGACTGGGGCAGCACTGGAGCAGCTACCTGACAATTGATGATGATTTCAAAGGCAAGGTACTGCTTATAAAAGGTCATTATAGTGTTTGGTGGTTCCTAAATTGCTTGTAGTCCCATGAAGGGACATGCAGTGGTCTGCAGATGGGCAGAACTCTGCATGTGTGTAAACATACTGGGGTCATTAGAAACATTAGTAAGCAGAGGCCTACAGTGGATTGCCACTGTAAAACTACAACTTGTAATCATAAATTCACATGTGAATACTGCTTGCCATCTGATAAAAAAAAAACACATTGTCATGATTCTAAACCTTTTAGGCGCTGTCCACGGTGCCTCCACACACAGATTTTTTGGTCGTCTCCACCAAGACAAAACCAGGACTCGTCAGTATAGATGACCTGCTGGCATTCAAAGTCACTCCCTGATACTCTGGCACAACGGCATTGTAGTCTTTGGTCATTGTTGACGTGGTGTTAAGGGCAGTCGTCGTAATTGCCTGTTTGCCTGTAGCCCTACGTCATGCAGCCGTCTGCCAATGGTGCTGGTATTAACAGGATGACTCATAGTAAGCATCACTGCTCGCTAAGGCCTGTCCTTGAATTATTTGCATGTCTCCTGATGTCAAACCTACCTACCAAGTTTCATTACTGTCGGGTGATTCCTTATGGTGCAGCAATTTGTGCTACTATTGTTTTAATGAAGGCTTGATGGGTTTAGGTATTGGTTAGTAACAGTAAATCCTGGGCTTCCTCAAGGAATCACACTCATGCAAATAATTTAAATCTAAGGTGTGTGTATTTCAACAAATGATGACATGATGATAATAATTACTGCCCAGACAAACTTATATATCATATTCTAACATACCAAAGACTTTTGCTTCTTACAAATAAATTAACTGGCATACATGCTTCTATTCACTGTATCTTCAGCCTATATCCTTTCTAGAAATGCCTTTGAACATGTTGAGGGTCATTAGTCTTTTTTTAAAGATTCATTTTGACCAACTTATGCCCTTATCCTGCTTTACAAAGCAGCTCAGTTTGCCTAATCACAGATATTTAGCTCAGTTAGGAAGATGTGGGAGACGTAAAATGACAGATCTTCCAAACCAGCCTCTTCTCTTTCTCCTCTGACCTCGCCCTTATTCCTTGAGCCACCACAGTGGGTACATCATCAACTTCCAATCCTGACTCCACAGCCACCTGCCACACACAATATTTTCACAAGCTCTCAGCGCCGGGTTCAGCGTTTTTCACACATTGTCGTGCATGTTAAGACCAAACAGCAATATCATTTGACACTAGCACACACGTAGCGTGCTGCATAAATGTCTTCAGGGAAGAAGAAGCAGTTCTTTTATGTGTGTACACCATACATACGGCACTGCAGTGCCTTAGAGCTTTTCTCACCAGTTTCTCATCCTTGTTGGCCACTCCATTTGGTTCCACTATCCACTGAGAGTAGCAGTGAGGAAGATAATCATTACGCAGTGAATGTTATCTGAGATAGACATAATGTTGTCATAATCCCCTGGGCCAGCCAGACTGAATTTTAAGCCACCACTCTCCCTCAGTAAAGCTTTCCACTTGTGCTGATTTGTACTTCATTGTAACCATTGTACCATGATTATGCAATCCAGATTTTATACACAAGCAAAGCTAGGTCATGTGGAAAGTGGAAATGTGGAAATATTGTTTTAATCAGTTATTTATAAGTATTAAACTGAAACTCTTACACGCAGACTCCTTTCAATTACACATGATGTACAGCAGCATAGTCTACAAGTAGTAAAACAGCTTAAGGATGGTTAATGCTCACCTGAATAATGATCAGTCAGACTCGAGTGGAAAATTGGAACACTGATTTCTTATTTTATGGTGATTTTATTTTGAACAACTGTGGAACAACTCTTTCACACTTAGGTAACTAGTTTTATTTGGGTAACTTTAGTTCATTTTATGAGGTTTTATAACAGTTACATATGCCTTTCATAACAGTTACATAGGCCTTTCTCGTAGGCATATTACGAAAAACTGACCTTGTCTGTTCTTGTGGACATACTGTTGGGAATATTGAAGAGCTTCAAACTATGAAATAAGCCAGACAGTTTTATGGGCTGCCTAGATTGGAAAACATGGGAAAACCAAAAAGGAATTCATATTGGACTCCCTCTTCTACATGAAGTGGGGACTGATTAGAAACATACTACCCCAATCTGAGTAGCTCCACCCATTGCCTCAGAAGAAGTCCACAAAGGAGCTCCATGCTTTTATCACAGAAGTCAGAACCACCTGTATTATGTAAACGCTTGGAGCTAATCACAGGAACGGTTGTTGGCTGCACCTGAGGGAATAACATAGCGTCCAGCTCCAGTTTGAAAAAACCTTAATGTGTATGCTTACTGACTGACACAAAGCTGGAGGCAGCTTCTTATTCGCCATGGTCTTGTTTGAATCTTCCCATCCCACCTTAAATGGTGCAGCAGTTACGTGATGGTGCCTCAGTCTACCACTCCACTTTCTTGTTTGAATTTTCTTGTTCCTCTTTGAATGGTGCAGCAAGTTATATGGTGACACCTCAGGCATCTGCTGTTAATTGCTCTACCATTTAAGGTGGGACGAGAAAAATGGAACAAGAAGCTCACAAATACCACAAGGACCACGAGGACCACTGACTTCAGCCAAGTGTCTGACTGTTTTGCAAATCTGGATCGTTCTGAACAGGACTGTTTAGACAGGGTGGGTAGGGAGCCATGGTACTTGATGGTCCTTGTGGTATTTTTGACCAAAGCAGGGAACTGTGTTAACTTGTGGAAAAATGGTAAAATATGTCACCATGAATACTTTTTTAAGGTTTCCAATAAGCGAAAGCGTTCATAAAGGGTATTTAGATTTTGGGTATTTCAGGCATAAAGGTAAAGTCCAGGGTAGAATAACGTGTTCTGACAGCTGACCTTTAATGACATTGTGTCCATTTTACAGTTCATCTCCTCTATTTAATGTTATGAACATGCAATTCTCAAAATACTGTACTGGACCATTTGACGATGAACAAATTTCTGAACCAAAGCAATCCCAAGATCGAAACAACATGACCTATCCTACACTGTGGCAGTTTTTCAATGAACTGAATATTGTGTAGAGGACATCAGTTGTCATGTAGCACTCTGACAACCACCACCCCAGAAGGGACAGGACATGACCTGACTGAACATGAAACTGGGCTTGTTTTTAATTGTACAAACTGCTCATTTTACTTAGGAACTAATATGTGCATAAATAATTACAGTGTTTTGGCCTCATGAACAGCAAAACTAAACTTACTTACATTAGAGGAGCAGTATGTAAGACTTATAGTTCAAACCATCAATAATATTTAACTAAAATTATCAATAGAATGGGATGAAACAACCATTGTACAGTATGAAAAACGTTTATACATCGTTGCAGAGGTATCTACTGAAGATAGCAGGCTAACCAGCTAGCTGTGACCCATTTTGTTTTGCAATACCACGTTGTACCTCAAGAGACAATAGAGAGTCAATGTAGTGATAAGTCAAGTTTTCTGGTGATATGTTGCCCCCTATTGCTTGGAGTATAAATTCAGCAGGTTGCATGTGAGGGTTGGGGCATATGCAAACATGCATATTTGTGTCATTATCAATTGTGTAAAGATCTCAGGAACACAAAGGTAACACTCACTTTATTTTATATAAATATATATATATATATATTTATATATGTATATATATATATATACATTTATATATATATATATATATATATATATATATATTATATATAAAATAAAGTGAGTATATATATATATATATATATATATATATATATATATACATAATATAGTTCAAAACATCAATAATATTTAACTAAAATTATCAATAGAATGTAAAGAAATAACAATTGTACAGTATGAAAAATGTTTATACATATATATATATATATATATGGTTTATGTAGGTTCATCTTAGTCATTATGAAAGGCTTGTGTAGTTGAGTTAAATATGACCAACAGTAAAATGTTACCCAAGTTGAACTGATTTACATTATTAATTTTATTTTATTATTTCTTGCTGTGTCGTTTAGACTTTTGACTGGTAATAAAATTATATGAGGTGTAGGAGGTGTTCAAAAGCAAGCTGGATGGTTAAAATGAAACCCACTGGTGATTGCTACTGAAAACCATTGAGGCGGGTTTCTAAAGCTTACCATGAGAAGACTGTAAATCTAAGAAGGCAGGAGATTTAAGCCGTCTTATGAAAGTATTTAAGGGGTTTAAAATCTATAAACGTTAAGTCATGATATGCAACACTTGTCATTTGAAAATGTGAATGGCCATTCTCAATTATTAGCTTAGAGGTTATCCCAGCCAAAGCATTTCAGTCTCTGAGTAATACCATAAAAAATAAACCACCAGTGATCATATATTGCTATAATAGTTTCGGACCTGTCCATGATAAATCTGTGCCAGATCTTCTGGCCTTGAGAATGGAAGAATTTGGATAACATAACTATGGAGTGAATATGGAGTAATAAAAAACGAAGGGAAACAAAACAGTAACTGTAATTATGTAGTTGTATTAGCCCTTGGATTCACATTAGGTTCAGTGGTTTTTTATGGCAAAAAAAACACAAAAGATACGGATCACGACTTTGGAGGGGAGACTTGAAAGAAAGATAAAGATGGGTTGACAGAGGGGGGATATCAGTATGACAATTCCAACACTTTAATCCAGCTCAGTCGCCCGAAGCTTCACACCAAGGTTGGTCACTCTAGATTGAAAAAGAAGAAGTAGAGGCAGAATTGATAGTTTTCAAAGGAAGGAAATATGAAAAAGTAATGTCAGGGTGGGAAAATTAGGACTTCATACTTATAGTTTGGTTGTTTTATCACTGTAGGAGTGAGAGACGTTTCCAAAAGTTCATACTGTACGTTTTTGGGTTGGGGTGAAACTGGATCCAGTTTCCCAAAGGCATCTTAGTGTTAGGATTAGCTAAACTGGTAGAGAGAGTGTTCAGTGTTATGATCTATCAGTCATTTTAGAATCTTCTTTGTGCTAAGATGCTTTTCAACCTGATGGACCTTAGCGCATGAAATTAGAGCACCTCATAATGGAAGTAACCAAAAAGGGCACACAGAAATCCTGATCCCCACTTCTTAAAAAGAGTATTGCAAGACCCGGGAACAGGATCCTAATGTGTTTCCATGGCTTACACAATGCATAAGCCATTGTAACAAAATTGTTAAGTCTTTGCTATGACTTAAGCACCTTACATAGGCATGGCCATGACATTATCACAATTATTTTGCTCACACCCATAAAGAAAAGAAACACAGATCCACTCAGAAAAAAAACTTTTTTAAAACGACATGGAAAACTTTGACTTGGCCAAAAAGCTAAATAAAGTGGACGTTGAAACGTCTCTTTCAGGTTGTTTTAGTGCTTAAATTTAATCTAATTTCAACTATGAGCTCATGGCATCATATACATTATATAGTGTTACATTCATAATTGCTCTCCAAATTGCTCAACAATTAACAAAAATGAGATATCATGTTCTGTGGCCTTGTTGTACCTCTTTTTGACAGCAACGGCAAGGAGAAATAAAAGCGTTTTATTAACCTTTGCACAGTCTTGATTACAGACTGCAATTGACAAAGCCAAAAAAAGAAAACATTGCAATGGACCAGGACCTCGGGGGCGGCAGGGGTTTGCTGATTGAATACAATACGGAAAAATAACATAGCCAGCCTCTTAAGATAAGGTACTCGTAACTACTCACACTCAAATACTCTTGACACCTTACTTATGTTTACAGACCTGCTGTGCTGCTGCCCAGTGTGATAGTGATGCCTTTATAAATAACTGCTTGATTCAAAACATTTATTTAAACCCATCCAACTTCCCTCCAAGGACCAAACACTACACCATTAAACCAGAGCTCAAACACGCAACACAAACCCGCAATATTACAAATAAATTGTGAAAATAGCTGATATTAATACTGATAATTACTTCTGGAGTAAAACCTTTCGAGGTCTGAGCTTCAGCAGTTCACAGCTGGTCTTAAATGCTGGATCGTATTCTCTTCTCTGCTGCAGAGACTGACTCTCTTTGCTGGTTTTACCCGACCTAATTCAAAGTCAGAAGAAAAATAAGAAAAGGAAAGAGACAAGGAAGCCCATGCAGGTGGCAATGGATCACACCGAGGGCACAACCTGCACCATCGAAAATCTACCAGCCAAAGACGTGAAAGAAAAGTGGGCTGCATAAAAAATAATGTGATCCTTTTAAATGGACCAACCCTTTGGTCTTTCAGACCATCTAAGATGAGCTCAGTCCCAGAGAACTCGGCAGCATTGCTGGGAATATGAGTCTACAACTGTAGAACTGCAAAGTGCCCCTAAGTAAAGCTGACAAAATGGGTGCAGATACATGGAGGTATACCTAAATGAAGTTGCCGGTGTGGGTATTTTGCACCATGGCCTTTAAACTCTCTCAGCTGGACAAAGAATCGTACAGTCATGGTTACAACTAAGGGTTTGCATTACAACACAAGAACAGCTGCTGTAGTTAACAACCTTAGTACCTGAAGAATATTTATGCACACTGTGTTGTTGACTATGAACACCATCTACAGTCCCATATTGTCCTGGTCCGTTGCTGATTTGTATGTCTGAGCTGCTGCATTACTTCTACTGCGGGACACTGTTTACACTGGTAATGGCACTTTATTACAGCGCTTGTACACATTGGATATATACACTCATCATCAAAAGAATAGTTGCACCCAAAAGGAATCAACATACAGGAATGAAACTTGGTGGGTGAGTTTGACATTGTGAGACATGCGGATGATTCAGGTTTTGATTCATTCAGCGAGTGGTGATGCTCTCCAGGAGTCATCCTGCTAGTGTCAGCACCATTGGCAGACAGCTGCACAACGCAGGACTAAAAGTAGGCGGACTGTTATGACAACTGCTGTAGCACCACATCAAAGACGGCAATGGACTGACATGTAGAGACTCAGAATGGCAGCGGGTGACGAGTCCTGATTTAGTCTTGATGGAGACGACCAACGAATCTGTGTGTGGAGGCACCGTGGTCCGCACCAAGATGAACAGTTTGTTGTCACACGTCTGAAAGGCCTGGTGTCACTCCACCTCCACCCCTACCGCACCGTCTGCAGGAACTGTGTGAGGATATTCAAACTGCATGCGATGGGCTTATCACACAACACCATTAGGAATCACTACAACTCCATGCTGAGACGTCTGCTATGTTGCGTTTAGTAAACATGGAAGCCCCAAGCCATACTGGGAGAAACTACTTCTGTATGTGTAGCTCAATAAATATCGCCCATATCAGTCTAAACTTGTATAATGACAACAATATTTTCTGTTCTATTCCATCATTTGTGGACTTAATATATTAATTTAACCTCAATAGAGTCATTTGTAGCCATGAGAAAATACTCTGTGGCCTCAGTATATTAAGTTGTGGTCTTAATATATGAAATTGTGGCCTCAATATAGTAACTTACTTGATATAGTATCATTACTATACTATCATTATTGATAATAATGATAAATAAGAAGTCAATTATTATTATAAAAATGTTTTAGACCAAACTCATGTCAAAATGTCATGCATTCATAACCAAGTACATTCCTTACACCACTGCTGTGAATATTTCTGACTCAGTGTCTCTAGAACACTTGTATCAAATTATGTTCGATGACTGTTCGCAGCTAAATGGTTAAATTCTGCAGACCCTCTGAAAAATTGCTTCAATTCCTTTTAACTTAAGTGACAAAAGTTCTTCCCTCTACATTCCAGAGATTCCACGTTTCTCTTTTGGGAACGCCAATATAGTAGCCCTTACTATATTGAGATTAATTTCTGAGTAATTTAAAGGGTTAACAGGCCCTTGATGGGTTTTAGTGTGTGTTGGAGCAAAGATAACATTATAGGCATGACCGATGTATTCCGTCCTTGTAGTATCAATATAGCAAGTTGTGGCGTCAGTATATTACATTGTGGCCTCATTATAATTTTTTTTGGTTTGCAGATATTAACTTGCACCCTTAATATGGTAATTTGAGGATTCTGTATATTACTGTGTGACCTCAATATATTAATTTGTGGCCTCGTGATATGGGGGGAGGGGCTGATATTCTAATTCGTGTCATGTTAGGAGTACGTTTAGTGGACAGCAGACCAAAAAAAAAAACATGGATAAGTAAAGTGAGCCGCCATTGGCCTCAAGTTAGTGAGACGGTTTGGATTCGGCAGCTATTGGTGGAGAACCGCTCTGAGGTCTGTAGGAGGAGGAAGAGGAAGAGAGAGGAGTCCTCCAGCGGCAGGACTGCTGGGGCTACTTAGGAAGTCCTGTAAACTGGCCGCTACGTTTTACAAAGCACAGGAACGCTGGTGTTTTGTTTTGTTGTTCCACGACTGGAGGATTTAGGGAAGCTAATCCGTGTGCTAACCAAGACACGCACCAAAAGAGCAAAGTTCGCATTAGTGACACATTAGCCCGCCCGGACACATGTGCATATGACCCGTTAAGTTTATCAGTCACTCCAAAATGGCGAACCGTGCAGCGAATGCAGCTACAAAATCCTCCGTAGACTAGACTCGAGTCGAAACGCGGATTTCTGCACTCCAGCCTCGAGCGTTTCTCGTCCTGACGAGGGAGAAAAGGTAAAAGGTCCGGCAAAATCCTTTAACGGGGCACGACACACGAGATTCATACTGTTTTTCTTGCCTCGGAGAAAATCATGAAACGGTCTGCTGCCTTTGAGTCACTCGCTTTGGCCTGTCACCCCCGCGGTTTGGCTTTTGAGTGTGTGAATGTCATTACACTTGATCCTCGCCCTGCGTCCTCCTGCTGGTGTCCGCCCCCCCGCCTCACTCTTCTTCCTCCCACAGATGGAGAGGCTCCGTGTGGCAGTGGTGGGCGCGGGGGCCGCTGGCCTGTGTGCGGCGCGGCACGTTTTGTCTCGACCCAAAACGTTTGAGCCCCCGGTGGTGTACGAGCTGACTGACCACGTGGGTGGTACGTGGTTCTATGAGGAACGCGTGGGCACTTATGACAATGGCCTCCCTGTCCAAAGCAGCATGTACAGAGACCTCAGGTAGACCGTTGCTCACTCTACTTCTGAAACATGTGTCCGGGTCTTGGACTACTACACCTGTCCTGCTTATTTTGGTCTGATCCAACTAATCAGTCAAACTGCAAGAGCCCAAAACTGATCTTTTCTCCATAACTACATTATAGCATTCATAGGCTCAGCAATTCCAAACAATATACCCTGATAGCATGCAGACATGAGCCACATCTGGCAAAGCTACGGCACAGCTGGTACACTGTCGGGACTGGCTAAAGTGAGTCAAATGCCCACCAGCTCCAAAACATATCTGGTCCACCTGTGACAGAGTTAGATTTTATTTTCAGTTGCATTGATGGAAACCAGTGGCCACGATTTACACAATCCAACTATAAACATGTTATTGTGTATAATGATCACTGAACCTGCACGTCTCTCCCAAGTCCCATATGTAATGTTGATAATAATGATAAGTAAGCAGTCAGCTAATCAGAGAAAACATGTTTTAGACCAAACTCATGTCAAAATGTCATGCATTGGGTAGCATGTTCATAACCAAGTACATTCCTTTCACCACTGCTGTGAATATTTCTGACTCTGTAAGTGTCTCTAGAACACTTGTATCAAATTATGTTGGATGACTGTTCACAGCTAAATGATTAAATTCTGCAGAACGTTTGAAAAATTGGTTCAATTCCTTTTAACTTAAGTGGCATAAGTTCTTCCCTCTACATTCCAGAGATTCCACGTTTCTCTTTTGGCAACGGCTATATAGCAGCCCCTGTCCGATAAGATTAATTTCTAAGTAATAAGGCAGCAGTTTAAAGGGTTAACAGGTCCTTGATGAGTTTTAGTGTGTGTTGGAGCAGAGACAACAGTATAGGCATGACCAATGTACTCCGTAGGCTTACGCGACTTGTTCATGTAGCCCATAATTCTTGTGTCTTTCTGTGTGTTCTCTGTTTTTAGAACCAACCTGCCTAAAGAGGTTATGATGTTCCCTGATTTTCCCTTCGACTCCCACTTGCCCTCATTTCTGTCCCACAGGGATGTTCAGCAGTATTTGGAGAGATACTGCGAGAGCCACGCCATCACACCACATATCAAGGTTTTCCGATCGAGATGATCATGTCTTTTTCTTTATTTCCAATCATAATTCCGAACCGCATGAACGTATTTGGAGCACCTTGCTGTGCATCGTATTCAGAACTTATCAGCCAGGCGCAGAGATGTGCCACAACAATGGTCTAAGGCTTCCAGCAGTCTTTTGCAAACTTCACTGACCGCTGGCCAAAAGCACTGCCATAGAGACAGTAGCGCGAAAACACAGCCAATCGGGTATGCCTGGGGGCCAGTGACGAGTGGCCTGCAAATGTCCTATGGTATTAGTGAGTAACGCTTTTGTGTTGGAGGCTAAAGTAGTGCTTGTGACGGTCTTCTCTCTCATCGACAGTTCAACACCGTGGTGGAAGAGGTGAAGCCCATCTCCATGGAGACGGAGGAGGGGGGAGCTGTGACGTGGGAGGTAATTTCGCGTGGCACGTACGGAGGGCACAGCACACAGACATTCGACTCGGTGTTCATCTGCAGTGGGTAAGGAATGCCATTTGTAACAGCACAAAAAGCCACTTGTACACAACGTGAAGTTGATCCCTCTGCACAGTTTCTGCAGGGACGCTCTGCAGAATGCACGTTTTATCAACCGGAAAGAGGATTATTTCCGTTTTCTCAATCATTGTCCCGGCATTAAAACTGATTTCAGCCTCGCCGCGAGGATGTGAATGAGCGCTTTTTAAACCATTCATAGGGAAATTGTAGGAAGGAAGCTGTGAGGAAAAGAGCAGCAGACCTTTAGGCATGACTCATGTGTTCCTTCCTTTCTTACAGGCATTACTCTGTGCCCCACCTGCCCTCCATTCCGGGAATGGAGCATTTTAAAGGTGCAGCAAATGTTCAGTGTTGACAACAAACATGACCCTGAAAGTGCAAACTATTACCCACGCACTCTCTAACCATATCTCTCCCTGCTGGTTTCTCCCTCGATCTTTCATTCACTCCTTTCCCCACTTCTCAGGAACGGTGATGCACAGCCACTCTTATCGCTGCCCAGAGCCGTTTGCCCATCAGTCTGTCGTGGTTATGGGTGCTGGAGCATCTGGAGTTGATATCTCATTCGAACTGGCTCAAGTTAAAGCTAAGGTGTAAAGCTTTACCATATAAGCAAGTGACTGCATACCATTCTTTTGGAAAAACCCTGTCCTGAACTATATCATGTCTTTTATTTGATTATCAATTTATTGACAGAAGACATGATGAGCTAGGGTATTAAACACACTGGTGCAGTAAGATGTGAATAGTTCATTGCTGGCCTTTCAAATAATGTAGAAAGATGCTCCGTATGAAGGATTTAGCAATGTAGTAAGCAGATACCGACTTACTCTCTGCCTTTGCTCATAATCCACCTCTATCTGTAGGTGACCCTGAGCCATAATAAGCCAGCTCTGCAGTTCTCCTTGCCCCCGCAAATCCAGCAGGCGGCCCCTGTGGTGAAGGTCTTAGAAGATGGCTCTTTACTGTTCCAGGATGGATCAGTGGCCCAAGCTCAAGTTCTTCTGCTTTGCACTGGATACAGTTTCCACTTCCCATTCCTCAATCGGAAACAGCTTGGCCTGGAGGTAGAGCACCACCTAGTGGCTCCTCTGTACAAGTACCTGCTGCCTCCAGCCTTCCCCTCGATCTTTTTTGTAGGCATCTGCAAAATCATTTGCCCTTTCCCTCACTTCCATTGTCAGGTGAGCATCCAGAAGAGCCATTTATTTGGTGATCGGCAAATAAATTCAGTGATTTTTGTGATAAATTTATTTCCCTTTATTTTTTTTCTGTCTGTCTTTTTCATTCACTCTATCCCCCGCCCCCTCACAGGTCCAGTTTGCACTTGCGGTTCTTGAGGGCACGGTTCAGCTGCCTTCACGTAAAGTAATGGAGGAGGAGGCGGAAAAAGAGCGAGAGAGGAAGACACGTCTGGGTGTTCAATCAAAACACCTTCTGCAAATGGACTCCGAGCAGTGGGCATACAGCCTAGACCTGGCAACCACAGCGGGATTCTCACCTCTACAGCCAGTAATACAGAGTCTTTATGAAGAAGTAGGGAGACAGCGCCGGGCGAAGCCTCAGGCTTACAAACAAATTAACTACAGACTTGTTGATGCCACACAGTGGCAGCTTCTGGAAGCGCCATCTGTACCAACAGATAAGGTCTAGTATGAGTTGTAGGACCAAGAGAATGTGATTTTAGGGGCCAGTTTCAATATTTTATTTAGCATGCCCTCACCAACTTCCTCTGGAAGTGCATCACATCTGTGTTACACATGTAAGGGACTTTAACAGAGTTTTTAATAGAGACAAACTTATTTTCACTAATGTAGCCTCTGTGTGTTAACATAAAACATGAACATACTAATGCGTACAATTGTGAATAATTGCTTGTTGACTCATTGTTAGCCATACAGGCTTTAACTATAACTAGCAGCAAATAACTACCTATATTAACTTAACTAGTTACATTAAAAGGGTGGTTATCAGTAGCAGTTTACAACCTAAAGCCAAGCAAATCAAATATTATGTTTCTGAAATATTATGCATTTAAACTGCTATGGCTTCTAAACAGGTCTGTCTGCCTGTTTTCAAATTTGAGAAGCAAAACACATCAGGTCACAATCATTACTGGGCAGATTCTCCTGCAAAGTCGACACCTGCGTTCAGTCGATTTCTTAGCCCTCACAGCCTAACTAATAAAATTCACGAGGTAATACAGCACTGGAGGAGAAATAGGGAGGGAAGTGGACAGGGGCATGTTAAACCGTATTGAAACTGGCAGTAACAGTTGCTGTTTGTGACCTTTGCAGTATCCTCTGGATTCTTATCGTCTACTTTTACAGAGGTATTGTGTTTATGAAGGTGCTGTCACATTAAACTTGGCATTTAACATTCTGAACTATGCCAAGGAGTAGCTTAGCACAGGGAAGAGAACCATGAATAAGATGAATAGTAAACTTCTCTGCAAATCCCACAAGAGTAGGTGCTTAGTTCGGTAAGATGATTCTTTTACTGATACAAATACAAATGATTAGGACACTAAAATAGTGCATAAATCACAAGAGTCTTTATTATTACTACAGTGATTGACTTTTGATTGATTATTAATATAAATAAATTTTTAAAAAATTATTTCTACAATTGAGCCCAACTGTCGTGTCTTTTACTCTCACAAAACATAGCTATACTATTAGCAGCTGTATAGCAGTTTCTATAGTACTACTTACATAGTCTGTTATACCTACAGTAATCCTATCAGAATTGATCATCCTTGTGTCATAGCCTCTTGTAAAGTACTCTAATCACACAGATTTACTATTTCTCCAATTTCAACACAGAATGAAAAACACAGAAATTAGTGGTATGTGAATGAAATCGGTTTGTGTTTGTCTAACCTCAGGCTGAACATTGTGAAGCCTGGAAAAATCTATCCAGACATCCATCCATCCATCTTCTTATACCGCTTCATCCATTGAGATTACAGTAAGGAAAAAAAGAGAAGAAAAGACGGCCCTGTCCACCGCAGCTTCCTCCAGCTCGTTCTGAAGGATCCGAGGCTGTTCCCAAACCAACTTAGAGGTATAGTCTCTCCAGCACGTCCTGGGACAACCTCTGGGTCTCATCCCAGTTGGCTGTGTCTGGTAAACCTCCAATGGGAGGTACCCAGAGAGCTACCTCAGCTGGCTCTTTTTACTATGGAGGAGTAATGGCTCTACTTTACGCTCCTGACTGAGCTCCTCACACTATCAGGTAGAGTGCTGCCTGCCACCCTGCAAAGAAAGCTCATTTCCACTACGTGTATTTGTGATCTCATCACCAATCAGCCATTATCCTAAACTCATCACCACAGGTGAGGGTGGGAGAGCCTTGCCTTATGGCTTACTTAACTGTTCCAACGGACCACATTATTGCTGCTGCCAGTCCCAGCCTGTGGCCAATCTCACAATTCCTTCTGCCCATCACTCAAGAACAAGACCCTGAGATACCTAAACTCCTCCACCTAGGTCCTATCCTCCTACTAGAAAGGGGCATGCCATCCTTTTCAGAACACTGGGCTCAGAAAACACTCCTGGCTATTTCTATTTATAGCTAGAAGATACATTTTTTAACAGATAAACTGATTTATCTGTGAATTAAGCATTAAAATGGGAGGAAACAACTGTGATTTGGAAACACTTCTCATCATGTATGAACTAATATGAAGGAATGCATTGGTTAACATGAAATAAAACTTTAACAATAGTAAATACTATTACTATTATTTTATTTCATGTTAACTAATACATTACTTCATGATGGTACTACTGTAAACTCCTACTGTAAAATTATATTTTGTTAATTTTCTGAGCTGCAGCGAGTTAAGATTTTTTAAAGATTTAAATCCCTTATTGATCCCACAGTGGGGAAATTTAGTCTCTGCATCTAACCCATCCGTGAAGTGAAACACCACAAACACACTCACTAGTAAACACTAGGGGGCAGCGAGCACACTTACCCGGAGCGGTGGGCAGCCCTATCCACGGCGCCCGGGGAGCAGTTAGGGGTTAGTTGCCTTGCTCAAGGGCACCTCAGTTGTTACTGTAGGCTCAGGAAATCGAACCAGCGACCTTCCGGTCACAAGGCTGGTTCCCTAACCTCCAGCCCACGACTGCTGAACACATCCTTAACACATCCTCTAAAGAGAATCTTAAAGCACAAATGCAGTTACGTTGCTGAATGTAACATAATATGAAGAAACAAACATATAACGTGGCCTGTAGTGCTTAAAAACTGCAGCCAATTTCCAGGGGGCACAGTCCTGGAGCTCTACAACCAAAGTACATGGTTCCCATGGGTAACTGAATTTCAGGGAATATCATGAAATTTTAAAGAGCCTATTCCAGACAAGCAAAGTAATAGAATTTGATAGTTTTGTTAGACCATGTAATTGAATACCAGGGTATTTTGTTTGTAACATTTTTTAGTTTTTAGTTGCCATTTATCAAAACATCCTGTAATGTTTCCTGTATTGCGTGAGTGATTGTTATGGTTGCTATGATTATGTCTTGCCCATCATCAACTGGAAATCAAGTCAGTCTCCTGTACCTGCCAATAGAACGTAAACAGTTTCAGAAAGTAAATCAAGCTCAAAGATTTATGGGTTTACAATAATGTGGCTGGGTTTTGTCAGCTCAGCACAAAAGCTGCCTGTTTATCATCCATTGTAGATCATGGAAATCCTGCTTTTCAGTCAGTGAAAGTTAGGGAAGTTGACATTGGACTGGAAACCTGGATGTAACAAACCTGTCCCTAATGTCCAGACGGCCTTCAGACACTTTATTACCTGGACGAGATGTATTAGATAAGGGTTGATCTGCGGTAGACTTGCTGTGTAGGGTGTCTTACCTCATTTTCACATAGAAAATTAACAGAACATTTGATCGCATATGTCAGCAGACCCCCTTAATTAACCTATTGGACCCCCTCAATGTCTCAAATATTTTGGAAAGTCCCTGAAAATTAATTTAAGACATTTTGCTGTCATTGTTAAGATAATTAAAGGGAAAATCCACCGATTTTTTTAATTTCTGTATAATTCAGTGGCTGAGATGTGAATAACTTCAGTACATATATGGCCATTTATTATCCAAAACCACGTCCACATGTTTTCTGAGTTTATCTATGTGATATTATGTATGTGTTTTCTTTGTGAACTGTTTTTATGTATCCCTCCAGCATGAATGGATCTGACTGATGGAAATATGTATAGGGTTAGGAAACAGGCCTGGAAGGACCTCCCCTAGAAGCACCAAACATTTAGGCCTCTCTGTGAGGGAGTTTTGTAAGCTCTTCGGACGTCTGGTTCCCATCACCATCACTTTGAACTAAAGTTGTCTGGAGATGGAAGGATTTCAGAGTTGTAGGTGGTGTGTTAGAACAAGGAGTCCACTAAAACGTGCAGGGCCAAGGCTGAGAAACACTGATTTAGGGTTAAGAAACAGACCCTCTCTAGGAGCACCAAACATTTAGACCTAAAAAGCGCTGTGCACCAGACAGTGTATAAGCTGTTTATAAGCACGTATCACCATTTCAATGTCATATTAGTTCTGAAAACTGGAAACTCCCCGAACCAAACCACTAGAATTGTGCTCTTTGAAGACGTCTGGAGTTGCCCTTCAAGCTTCATCCATCACTGTGACATGCAATACATTCTGATTATTAGTTTTGTCTGTTTTTCTCATCCTTTCCCTGGGGGGCACTGTGTTTTTAGTGCGTGAGCAGCTCTCATCGCACCTGATCCCAAAGTCTCACTAAAACATGCAACGGGGTGTGTGTTGTTCGTGTTAATGGCAGGGAGTCCACTAAAACATGCAGGGAAGGGCTCCTCCAACCAGGGTGCCTCAAACATTGCTTGTATAAGCTCTTTATAAACTCTTCAGGCGTCTGGTTCCCATTACCATCACAGTGAGCAAATCTGAATGTGAAAGTTCTCTGGAACTGGAACTTCCAGCTCCCCTTCAAGCATTCATCCCTGATCTGTTCATCTGTCCATGCATACCTGCGTAAAGAGTAAGACTGGGGTGATGGCAGGAAGGATGTGGTTTAGTGCAAAGTTTCTCAACCCTGGTCCTGGAGGCACCCTGCCCTTCACAGTTTAGTGCTTTCCCTGCTCTCATCACACCTGATCCAACTTATCAGCTCACTACATAGCCCTTTCAGTGTGTGTTAAAGCAGGGAGTCCACTAAAACATGCAGGGAAGGGTGGCTCCAACCAGGGTTGAGAAATAGAATCAGGCCTTGAAGGAACTTGTCTAGGAGCACCAAACATTTAGACCAAGAAGCGCCATGCACCAGACAGTGTATTCAAAACCACTTCTTGTATAAGCTCTTTATAAACTCTTCAGGCGTCTGGTTCCCATCATCATCACTGTGAACAAATCTAATTGTACGTTCTCTGGAACTTCCATCAAACCATGCATGATGATTCTGCAGACCTGTTAACCATTTCATTATGCAGGAAGTTTGAAAATTCGGTGAAGTTCCCCTTCAAGTATCCATCCCTGATCTGTCCATGCATAAGGAGAGTATGGATGGGGTGGGGGGACCCCCAGGAAGAACTGTGGTTTAGGGTTAGGAAAGGTCCCCCTCTAGGAGCACCAAACATTTACACCGAGAAACGCCATGTGTCAACAGAAATGAGGCTCCTGTTTAGAAAGGGGATTTTTTTCCCCACAGAAATCCGGGCGTGATTTAAATCTTGCATCATGGCTTTTATCAACAGCCCAAGCTGCGCCACACGTTCGCCGAGTTTTCCCATCTGGTTTGAGTCGTCATCTCCGAACATTGTGAAATTGGACACCTACTTTCTTAACCCTTCCCAGCTCGTCCGCCCTCCACTCCCCGAACTAAAAGTAGCGAAAGCCGTGCTCTGAGCTCGGGAATGGGAACGTTCGCCCTAGTCTCCTGCTAGTTTAGCCCAGAGTAGCAAAGAAGGAACGGAACCCTCCTCTGACACTTCGCCGAGACTCCGGAGTTTCTCCACAAACAAACAGGGCTGAAGAGAAGGCTCGGGCGCGGGCGGGGACGCATGGAAGACAGAGGAGGGTGGGGGGGTTTCCTCTCAGACGAGAAATGATTTAGCGCGACTATTAAGACTTAACTAATGAAGCAGTCTGTATTTAGAAGCTCGGGAGTCCTGTGGCTGTGGGATCGGAGCGGCTGTTGAGATGTCAGGCTCAGTCTTCAGATAAGACGAGGTAAGGAACTTGACTTCTCGTCACCCGCCCCTGTAGGGAAACGCAGTGTGAAGTTTGTGGTATAGTCCTGTAAAGTTTCTCAGCTAGCTCACTGATCATGTCCGCGGTGAAGGGCTTAACGTGGGGCAGGTTTGTGGTGTTATAGTTGTCACACGTGTGACACACCACGACAAAGGTCCTAAAGTAGCTGAAATTCCTGAAGGGAGGGACCCTGGGTGTGTGGCAGGGTGGGAGTGTGCTGAAGTTCACAGCAAAAGCACCAGAGTCAACACCCCTCAGTGCTAATTCCTCACTGTACAAATTAATAATAATGCTAATACTTTATAGTGATGTGCAGACGCGTCTAATATCTCTCATATTGAGACTATTGTGAAATTATTCAAGCTATTTCTGGATGTCTCACTTGCTTTAAGCAGCCATATGTGAGAAAGTAGAACTATAATAACCTATACCTTTTACAGTTTATCTAAAAACAGCTACAGATATGACTGTTGAGTATATATATATATATATATATATATATATATATATATATATATATATATATATATATACCTGTTTGCATAAAGCTGATGGATCAATCAATTTTATACTCAAAACACAATTTAAAGAGTGCAATATTCAAATCGAAAGTAAAATTCTCAAATCAAATTTAATTAGAGACTGTTTCATTAAATCTTAAATCTGTAGTGAAGCAATTTTTGATGGGGAACAATTACGTAATAATCAGAGCTTGTCAACTGCCTGTAGATGAGTTAGACCAATCAGAGGCAGCCAAACAACTATATGCTATGACATCACAACAACAGCTAACTAGGGAAGGTCTGGTCTTTCGATATTCGATATTCTTCACCAAAATCATTCAGCCCTACGCTCGTTCATCTTCCAGACCGCTTCATCCTTCTGGGTTACGGGAAGTGCTGGAGCATATGCAAACATTCAATGGACGGAAAGCAGGGAACACCACGGACAGCCCACCAATCTGTCACAGCCTATAATATTCTTACTGCAATATTAACAATATTAGTATCGAATACTGAATTTAATTTAATTTTAAAAAGAGTTCATATCACACATATCCCACCGAAATGTCATAATTCATTTTTTCATGGCCAATTTTTTAAGCATCTTAATTGTGCAATAGTTTTGCTATTGTACCTTTAAAGGAGCTATATGTAAAATTTGTAGTTCAAAACATTTCACAATAAATTTTAATTATCAGCAGAATGTGAAGAGATAACCATTTTGATGGTATGCAAAGACATCTGAGTATTGTGGTGTAGAGATAGCTACTGAAGTTATCATGCTAACCAGCTAGCCCCGGCACATCCTGTCTTGTAATACCCGTTTGTACCCCAAGAGGTGATAGTGAGTCACTGTAGGGTTGAGCCTAATCAGCACAACATGAGAGGAAGTAGCTCTGCGTCTATGGTATGTTCTAACTTCCTGTTAGTCGTGCTGAAGGCTCTGCTCCCAGATTATTTAAGGACAGGTAGTCAATAAAAGGACAATGAAACAATGATGGCTGAAACTCCTGGCAAGTGACCATTATAACAGCTGCCAACTTGCAACAAGAATCAATGCTCAGCAGCAAACAAAAAAAGAGTGATATAAAGAAGAGCAAAACAAAAGCTAAGCTAAGGATAAAGACTGGTGATGGGAGGAGAAGGTACTGTACATTTTCTGATGATATGCTGCCCTGCTCTTTGGAGTATGAATTGTACAGGTCCCACCGTCTTACAGATCGCTCCTTTAAAAATTACATATGCATATATCTTTGTTCTGATTGGCCACTGTGTGTTGCACCTCTTTCATATAGCAATTCAGGCTTAAACACTCCTTATAACTCCAGTATGAGTGGGCGAGACTACTGCGGTGAGCTGTACAGGTAGAATGTAAATGTATTGGTTTTTGTGACATCACAAAAATGAAACTTTCAAAATGGGTTCCTTTCCAGCTTACTTTGCAAATGTGTATCGTATGGACCTGGAGTGAATGGTGTGTTTTGAAACTTTAACCGTGCTTATTTACTACATCAAAGAAGCGGCTTCCACATTCCAGCATTTCCTTTTTTTGCAGCGCACAGCTGCAGGCTAGTTAGCCCCCACCCTCAGACCTAAGCTGCACAGGTTTACATTGTAATTCATGTCACATAAAGAAGATTTCAAGACACCAAACTTGATGTCGAGCTAGCAGGCTGTGAAGCACTTCTCAGAAAAGCTTCCCAGTAAAAAAAAAACACACACAGTTCACGTTGTTTTGTCTGAAGTGTAATGTCTTTTATTCAAGCATGAATGTCCTCCATCTCCAACATGTGCTGAGTGTACCTCACTTACCAGCAGATGGATGAGGAGGCGGACAGCAAGGGGCAGGAAGAACATAGTTCCGATGACCCTGCTCTTCCTGGACCCAGTGTGGAGGCAGAGACCCAGCTTCAGCACTGCCAGGCGCCCCCCACACTAGACCACGACCTGCCCATCATGCACTGGGACGACCTGAGCGTACGGATAGCCGAGCTTGAGAAACAGGAGGAAGAGAGAAGGAAAAGAACAGAGGTTTGACAGTAAAGAGATAGCTGACTGGTTCTGTGACATCTTGGTCCTCCAAAAACATCTTCATAGTCACATATTTGTTTAGTTAAGAACAAAACACCTATGAAATTCCAGCAGTTTCTGCATAATCAGCTCATATGGATGTAAACAAAGTCGTTCAGGCTGGTTTGATGTGAAATGGTGCAATGTAGAAATGCTTAGCCCTTGAAGAAGTCTGTACAATGATGGTGTTAGGAACCAGGGGAACACAGATGTAGCTACTTAACTGAGTGTCTGATACGACCCCATGTGTCTTTCAAGTTTGTTGTATGTAATATTGATCATGGAAAATGCCAGATGTTGTTTTGCATGCCCGTTTACACCTCCTTGAGCTCTAGAATAAAGCCAGCTGTTTTTCTTTTTGGGTGAGCTTATGAATAATTACATAAACTCTTCTCTGATTTGCTGGTTTACAGAATGACATCAGCTAAGCAACATGTCAAAACAAATAAAACCAGGCTTCATGTAATAAACCAGCCATACTACTGAATGATGAGCCATGCTAACATTACACTATCTGCTTGCCTTTAATCTGAACATCAGCCCAAAGTAAATTAAAGTTCCTACTTACTATGAAAATTTATTATGAAAGTTTTAGTTTTTCTGCCTTAACCAGCAAACACTGATACAATCACACAGCATGGCTGCTGATGCTAATAAGGTGGAACGTCTCCTCCCTTCAGTCTCCTCAGTGTCATACGCTGACTGAAGCCTGCTCAGTGTTGTCAACAGTCTAGAGTGAAATGTTCAGCCTGGTCTGCAGATAAACATCTACCATGACTGCTGACAGTTTATTTTCTTGGCAAGGGCATGGAAAGTGCCAGCATCCCCCTCACAGCCTGGAACGGGGGATTTCTACACACAGTCCACCCTTTGCTGTTACTCTGTTGTCGTAGTTCCACTGGGTTAGAAAGTGAGCTGGTGTGTGTACAGCAGTCTGGGATGTCTGGGATTAACCTGTCACACTATCCTCTTTAGTAAATGCTGGATTTGTATTTGATGGTGGAGTTTTTGGGGTCCACGGTACAACAGTTCTATGTACCAAAGTCTTCTTATTCAAATATGCAATAGGAGATGATGACATGACTCAGCATTTTTTACTTTCAGTTTTGCTCAAAATATGTGTTTTTGTTAGAATCATAGTGTTTTATCAGTTTCATGAAAATGTGGAGAGCCACTGTACAGTAAGATTCTTCTTCTCTTCTTTATCCTACTAGTCCAAGAGTTTACTGGAACAAGAATCAGTGCTGGGACAGTTGTCTCAAATAAAGCACCAGTCTCTTCTCAGGAAGCAAAGGGAAGATGAGGGTGACTTTGGAGGATGCCGTTTTCCATTCATTACATCTCGGTATGACTCGACGTCTTTATCATTTTATTTTCCCACAAATAAAGCTCGTTAGTGGCTGTATTAGTAGCTACACCTGGCATCTAAACCTGTGAGTAGGAGAATATGCGGCCAGTCAGTTTATTGCAGTATGTTCAATTTGCCAGGCAATGGTCAAGGACATTTCTCCTGTGTCCCGAGACAGCATTTGTCTTCACTGCCGATTGGTTAATGTTTCAGTGTTCTGAATCTGATGCTGATTTCACTCCACATCAGCTCGGACAGTTTTGTATTTGGTATGTGCAGAGATGAGGAACAACATTGTGACGAATTGGTCTCTAAATGATGCTGAGTATCTCAGTGCATGTCAGAGTCTGGGATATATTAGACCAGTGTTTCTCAATCCTGGTCCTGGAGGCGCCCTGCCCTGCACATGTTAGTAGATTCCCTGCTTTAACACACCCCCTGCAACTCTGAAAGGGCTCGCTAATGAGCTGATAAGTTGTATCAGGTGTGTTGGGAGCAGGGAAAGCGCTACAGTGTGCAGGGCAGGGTTGAGGAACACTGTATTAAACGGCATATGACAAAGGCCAGGTCTTGTAATTAATGTGTTGGGTGCAGGAAAAATAGGCAGGCCTGCAGACCTTAATGACCCTGACAAGAGCCAAATCAGGGGCTCGATGTGGGGTGCTCCCGGTTAGCAGTGGTGGGTACCTGCAGACCGTAGTCCAAGGAGGAACAAACCACACTGCACAATGTGAATTGATGTGCAAGAGCAACAAACCTATTGAATCTGGTTGGACTAAGGCGGGACACAGATATTTTTAAATGTGGTTACAGGACAAATACAGATGACAACTCACAGTGCTTTGCACACTGCTGTGTATGAAAGATGGTCACATGGTCTGAGGAGTCTCACTCTCTTTTACCTCCGCTCTCCTATCACATTGGCTGTCAGGAACCTGGTGAATACACAGATAAACACCACTGAAAGGAATAGGAAGAAGACCAAGAGTATATCAGAAAGTGGTGACGGCAGAGCAAATGGGTCGAATTTGACCAAGTCCCATCTACCTACCCACAACCACGACTACCATCAAAATTCATGAGACACCGTGACCTGTCCTGCCACGAAGAACATTAGAGAACGATGCAGACGCGAGGGTAAGGAAGACTCACAGGATCTGTGAGAACAAAAGGACGGTAAAAATGAGATTGGGGCCAGCAGCCCAATGCGAAGCCGCGCTCAAATTCTTGCACATTTTTCAATACCTACTAATCAAAAATTCACTCTACCATCATATAACCATCAACATAATCTTTTTTGACAGACATATACCGAACTCATTTAAACTTATTGAATTCTCGAATTCCATGACAAAAAAAAGGGGGTGGGACACAAAAAAAAAACAAAAAACCGTACTTCGAACCTAGAGTTCAAGACCCCAAACCAACACTTCGACAACCCGACATAATAAAAAAGCATTACACACATAGAACCCGTCATCTTCACAAACATCAACCCCAATCAACCACTGAAACGAATGGTACACACCCAAAACACATAATGGAAAATGTGTGTGATGCCAGCAAAAAAAAAGCCAGACATGCGTTTAAAGGCAATGAACGGAGAGGACGCCGGAAAACGACCGCAACTACAAGATGGCTAAATAAGCGCAAAAAATAAAAGGTCGAATTAAGTGGACAAAGACAAGATGGCCAGTATGCACAGTATTGTAAACCAAAACAAAACGAGTGCAAATAAGCGTAACACGCCCAACGGACACCGCCATTGCAACTAACTGTGTTAAGCAAAAAAGACAGGGAGACCACCGGCTCAGCATTCGGAAGCAAGAAACGGCCATAAAAGAGCCCCATTAACAAAAGTAAGGACACAGACGGGGAAGCGCAAAGGGAACCAAAGAGAAAAGAGCGTCAACGCCCATGCATCAAATGACATGGCCAAGAGAACAAACAACACACTACAGACCAAGGGCTAACAAAACAAAACAAAAACTATATGATGGGAAAAAAAACACGAAACAAGGAAAACCCCAACAAACCAGACCAAATGCAATGAACAATACGGAACACAAAAAACGGAGCAATCCAACAAGCACTAGCAAAACATTGCGAATAGTGTGATTGCACAACGAACAAGCAGGACATCACGCCAGGAGTAAAAGCAAGGTGGGAAAAGTGGAACTGACTGCATCCACTGAAACCGCAACACCCAGCATATAAAAACATAAAAACAATCGTATGACACACAGCATATAAACGTAACACCGACATGCAAGTGCCAGGGTCTTGTAATTAATGTGTTGGGGTGCAGGAAAAATATGGCAGGCCTGCAGACCTTAATGTGACCCTGGTACAAGACCAAATCAGGGGCTCGATGTGGGGTGCCCTCCGGTTTAGCAGTGGTTGTGGTGACCGTGCAGACCGTAGTCCAAGGAGGAACAAACCACACTGCACAATGTGAATTGATGTGCAAGAGCAACAAACCTATTGAATCTGGTTGGACTAAGGCGGGACACAGATATTTTTAAATGTGGTTACAGGACAAATACAGATGACAACTCACAGTGCTTTGCACACTGCTGTGTATGAAAGATGGTCACATGGTCTGAGGAGTCTCACTCTCTTTTACTGTTTATCACATTGGCTGTCAGGAACCTGGTGGATACGATAACACCAGAATGGAATAGGAAGAAGACAAGCAGATATCAGAAGTGTGACGGTATCAAATGGTCGAATTTGACAAGTCCCATCTACCTAAATCGATGGGACCATGTACAATAGTATTCCCAGATGGCAGTGGCCATTTTCAGCAGGACAGTGGATCCTGCCATTCTGTACACACTGTTCCAAAATTATTTGAGGAACATGATGGATTGTTCAAAGTTTTGTCCTGGCCTCCAAATCCCCCACAGTTCAGTGCATTCTGTGGGACGTGCTGGAACAATAAGTCCGATCTCGGGCGGCTTCACCTTGCAACTTACAGAACTGCTGCTAATGTGTTGGTACCACGGGGCACCTTCAGAGCTCTTGTAGAGGCCAAGTTGTCGCAAGTCTCAGCTGCTTTGGTGGCATATAGAGGACCTATGGCATATTAGGCAGGTTGTTATTTTGTTCAGCAGTACTGAATAGCCCCCCCGATGGACAAAATGCCCCTGGTGCTACTTTTATCTCAGTAGTAATTATGAGTCATTATTTTATTCATGGTTGTTTAGGTTAGTGGTTTAGGCTAGTCTGTTGTTTAGGCTAGTCTGGGTAATAGCTTCATAATAGTGTTGTACCCTTTCATGATATTCTGTGTACCACAGCATGGGAACCATCACCTTGACTTTTTCCCCTGTAGGTTTAACACCCCTAAAAACCTGCAGCTGTGTTTTACAAACAACAGTGAGAGCGATGAAGAGGATGGTGAAGGGACATCCAGCAAAAATGTGAGCATAAGTTGCATTTAAATGAATGGCTTGTCTTGCGCTGCATGTTTGTGTATTAGGATGTGTGTACTACACTATATCTTCTAATCTGTTTGTTCACCAGAGCCCACATGACGCAGCGGGACGTGGGCGTTGTTGTGCTGGCCTGAAACAGGAAGTGAGAGCAGCTCTGAGTGAGCTCAGAGATAAGCTATGGGCCGAACAGAAGCAAGAGCTGCAGGTGAGAGGAGGCCTGAGCTGTATATTGCGTTGTTGATTTAACTGAATGCAAGGCGACTGTGATTAAGTCTTTTGTGCAAGACTTATGCGCTTGTACTCACATTCTTGAGGTGTGCTTTGGTGATTCAGCAGATGACCCACAACGACGTGAACATTCGGAGAAAAATGCTCAGCCGCAGTGACCTGCAAACCTGCTCCGTGCTTCAGCTAAATGCCCTCAGTGCTTCCCTCAATGAAGACATTCAGGGTTAGCATGTCCTCCTTTCTATTGCATGAATAGGAATGGCTTGTGCTTTTTATGTAAATAATGTTGAGTTACTCATTAATGTCAGGTCACAAGTGGAGTGACAAGTACTGTGCAAAAGTCAAGAGGCAGTTCTCTCATTTATTTAATTCCCTGTGTCCAAGTGGCCATTAAATACAGTTTAGCTTTTCTTATTTTTTATATTTATTTTTTTTATAGCTGAGGAATGTTGGTCTAAAATAACTCAGAGAAAAGGTTTTTTTTAAGTTTCTTAAAAAGTTTCTTTTTGCTTTTATTATTTTCCATATTGTAGATTAACATTGAGGACATCAGAACCATGAAGAGCACATATGGAATTATGCCATAAACGTAAAACAAACTAGAATATGGTTTATACATTAGATTCTTCAATGCAGCCTCCTTTAACCTCGATGACAGCATTGACCACATGAGGTGGTCACCTGTTTACATTTATGACATTTAGCTGATGCTCTTATCCAGAGCCACTTACAAGGTTAATCATATTACAGGTAGGCCAATGTAGTGTTAGGAGTCTTGCCCAGATACTCTTATTGGTGTAGCACAGTACAGTGAGCCAGAACGGGACCTCAACATGCCTGTGTTTGGGATTGAAACCAACTTCTAAGACTGAACTTTGGAGGTGTGGAAAACATCTCTGCAAATTCCTTTGATAAACTGAAAGTGAGTCTGAAAGGAAGCTTTGACTAAGGCTAAGAGTGGACACACTAAATACAGCGTAATTGTGTGTCAGTACACATTTTCTGCTTTTTTATGACACTGAAAATTTAAAATTGTGCTTAATGGCCATTTTGACTGGAACTGAGATAAATAAAGGGTGGTCTCTTGACTTTTGCACAGCATTGTATGTAACGATTACTACTGAATAACTATGCTATGCATAAGTATATATATATTACTCATATATTATTAGTATGTTTTAAATATTGCAAGTTACTAATACTATTGTTGTCGCTATATGACTATTATATTGTCGCTGTCCAAAGAAAAACAGGTATCTCCAAAACGGTAACTTTACAGGAGAGGCCAAAAACCTCATGCAATTTGAATGGAAGTCAGTGGAACCAGAAGTCTTTCCAAGCAGTTTGGGGTCATTTCTGTTGGTCCATTCTTCATGAAATTCTCACACAGTGTAAACAGCAGCTCATGTGAACCAATGAGGCATAAAAGTAAAAATCAACAAAAATGGAGATACATGTTTTTATTTGGACAGCGACGATATACGATCATATTCATTTATGTGTGTAATATTTCAGATCTCAGTGCAGAACTGGTGAAGCATCTAGTGGTGCGGGACCATCTTCGGACAAAACAAGATGCCATGCTCCTGGATGTACAGGATATGACATCACTATGACTCATGGCAAGTCAGGAGTAGCCATAATTATAAACTGGACTACATGGACTACAGTGGAACGTGGGATTTCTCGACATCAGCAACGTGCTATTAGATAAGACACTTTTATCTGCCTTTCCACTAACTAAAGCCACAGCATCCTGTTTGTCTTGAGTTGCCCACAGAAATGTTGGTCAGTATGTGAGTCAGATTATTTCCAGTCACAAGTTTTATTGTGAGAACTTTGGCTTTATAAATGTGAATGAGTGGCTCTTCAATGTATAAAACAAGCATGCTCCTCATTATCTAAAGAAATTACGCCTGGTCAGTGTAGGGTCAGTTATCGCCACCTATAAGAACTATGAAAGCTGCTATAAAACTATGTGCGATCAGTAACTGTGAGGTATATTAATCAGTGATTCATTTTTTTATTAAAGATGCTTCCTGTGAATATGACCTGCATGTAACAATCCATAGTATCAAGCCATGAAGGTGGGGCCGAAAGCCGCGCTGCATGTGGGAATTTAAAAACTGACTTTCAGTTGTTGTTTATTTTTACTTCCAAAAATTGACAAGATATATTAACTGAATAAATTTGTAACAGTTATTTAATACATGAGTAGTCAGTAGTTCTTCAAAATGACCTGGAATCAAATCTCATTACATTAATGTACACTCATCTGCAAAATAGTGGCTACACCCAGAAGGAGGTGCTGGATTGCGGTGCTGTTGGGAAGGAAGATAAAGGTTACCTGGAACATTAAATGATGATACATTTAGACTGATATGAGCAATATTTATTGAGCTACACATACAGAAGTCGTGTCTTTCAGTCATTTTCTAACACAACATGCCAGGCATCTTGACATGGAGTTGTAGAGGTTCCTAATGGCGTCCTGTGATAATCCATCTCATGCAACTTCAATATTCTCACACTGTCATCTTGGCACTGACCATAGTACCTCTACACACAAATTCGTTGACCATCTCCACCAAGGGCAGTTGTTGTAATGGTGTGCATGCATGTCGTCCATCATGCCAAAGGTGCTGGCATTAACAGGATGACCCATGGTCTGCGATCCTGGCTCTTGGATCAGTCAGGTAAAGCAATAAAGCCCGTCCTTGCTTTGCTCAAAATCTCAAACTTCTTAGATGGTTGATTGCTTGTGGATGCAACTATTGGTGTAACTGTTTTGAAGATGAGTGTATTTAGTTAGAACTGTCTGTTAAACCTACCATTTCTGCCCTTTTCATGTGGCTGGGTGGTCTGAGACTTTAGCCCACTCCTTTAGATAGTAGGCTTTATGTTTTCTGCATACACAGTGACCACTTAATCTACCACACTTACACTAATTTTATGAGAAACACCCACCCACTGCACAATCTGTCCGTTACCTTCTACCCTACCCTATCCATCAACAGAACTGGACCACCATAGGACCCCCCCTTCACTGACCAGTTATTAATTGGTTGGTGAACATTAGGCAAAGTCGCTTTACCTGATAAAATGGAGTTCAGATACAACCATCACCTAGAAGATGTAAAATGCTGGATTTGTAGACGCCTTGCAAAACCTTTGTTCCCAAAGAGATGAACAGCATTCGCTGTGACATACAACCTACCAGTGATCCACTTTCTACCTGGTGGAGCGCGTGTCGACGTCAACTGGACATGAGCTTTCAGCCTTACACAGCTCAGCCACTCAGACAAGCACTAGAAGGGCTCGTTGGAGAGCAGGAGAGAGAGCAGTAGCAGAGCAACAAGCTGAGCCAACAGAAGTGAGTAGTAACTGTCTACCAAAGGCTGTTAGTGGACTGGTTTAATGTGTCGCCATGAACAGAAGTACGTACTGGACCAATCCTGAATGGTGATCTACTTCGCTCAATCCACAAAACAGGTAAAGAACTCAACTCATTAAATGTACTTAGGTCTGCCATAGCTTTCTAAGTGCGTTATGGCCTACCTTCCACCAAGGAATCCTGCTAACTGCTAATTAGATCAACCATTTCATGTATTGCATTCGGTGTTACTGCAGGAATTCTAAAGTCTCACGCTGTACTGTACGCTGTATTGGGTTTCCGCTCAGCATTTCTGTCTGAATGAATGGATATTAATTATTTACTGACGCATACCTGCAGGAACACACACTGTTGCCTTACAAAAGCAACCTCCATGTTACAAACACTTGACATTTAGACACTGCCGTCAGGGCCAGACTGAGGTGTTTGGACTTAGTTGCCCAAAGGAGACATGCATAGACGGAAAACATTCTGGACATGTATGCATTGAGGCCTGTTGTGTATTTAGACAGCAAATGAAGATCATTCTGGTATACGCACACAATTACAGGCGATGAGAAAAGAGTAGGATGAATGGAGAACCTTGTTACTGATTGAAAGGTTAATAGACCAAGTGAGGCTGAATCAGCACAATAAGATGACTGGTCAACATGAATATCCTTTGGTAATACAGGGCAGGCTGAGCAAAGCTGACACGTAACTTACAGCGTGTATTACAGCAAATCGATACGGGATCCTAGCTTCATTTTAAAAAGCGATTGTCTAAAAACTCTTCTTTTTTTTTATAGCTGTAGGACCTCAAATTACTCACGGATTTAAAATTACACTGCTTGGACGTCAGAGCGAGGAACATAAACAGAAGCGACTGCAGTGAAACAGAAGTGCAGGATGAGCTGCTACTTTCTCTATGCCAGAAACAGCTAATGATGAAGACCTCCGCTTCCCTCAGAGCCATGGCAGGTTCTTCAGTGTACTCAAACTTCTCCAGCAACCACTCAGTATCCACGCTGACAGAACTCTTCAACTGCAGCAACGATGAGTCATACAAGTACATTGTGTTACCTCTATGCTACTCCATCACCTTCCTGCTCAGTATCATCCTAAACTCCACCGTCCTCCTGCGCTCCTACCGTGGGGCCCAGCGTTGGAACGCCTCCTTGATTTACATGGTCAACCTGGCTTCCACCGACTTGATGTACAGTCTGTCTCTGCCGCTTCTGGTGGCTAGCTATGTTATGCGCGACCACTGGGTGTTTGGGGACTTCATGTGCAGGTTGGTGCGCTTCCTCTTTTACTTTAACCTCTACTGCAGCATCTTCTTCCTCACCTGCATCTCCGTGCACCGCTACATGGGTATCTGTCACCCCATCAGGACTATTGCTCTGGAGAGCAAGCGTGCCGTCAAGAGCATATGCGCCATGGTGTGGGTTGTGGTGTTCCTACTGACCTGCCCAATCTTTCGTTTTGCCCAAACTGGCACAGTCATGAGGGTGGTGGAAAATGCTGATGGAGGAAACTTGGGCTCAAGGCAGAGCCTAAGCAGAGCAGGGCTGGAGATGTACAGGAACTGCTTTGACGTGGCAACGGACAATGAATTTTCAGAGTACGTCCCATATGGAATTGTTCTCCACCTGCTCGGCTTCTTCGTCCCTTTCGCCATCATTGCGTGGTGTTACTCGCAGGTGGTGAGAACCATATTTCAGACCCTGCACACCCAGCCGTACGTCCAGGAGTTTGGAGATGCTGAAAGAGGCTCCGGTGAGGACAGACACAGAACGTCCATTTCAATCGCTGGCTCCCAGTCTTCTCCACACATCGGCAGACGCCGCAAGTCCATCAAAACCATCATCACCATCACCTTCCTGTTCGCCCTGTGTTTCCTGCCGTTCCATGTCACCCGGACACTATTCCTCATCCTCAAACAGAGGCACGCAGAGTGCAACACCATGCATGCCATCTCCGTCTGCTACAAGATCACTCGACCCCTGGCATCCTGCAATTCGTGGCTCAATGCTCTCCTCTACTTCCTCACTGGGGACAAAACCATCCCTTGCTGTGGATGCACCGAAGGCAGCGCTCATACACGTCTCCTTTGGCCATTTAAGATTTTCAGGGGGCTGAAAAAGCAGGAAGGTGGAGAGCAGCAGGGGAAAACAAGCAAACCACAACCATGAGAATGGCCCCAAATACCTACACTCCTAAAGATAGTGGGGCCATTGAGGGTTCTATGGAGCAATGCTATAGAAAAACTACTTTCAGTTGCCTGAAGATGGTTTTAAATTGTGGTTCTTCATAGAACCTTTCCTGTAAATAAGATGAGTGTGAAGAACCTTTTTTGAAGTTCAAGGAACCTCCACATAATGTAAAAGTTCTCTACCAGTTAAGGCAAGACACTACATGTGAATAGGGTCACTTTTTAATTGGAACGAATCATGTAATCGTGTAATTAATCTCATTAATTACTGATTTTGCCACATTGGTTTTGTGTTTGAAGCTTTGCAAAAATTACATTTACATTTATGTATGCAAATGAAAGGTTATCTACTTTGGTTAATATCATCGAACGTTTGGATGATATTAGAAGTCTTAGTCTAGAAAATGCCATGCATTGCTATTTTTAAAAAAATGTTCTATGAAATCTAGTATAATCCAGCTATGAACAGGAATATCCTTCAGGACATGTAAAATGTCATGGATACAGGTATTCCAGACAGTGACTTTTTTGGTCTGAATGTAAAGAAAATTTGATTTCAGAAAACATGGACCATTGTGCCAATGTTGTCATTGGTAAAAAAGAAATCAACACCAGATACAGATATAACAAATGACAGGAAGTTTTTTAATCATGGCTGAGCAATATGTGGGCGGTGCTGACCGTTCATTAAAGAAGATCTATTGGGCTTATTTTCAGGTTTACACTTTTAGTTTTGGCCTCTACTAGAATAGATGAACATGCTTCAAATCCCAAGACACAAATTTTTACAATCCTGTACGTCTGTATTCAGCCTTTTTCTGAAGCACTCAGTTGGAGCTCCTGTGTCTTTAAGCCCCGCCTCCGGATGAGCCAAGTGTCCTCTGCATTGTCAACTGTCAGAGTGGCATACTGTCCCCACACTTCTGTGGCTATTCTTACAAAGGTCAAAGTCAATTCAGCTGTATCTGTTTATGTACAGCATATATAAGCTCACAGAGCCCTGTGACTGAAATGTACTTAATAACATGTGACACCTCCACAGGCATGAATAACAGCTGTGACTGAATTTGGTTTGTACTTGACAAGTTTCTGGATGTAGGCCACATCAATGTTCAGCCACTCCTCCATCAAAGAATTGCGCAGTTGGGGCAGATTTGGTGGATGCCTTCCCTCCACAATTCTATATAGAGTTTCCTGTAGACTGGGATTTTTGCCACTGCTGGTAGACCTGTATGACCATAAGCTTCCATATACCTGCAGATTCAACTACTTCCTTACACTTTGGCCTTTGGCATGCTCAAATGCCATGTCAACGTCTATATTGAATTTTAGCATTTTTATATTGCGGTTTAAAGGTGCAGTGTGAAAGAGACAAGTGGCATCTAGTGGTGAGGTTGCAGATGGCAATCAACCGAATACCCTTCCCATAGCCCTCTCTTTCCAAATGCATAGTAAAACATACTGTGGTTGTCAGGCTGTCACTAATTCACCCACCCGTCTGTTTTGTTGTGCTAAATTATAAATATGAATTTTCATTTGTCAAAATGCAAACTGTCTCAAACGTCTCACAACACAAAATGGCTAGCCAGAGCTGCCAGAAACCATCAGTCCTTCTTATTTGAAAACAGTGTTCCATATTATACTCAATTCCTGCTGATAGATCCACCTTAAATCTTAAAATTCTGCCTGTAGTGTCTTGCCTTAAAGGATTTTTCCATGAGCTGTACGTCCAAACCGCAAACTATTATAAACCTTTATCTTTAAGGGTGTAGGTTAATGAACACACGTGGCTTCCATATGAACTGTCTTTGTTTGTGTTTGAATGTTATACATTTATTTATTCTGTTAGCTCTTCATTTGGAACAAGCAGCACTTTTCTTCAGTTATAATGTAATATGACATCATCAAACGTCCATATGTAACATCTGTATGCTTTTCTGTTCACATTTGCAAATTATTTACTGAAGTGTATGTAATAGTTATTTACCTAAACTGAATATTAATTAAATAATTTTTAAAAAAACGTACTTTAAACATTTACATATATTAACTTTTCATTCATTAATCTGAATTGTTAGTGAAATAAAATTCTATAAAAAATAAATTAACTAAAAAAAAAACTTTTAATATATGTGTTTATCTACAACACAGTTATCTGGAAACATGTTTAAATAAGTTACACACCCAGAGACACACTGTAATGGGTCGTTACTGTTTATCTGCTGAGTATAACGTATGAGGAACAGTGTTAAACTCATGTCAGTATGTTAAGCCAGAGGTGTCCATTAGGTATCTGTAAAAGGCTGGTGAGGTTGAACAGTGTGAGAGCTGAAGAGCACGTGTGCTGAACTGTTTGAAGACTGAGAGCAGTGGAAGAAGAAGTGAAACCCAGCCTGCAGCCACACCGGCGCTTTACTGGAAACCCCTTTTTTAAATCCAGCAAACAAACAGAGATAATGCCATACCGAATGTGTTCTCTGCTGTTTTCACCTAGAAATCCAACAAAGCATCTTATTTTGGTTGGGGACCTTTTTTTTTTTTACATGTGACTGCAAGTTTCCTGCAGCTAATAGGATGTAATGAGATTGCTGATTAGATTGACATGGAACAACCAGTCAATAAATAAAAAGGAAACAGGAAGCAACGTTACTAATTCACAGCAAGTGACCTTATTAGGTATAAGCAATAATGAACCTTCCGTCGTTCTGTCTGTCCTGATTCTGGCCTATAAGGATTAATGATACCCTATCAGTACTGATGGATAAAGCTGCTGTAGCTGATGCTTAAGTATTCTAGATTTCTGTTTTGGAGGGTGTGACTTTTTTTAACGCTTTCAAGCTCAAACTCAGCAGCTTACACAGCATGGTGAGTTCTCCCACAGAGGACAGCCAGCAGAGTCCCACTGTTAAAGATTATTCTTATTGCATAAGACCGTTACAGACCTTCTGAAAACCTGACCTGATGCTCGTTTGCTGTTGATTGATAGACCAGCTGCTGTGGAGCTTCGTATGTTGTTTTGTAGAGTTAACTTGAATGTATTTGAACTTTGTTGTATGCTTGGGGAAGCCAAACACCGCTGTTCAGTTTATTCAAATTCAAATACCAGTGACTGATTCGGATCTTTCTACATTGGTGGTTCGAATTGGGGTTCAGGGAAACATTGAAATGCCTTGTTTTCTCTGTAAAGTTCCTTCACCTTTGTGTTGCATAATAGCTAAGATTAAGACATTTGCTAAGCATACCTAAATCTGTTTACCTAGTACCAGATTTATGACTAAATCTGTCAATACCAAAACATACAGTGTATATGGAAATGCATACATACAGCGATGTCTCCCAATTTCTTATCACCTTCTCAACATCAACTTATCTAACCCCATTCATCCAGTTGCCACATCCTGGATGTCAAACAGTGACACAATAAATGCAGACAATGTACAATATACAATTAACACAGTTTTATATATACAAAATATACAAGCAATAGACAACTATATATGGACAGATAATATACAGTTTACAAATTATTTACAAACAGCTTAAGACAGTAGTGCTGAGGTAGAGGCAGTAGTGCTGAGGTAGAAGCAGTAGTGCTGAGGTAGAGGCAGTAGTGCTGAGGTAGAGTCAGTAGTGCTGAGGTAGAAGCAGTAGTGCTGAGGTAGAGGCAGTAGTGCTGAGGTAGAGTCAGTAGTGCTGAGGTAGAAGCAGTAGTGCTGAGGTAGAAGCAGTAGTGCTGAGGTAGAGTCAGTAGTGCTGAGGTAGAAGCAGTAGTGCTGAGGTAGAAGCAGTAGTGCTGAGGTAGAGGCAGTAGTGCTGAGGTAGAGGCAGTAGTGCTGAGGTAGAGGCAGTAGTGCTGAGGTAGAGTCAGTAGTGCTGAGGTAGAAGCAGTAGTGCTGAGGTAGAAGCAGTAGTGCTGAGGTAGAGGCAGTAGTGCTGAGGTAGAGGCAGTAGTGCCGAGGTAGAGTCAGAGATGCTGCTGTAACAGTCAGTAGTGAGCTGAGGTAGAAGCAGTAGTGCTGAGATAGGTAGAGTCTCTAGTAGTGCCTGAGGTAGAAGGCAGTGTTGCTGAGGTAGAGTCAGTGGTGCTGATTGGTAGAGGCACCGTGTGACGCTGATGGATAGAGGCAGTAGCGTGCTGAGGTAGATGCAAGTAGTAAGTGCTGAGGTAGAGGCAGTATTGTGCCAGCGAGGCTAGTGCACACACATGCATTCAGGATAGTGTATACGGTGAAGAGACTGCGGTGTATAATCTGGCATGTGAGTGAAACTGGTGAACACTGTTGAGGAACAGGAGGAACTATGGTCCGGCAGATGATGTGACTGGTCAGCTGTTTATGAAGGTGATGGTCTGAGGAAAGAAGCCGTTTCCGGGTCTGGTTGTCTTGGTGTACAGGGTCCTGTTGTGTCCAGGGTGGGGCCGATCTGTGAGGATTTTTCCCTGCCTGTTTTCTGGCTCTTGAATCTTGTAAGTACTGGAGGTGGAGCATCAATGATCTTGCTGTCAGCATAACAGTGTGTCAGTACTAATCACACAAAGTTTGTTTTGGTATTAACATTATTTGTTTCTGCTGCGACAGCCCAGGCTAATTTTACTCGTCTCTAAATAAGTGACAAGAAATGAGCCGCGATCAGCTTCGTCTTAGAGACAGTACATACAGCTGTTTGTATGTTTCGACTTTGGAATATTGTTATTTTAATATGTTAAAAGGAATCTGCTAGAAAACTGTACTATTTACAGATTTTAAAAGATTGTGGCAAAACGGTCATTCAGACAATGTTTTTAAGTCTGGAGCAAGATATTACCGCTTCATCTTTATAGGAAGTGAAATGGCATATTAGATGAAAATGGCCTATTAATGTCTTTATTATTGATTATCAACACCATTTAAGGAGTTTAGGCTTTCTTAATATAGAACAGCATATAAACATGCTTTTCCAGTTTATCCAATATTATTTAAATTTAAATATTATACATATATATGGTTGTGTTATGTACAAAATATTAAAAATGTTTTGTGTAAATACAACTTTTAAACATGTTCACCAAGAGTTTTGAACAACTTCTGTAGAACAATCCACAGTTTAGTTTGGCTGAACTCGGGATGTCCATTCCAGCATTCTGGCTTACTGCGTGGAATCAATGCCTTATTGTTTTGAACGTTTGACACAAAATAACTTATTATGTTCAAAAAAAAAAAAGGAATATTGTTTTTAAACGTATCGTCTTATAGCATGTCAATATTACATCCTATTAACTCAATTAACTCATCTCTAGATATTTTTTGACATAGTAAGTCAATATTTTACAATTAAAAAGGCCGTAATAAAAACCCTAAAGAAATAATTTACAGTAAATAAGACTCTATTTTAAAATATTAAGTCCCTTTTTTTCCAGAAACAAAGCCATCCTTAATATTTACATAAAAACATGTCATTATTATGTCATTATTTTTAGAGGTTTGATGCACTGCAACCAGAAACAAACAAGAATTTGTCTTCTCCTCCTTTAAGAAGAAGCTCACTTTAGATGTAAAGCAGAGAATCAGACTTATGCAGGCTTTGAGAGGTGAAATTACCTAAAGCAGAAAGGAAACATGATGAAAGGCCTGCTGGAGGAACACGACTCCAAGATCAAAGGTGTCCATTGCACTGGGTTCAGACTGCAGTTCCCTCCGTGGCCAGACCGGGGTGCTGTTGTTCAAAGAGAAACACCACACAATTTGGTTGCGGGTAATATTTTTTATTTTCTAAATTAATGAAAGACTGACAAACTTCTCGACTAGCTCGAGTCCCACGGACGATCCGAGAAGCAACCCTTGCGCTCTCTGAAAGAAGAATGCGTCCACCTGGACAACTTACTGCTGGGGATTTCTCTCATGGACCGCGTAACGGCGTTACTCGGCTGCTTTACAAAGTAGCAGGTAAACTTGGAAAATAGCTAGGCAGCTAACTAGCTAACCTCGACTGCCCCCGAAACGTGTCGCGATTCGGAATTCGCAGCTTTTTTCTTGATTCCCGTTTATGTTAAATGTAATGTGTGGAGCTGACAGAAAAGTTTGCTCGCAAGCCAAGTGACAAAACTAGTTCCAGCCAGTGTGTGCTGGTGGCTCTCCACAGTAAACCTGTCGGAGCTGCCCCGTAACTTTAGCAGCCCGTTAACTGGGGGACTTTTCCCAAACTGTGTCCCGCGCTTGAAACTTTTCACTTCCAACAAAAATGCGACAGAGCGGAGACCACGGGTTATAATTCCCGTTCGCTTATCTTGGCGGCTTTGCATTGGCTCGAACAGTTTGGCGTGCGGCCTGCTGGTCAGGCTTTCGCCGCGTTCGATTAAGGGCTCCAGCCGCGGTACAGCGCGCTCGGCCCGGCCGCCTCTATCAACCACACTCCGCTTCGCTGACGAGCCATGGAGAGGATGGAGGTGGACCAATGCGCAGGCGCAGCTGGAGGAGGCGGCGCTCTGCGGCGGTCAAACAGCGCCCCCATGATCACCAACGTCAGGTGAGAGAACTGCATCTGCAACTGTACTCATTAGTATTCTCAGTTTTTACCGCCACAAGCATGAAAATCAAACATGCAGTACAATAAATATATGTACACCCATTAGCCATAACATTAAAATCACCTGTCTACTGTTTTATCAGGTCCACTTACTAACAGTGGCACTTTAGTTCTGCAATTACAGACTGTAGTCTATCTAATTTCCTTTTACTCTGTTGTTTTATTAGGCAGGACCACCACAGAGCAGGTATTATGTGGGTGCTGACTCATTCTGAGCACCGCAGTGACACTGACGTGGTGGTGGTGTGTTTGTGTGTAGCACTCCCTCCTTGCTGGTCCACCATGTAGATGAAGTCAGAGACGAGAGCTCATCTCCTGCTGCACAGTTTGTGTTGGTCATCCTCTAGTTTTTAATTGGTGATCATTGTGCACTGCCCACAGGACACAGGACACATAGTTTTTAACAACTCTCAGTCCAGCAGTGACACTGAGGTGACACTCCAGCAGCATTACTGTGTCTAATCCACTCACACCAACACAGCACACACTAACATACCACCACATCAGTGTCAATGCAGTGATTAAAAATAAGTTCCACCACCCACAAAATGCCAGCACTGTGTGTGGTCCGACCACTGTGAGAAAAAAGGTGAAAGGGGATAACAAAGTATGCAGAGAAACGGATGGACTACAGTCTGTAGTTGTAGAATTACAAGATGCACCTATGTGGTAGGTGGAGCTGGTAAAATGGATAAAGAGTCTATGGATACTCTGAGGTGGTTGTAATGTTTTGGCCGATTGTGTGTGTAAAATAGTGTGTAAAAAGCCTTTACTAAACTGGCTGTGACAGAACAAGAGGACTACTAAGATGTGCAGGGCTGGATTGAATATCACCATCATATACCCTTATGCTTTACCTTGTCTTATAAATTTCACTGATTTATGTTTCAATTCACTTCTCACAACAGTGATGGGATGACTGTGTTCAGCTCTAACAGTTCAGCCCGGTATCGGCGGAGCAGTGTGTCTGTAAACCCGAGCTGCCCCTCCAGGGTATGTGGCTGTCTGTACTGAAGGTGCTGAGGTGATCTGTTGTGATGCTGGTGCCGTGCAAAGAGAAAGTCATGGTGTGTGATTTTTCATTATAGATCCTCCCTCTTTCCCCATTCTCCTTGCCCAGCGAGAGGCCTGACCACAGACGACAGGTGAGAGCCAAGTCTTTGGTACTGGAACGGAAGTGTTGCTGTTAGTCAGGAAAAAAGTCTTGATGGCACTGATGTTTTTATAAATAGATGGAGAATATGGAGCTCACACTCAGAGGGAGTTTACAGAGACTAAGGTAACTGTATACATCCATACAGATCAAAATGCAGTGGCATTATTCAACTTTACAACCAGAACAGTACACTTTATATATCGCGGCTTTTTGTTTATAGTGCCTCAGGTGCTGTCCCCTTACCTCCTGCAAGTCATTGGCATGAACATCTGGTGCCAGTGAGTATGATGTTTCGCTCTGATTTGATCAGCCTCTAAAAATCTTTCAGCTCCATTTCTTTTAGTTTTTGTTTTCATGTTAAGCTAGCCTCACACTTACATTCCAGTAGATCTATTTCTGTTAGAGAGGCACTCATGAATTTTTTGCAATTTTTCTTGAGTTTTGACTGACTTATTTCTAATAGGCTAAACTAACACTGTGCTGAGTAAATGAACAAATGAAGACATTCTCAGTACTTTCTATTAGCTAAACATAAATAAACATAAATAATTTTTTTGAGGGGGGATAAAAGTGGCACTTAATTTTTTCCATTTTAAATAATTTACATTTATATTGCATGAATCGCTAAATGCTATATTGAAAGCAAGGGGCAACTGGTTCTTACACAATACATACAGGTGTAACAGCAGCATGCAAACACAGCGTAATCTGCCAAAACCAAAAAATCAAATTGGCCGATTTTGTGTTTTGAGCAAAAATATAATTTTTCAGTGGTGGTCTCCTAATTAGTCTGCTTATAAATGTCTGATAATAAAACCATCATTTTCTCTTCCTCCCTGTTTACCTCAGGGATTTCATTCCCAGGACTCTGGTGTTACTCCTAATTCTTCACCCAGTCCAACAAGAAGGTTCAGGGGGTAAGTCTCATTGGACAAGAAACTAATTAATTATTATATATGATACATATTTAAATATGGTTATTAATGTAACTGGTTGCAGAGGTCCATACTACCATATTACCATGTAATGTACAATAGTTTAAAAGCATCTCTGATAGCACATTTGTGATAGGGGATCGGTGAGCCCTGCTGTGAGATGGCCTGTGGTTGCACCTTTAAAAAGAAAAGGTAAGAAGTGATTTATTTAATTTCTCTAAAGACTGTTCTCTGAATTATTGTGTCAGTTGTGACACAGTCAGTTTACTATTTTTTTTAAACTACATAATTACTATGATACCTGAGAAAGAGTAAAAGCACATTTGGTTTTTTGGTTTGTTTGTTTTTTACAATTTGTAAAATGTAGCATGTAAACATGCATTAAATTGTAGCATGTAAACATGCATTAAAATGTGCAGAAACATTATTTAATGTATGTTCACTTTTGTAATTAACCCGTTATTAATAAGTATAAGCTGTAAGTGAAAGTAGCTGTGGAGTAGAAATTGTACCAAATGTAAACTGTATGTCATAGAATCTTTTCATCTGTGTTTAACTTTATACCATTCTTACATTGTTCATGTTTGACCTGCCATTCAGGTGGAGTGGAATCTGACGGCCCGCCTAAGAAACTCTTTGTTGCCGGAGTTACAGATCCTGCCCACATAACTAGTTGTACTGTCAGGTAAGTTTTTTTTCCCATATATTTCAATCACCATTTTTAACATTCTCCATCTGCAGAATTTGTATCGTATAATTGATTATCGTAGCCTGTACCTGCTTGCTACAAATGTTCCCTGTTCTGTCTATAAGACAGAAAACACATTGACTCAAAATGAACATCACTTTATTAAACATGCCTGTTTTATTAGCTCTATGTCCCATAAAAGTGCACTTAGTAGTCCTACAGTTAAAGACTGTAGTCCGTCTAATTTGCTGGTGTACCTAATAAAGGGGCCGGTCGGTGGACTTGCAATAGGAGTCAAAGGGCAGGATTTCTGTTCTCTGTGCTAGAGATGCGTGCTAAATGGTGTATTTCTCCCCTTGCTTTTTAGTGTTTCCCAGTCTGTGGACTCTCCCTCAGGAGCTGTGCCCATCTGTTCAAGCCCTCAGAACAGCCCTCTATCACTTTCTCCTCCTCCACCTTTCACCTCCCATCACCCCAGCATCTAGACCAACCCACTCAGCATCTTCAAGATCATGTTTGTCAATTTGGATCTTGGACTGAGGACTGAGGTCAGTTGGGCTGAAGTAAGAAGAACAATGTCTCTACCCCATGCTTTTCAGGCTTCCAGAGCTCTATTGAGTAACCTGTGTTGAGATCAGCTCTACGTGGTGCTTAAAGAGGAGTGTGCTTGACTCCACAACCTTTGAAGAAAATGGATCTGAGTGGACTTTAAAATGAAAGAAAGCAAGTTGTAGTATAACTGAAGAAAAGCAGAAGACTGAAAGATTGAAATGTCAGTGTCGCGAATGGCACTGTATTGTCCAGTATCGTGTAACCTGTTGATAATTCATTTGCACCAAGCCAGAGATCTGTGGCTTTTACGCAGTATCTCCAGCGTTTGTGAAATAAGTTCAGGATCTACAGATGGCAGTCACATTCAAGAGTGCTTAAGTGATTGCAGACTACTTCTCCTTGACACATGAGGTTTCTTTTGCCTATCATGAGCATGCAAATAGACAACAAGACTTGTTCTGCCTTTTGTTGCTTTATTGTTGAAGCAGTGGCAGAACGTATTCTCTTAATGTCTGCAACCATTGATGTGGTCCAAAGAGGTCTTCCGAAACGTAATTATTATGCAGAATGTTAGAAAGTTAGCTTAGAAAGATTTGGAAATCTGTGGGCCGTTCAGGCCACCACGCTGTTTATATGCATGCTCAGTATTTAAATAGGCAATAGTTTTTTTAATTGCTTTCTTTTAAAAAGTTCTTTTTGTGTTTCATGATCGTTTTTCATTTAAAACAAACAAACAAAAAAAGGAACATTTATTAGTCTGGCGCTGAGTGGAACACCAGCCTGTTCTAAAGCCTAGGTCAGCTGGTTCTTCAGCTGATTTTGTATGGGCACCGTAATGGAGGATGAATTTAGCACTTTTCTCAAATATTCCACTTTAAGAATAACCATGTGACCAGAGAAAGTTTCGCACCAAATAACGCCAAAAGCATTTACCAGCATTTGCCATACGTGTTTGAATGCTGCATTTATGTAGCAACACCCTTGTGACCCTAACCTTGTAAACTGTGTGAAAACCAAGAAAAGCTGCATGCAGGAGGCTGCCTGTGTACAGAGTGTATGATAATACGTTCCTTCATGCTCAAGACGCCGTTTTTCAGACACGGTTTAATTTGATGAATATCATTTTTTATTTTTTTGTTTGCACAGTGTTGGACATTATCAGTTAATCATATTGCTGTTACATGCGTGGTATCATATTTACATTTTGTTTCGTTGGCTTATTTGAGTGCATGAGATGTACAGTATTGTTGAACGCAGACATGATTACAGACATTTGCTTTAAGGCTTACAGAGCAGTCTTTCAGTAGGACTACAGCTATCGTAGATCTGGTCATGCACAGCATAACGTGCTCTACTTTCATATTGGGACTTAAGTCAAAAGGTTTGGTTGTGTTATGATTTTATCATGTGTGCAAAGTCTCCTAAAAGTCTGTCATCCCATCTTTCAGTTTGCAAGGAAACGAAGGAACTTGTTTTTCAGATATATTTTAAAATGTAATTGCCTTCATTTTTACTGTGTTTGAGCATTTTGAGCTTTATTGCTGGTACAATGAAACACCTTTTTAGGTAATTCCAAAGATACTTGCACATGTTGTCGCTTACCGTCTCCAGTTATATGTGTAGTGTGATTTATCTGAGATTAATGCCAATGGTTATCTATGTTGGGTCTTCAAAAGGAATGTGCAATATAGACCTAAATACACCACAGGACAGGACAGATCAAAGTCGTCAAGGTCATTTCCGGCAGAATCCCACAGTCACAGTAGTAATTTTTGGAAAATGTCAAAATGTGTTTGTTTGATTTGGTTTTTTTTTTGGGTTTGTACATTGTTGTCTTGTCTTTTCTCTCACTTAAATGTGAGAGTGTCCCCAAGAGCCACAAGTATTCTGTAAAAAGGAAGAAGGGAAGACTTTTAAAATGATCTGTAATTGTTACAGCTTTGTCTGCGATATCGTTTGGGAGGCCTTAAGCAAGGATCATGTTTGTAAGCACATAGAACATTCTACAAAATGACAGACCGTGGCTCTTGCCTCTCGTCTTTGAGATGTAAATATGTTGTAGTTGCCACAAAGAAAGGAGGAAGATAATGTATTTTTTATGGAACTGTAATATAAAACAAAGAAATGACAATGGTATATTCATTCCCTCTGAATATCAAAAAATGTACCAGGTAAAGGCTCATTTCTATTGGATAAGATGTGCTGTTCACATTTTAATATGTATATTACTTTGTATATAAAGATGATCATGTCAATAAAATAATACCGTATTTAAAAATGGGTTTTTATTTGATGACAGAGTATGGGGCAGCGTCCACTTTCTCCAAAAAGCTCCATATCAGAAAGTTCTTGTTACACGGAAGATGGGCACACCGAGTGATTTCATATGTGCGCATTACGGAAAAAGATGAAGTCACCATATTACTATGTACAGCTGACAGCAAATACCAGGGAAAAACCTTAATGTGAGCACTAAATATATACACAGTCACATGTTTTTGCAAGAAAATAAAAATATTTAAAAATATAATACACACATTAAACTGCAGTCTCCTGCACTGGAGCATCGGGGGATATTTCACAGTGCACGAAAGCAAGATGTCTCTTTGAGTTGCCCATTAGGAATGTACTTGCCTCCCTATTGGATGGTCTTGATTAATCTAGCTAGGTGGGTTTCCTCAAATGACCATAACAAAAAAATAAAACTAGGCTTAAGGAACTAGCTGTGTTGTCACTGTGCTGGCCTGAATTCCAGGCAGTGGATCTGTATCAACCTTCTATAGACACAAAGTAGCACAGGAACTATATGGGTCTGTACATCCACAGCATAAGCTGTCAGTGACCACTCATCTTGAAAGTAGAGGCAGATCACCAGGGTTCATTATGAGACTGGAATCCAAACTGAGGCTCTCTGGAAAAAAAAAAAAAAAAAAAGAGTGTCAAATATTCCCAGGAAACTTTTTTAAAATACTTGGACAGGTCATATGTATGAATATGCTTAAGTTATCTCTCAGGCAACACCCAACAATGCACATTTTACTGCAGTCAAAGTACTTTTTCTTTAATGGTTAACACCAATCATACAAACTGCACCCCTGCCCTTCTAAAGACTAGCTAAACCACCTACTGAAAGTGACTGGAAGTGACTGTAGCAAGGTTATACTGAGTGGGAATAGATATTCAGTAATAGGACTGGGTGATATACTTTCTATAACTGTATCCCACGATACTGATATGCTGTGATGTTGCTTTATAGCTGTAACAACATTCTAGCAATATATTTAAGACTTGTACCATGTACCTAACATATTATTATTAGGATGCAATGTATGGCATTTAGTAGGTGCTTTAAAATGTTTTGAACTACATAAAATCAAACTTAGCCATATGAAAACAAGCTATGTCACTCAAGCTAAAACAAGCTAAGTTTATATGGCATTAGTTTAGTACAGAGTAGCACTACAGAGGAACGTTTATGAACTCTATTAATGCTAACATAAATATCTGATCTTATCCTGCAATATCAGGATGTGTTGGAAAACACTGCTATAATGAATTTTAGCCCAACACCACCTAACTCTATTCCTTAAAATTCAGTCTCTGGAAAATTCCATGGCTTAGTACTAGGAGATGAATCTACTCTTACCTTGATCAAAGTTGGGCTTCTTGGTCGAACCTTCTCCAAGTCCTTCAATAGCCACCAAGTCACTATTTACATCTGAGTCATTGAGTGCGCTGAGAGTAACATCTAGAGCAGAGGAACACCACATGGTAAAATTGCCAAAAGATTAATTAGCATGTAATTAACACACTTCAGGTAATGTGTTGTTATTTGATTTTGAGTTACCAGCAGTTTTTGCTTTTTTAATTGAATGTGGCAAAGCAGAAGCACTCTGCAATCCTTGTGTCACAACAACTTGTGAGGCTGGTACTGAAATAATGGTTGGGGTCATTGGTGCTGGCGTTGCTGCTATGGTGGTTTTCTTCACAGTTTTTTTAGGAGGCTCTAGTGAGAGGGGAACCCGGTTGTCCTCATAGAGCTTCCTCTTCACTGTGCTCTTAATCTGAGCCCTGAAGACAGATATGAAAGAAAGAGAGCGACAACCTATAAGACAATGCTGTACAATACATGATCATATTTTTCCAGATACACTATATGCCCAAAAGTACATAATCATCTGCTCATTTGACAATTATTCCAACACTGTGGTAATTAGGTCAGCTCAGATATTGAATCATTAGTTCTGGATCGCAAATTCCAGTTCAGTTCATCCCAAAGGCATTAGATGGAGCTCTATCACTTCAGAGAAAGCTGTTCCACTGCTCCGCAGCCAAAAACCGGGCGGCTTTATATGCAATGACACTTGACTTTGGACATGGTGACCTCTGGTTGATGTGTGAATGGTCCAGACCATCCTATTCTATTGGTCAGTGCTTTCTATAGAGATTATACAACCTGTGCCAGCAATGAGTGGATCTTAAACAGAAGAAGTGTCTGGATACTTTTCCACATATACAGCATTCTTCCAGTGCCTAGGGACGATTTTCATACCAGGAACAGAAGACCGCGGTTCAACAATAAACACAACTTACACTGTACGTTCCTTAATCACTGAGCTGATGTTGTTTAAATCGTCCCCAAAGCGTCTCACAGCCGATCGCAGCATCTCAATTTCAGTCTCTGTCCATTTGGCCCTAGAGAGGAAAGTGGAGGAGAGAGGAGAGAAGCATCAACCAAACTACACTGGCCAGCAGTCCAAGTCCTACCCAGCCGAAACACACAGTACAAATTTGCATGGGTGGATGATTATATAAATAGTTTAACAACACAAGCATTACTTTAAATATATTATAATCTCTGATCACCACCCTAAAGCCACAAATGAGCATTACATCTGCATGATTCATGATGATTAATGCTTACAGTTAAAACAAGAACACATGAGAGGGACTTATCAAGGAAACCATATATATATCACTTGAGATCCCAGTTTAAGGCCACTAGTATAACCAGATATCATGCTTAATATTTTATTTTTCTACAATTTAAGTGGTAAAAATGCCTATTATATTTTCTTTATACTATACAAAATGCATTTGTCTGAGAAACATGCACATTTTATTTCAGTAACATATAATTGTGCACCACATAGTGATTTTCCACCAAAAATGCTAACATACTGAATTACATCTCCTTGTATCTACACTCATTGTCCACTTTATCAGTTTTACTTACCATATAGGTGAACTTTGTCATTCTAAAAAAAATTAAAGCCTGCCATCCATCTGATTTGCTGCTTACTTTGTTAGCCCCCATTCACTCTGTTCTTTAATGGTCCTGTTCCCCAAAGGACCACCCCAGTGTATTATTATGGTGGTGGATAATTCTCAGCACTGCAGTGGGGGTGTGTTGGTGTGTTTAGTTCTGGACTGAGTGGATCAGACACAGCAGGACAACACACACTAACACACCACCACAACGTCAGTGCCACTGCAGTGCTGAGAATATCTGCTCTAGATTAAATAACAGAGTGAAAGGGGGATAAAGTATTCAGAGAAACAGATTAACTACGGTCTGTAAATGTAGAACTACAAAGTGCATCTACATGGTAAACAGAGCTGACAGAAAGGACAATGAGTGTAGATAAAAGGAGGTGTACCTTATGACCCTAATAAAAGGTGTACCTAATGAAGTGGCTGATCGGCGTATATACATATCACAGATCCTACATTAAAATGTGTGCACGTCATATTCTAAGCATTAAATACACATCACAATGCGCTGGTAACATTTAACGTTTTGTGCTCTGTTCTTATCTTCCCAGAGACCAGTGGAAGGGACTGAGAGGCATACTGCTTTTCAAAGTCGATTCTCTTATACTGATAAGGTTTTTTTTATCCTTCAACGATGTGTTGAAACTGTTCCGCCCTTATTTAAAGGCGATACATCTCCTCTTACCCTGCAGGAGACGAATCAGCTACAGGATGCAGCTGCATGGTGAGTTCGCCCAGTTTACTGAAGGCAGCGCCCGCGGCCGAGAAGATTTCACCCACCTATTAAACACATGCATTTGAAGTTATTTACCAAGCTGAAAACAATCATATGCCACGTGTCACAAACAACATCGCGCCTTCTCCTTACCTTAGTGGAGGCAGAAGTCATTCTGCAGTTGTAGCGAGACCAAAACAAAAATGCTATACTGAGTTAGCTTAGCTTAGCTAGCTAATGTCTGCCCAATGTCCCCAGTTGTCATACAACCAAATATGTGAACTCTAGTATTAATGCAGACGGCGCAGCGACTTATTCAACAAAATAAAACTGGTCTAATCCTGCAAATATGAAAGAAGTCTTCCTCGCAAAAACAATATTTATTTATTCTTCATAAACAGTTAGCGAAGCTGCTAACTAAGCTAGGAGCTGCAACCCCGGAATGCACCGCGAGGGAAGATTTGGGGATTGTGATTGGCTCCCGTGGAAACGTAGACGAAAGCAAACGAAAGCAGCCGAGGATACCCGAAGCAGCTTGCGACCATTTTCGTGAATTTGTTGGGACGCTGATAGGGGCTGAGAGACGTTTTTGAAGTATTATTGTTACTCCTGGTTCCAGCGATCAGGAGACAATGCCGTCTCTGCTATTCTGTGGCCCCAAACTGGCCGCCTGTGGCATTGTGCTGAGCATATGGGGGGTTATAATGCTGGTAAGCGTGTATGTTTCTCGTGACTCTGCTAGCTTGCTAGCTAGCTAGCAGGCTAACGTTAGCTGAAAATGGCTAAACGCTGATGTTAGTTCATCGTCTTGCCAAATGAAATTAATTTCCCATAATTTCATGTGACTCGGCGCTATTTAGCTGGATGGGTCATATGACATTTTAGCATCTTTAAGTGGATTTTAACAGATGCGCTGTGTCAATGGCAAAACTGCACTTGTCAGGCTAGCTGACCTGTCCAGTCAGTGTGCCCTGGAGAACGGTGATATTTGATGCTGATCGTGTTTATTATTTTCCTGACATAAATAATGCTATAAAGAACAGTGTTTTGTGATACGGTTGATTATGCATGTTTGCCTCCTGTTTGTCCAGGGGATGTTGGGGATCTTCTTCTGTTCAAAATCAGCTGTGCTGATCGAGGATGTTCCCTTCACCGAGGAAGACATCCGAAATGAGTGAGTTTGCTTCCTCCATGATCTAAGCCTTGCTAATTCTCCTTCTTTCTGAAATCCAGTCAACCTGTGAGCACCTACTAAGATGGTACATTAACACAGTAGGTGGCAGATTGCTATTGTGCCTGCAGAGGAATGCAGTTCTTATAAAAGACAGTTCCTCTGATATCTCCAGATCTCTGCATCATTTGGGTTAAATGCTGCATTGCAGAGCACCTCAACCATCTCAGTGTTTTCTTTATTGTGGTGGTGCTGCTGATAGAAAACAGAGATGATGATGTCTTCGGAACTAATGCAGTCAATTTTGTTCGATATCCAGAATGACCAGTGAACTTGCACATTACTAATCTGCAGTGTTGACAAACATCATGTACAATGCCTTCCATAAAGATTTTAAGATTTAAGATTTTAATCCCTTATTAGTCCCACAGTGGGGAAATTTAGTCCTCCGCATTTAACCCATCCGTGAAGAACCCTAATATGTTGTATGCCGAAACCTTGTCTTAGAACTTTTGTAGAAGAATGCAATAGCAACACAACAATAGCATTATGAGAGGAAACTTTTAGACTCATTGTGAATCATAATTGTGAAACTACACATTTCCCTCATGTACCATACCTTAAATTGAAACATCATATCAGGTAGTGTCTCCTAGCTAGCTGTGTGCTTGATAATAGCTGGGGGTGGAAGAAGGGGGCGGTGAAACATGATATGATTGGTTACTGTTGTATTCCACTGTCTGCTCGTGCATGGTGACCTTTGAAAGCTTTGAAGATAAATGCATTATAATTAACGGACAGCAACAAATGATTCATGTTCAACATAAAATAAAAAGGAATGGTAGTTAGTTTTGATTTCAGGTTGACTTTGTACAATAAAGATAACATTGTACAATAAAGAACATTTCTGACCTAGGAGGTTTCTATAGAGTAGCACATTTAACCAGTCTGAGTGACTCCAAGTCACTGCAGTGCCAGTGTTGTCTGTCTGTTTCAGAATGATAAGAATTGTGCTTGTCTTATGTATCCACAGCAAAAGTCCACCCCAGAACATCTACTCACTGTACAACCAAGTGGGCATCAACTGTTTCATTGCTGCAGCCATCTACGTCGGGATTGGCGCCATTTCTCTATGCCAGGTTCGCCTGAATAAACGTCAGGACTACATGGTGACATAAGTCGAACAGACAGGCAGTTCACAAAACTCTTCCAAGCATTATTTATTTGTAGGTGGCTCGTGTGATGACCTGTGGGTTAGCATTTTACGTGTTATATAGGAGTGATTCCCCTTTTAAGAAAACTCAGTCTGTGGCAAATATAGATACAGAGGTTAAGGGTTCTTTCAAATCAGTGAACTGTACAAGTACTAATAACAATGTCCTTATGCATGTATGTGAAGATCCTTTTAAACCGAAATAGGACACCACTCGTGAGCGAGTGTATGTTTTAATAAAATACACATTCCTAATAAAAACAAAGTATAGACTGGACATCAAGCTGAGTGGACCAGTTAAAGCAGAGGTTATTGAAATTATCCTGCATCATAAAATGTAAATCTGGTGTCCTTCATTCTTATTTAATAGTATGTAATTAGTGTCGTAATTTATTTAATGCACTAATCTAATACACCGTTATCATGTTGGGTTCTTCTAATTTATTGTTAACTTATTTTTCCTTGTTGTCCTCTTTTGTTCATTTACTTCCTGTGGTTGCTGTTACACTATGAAAGTCATGTGTGAAGAGTATGTGATGGCAATATAAAATGTTCTCTTGAATAATTTGACAAATAGAAATAAAAGGCTCTTTGTTCCAACACCTAACACTTCACACTTTTATTATGTATAAAAAAAGAAACAAATTAAACATGAAAACCATGTACATTTCATACAAGAATGAAAAAAATGAGCAAAAACAAATCTTTAGAAAAAGCCAGTCCTCAGTGGGGACTTGTACAACAGTAGTGGTTAGCTTTTCATTTACCAGTCTATTTCTAAAATGGTCTTGAAGGTGGAATTAATATTCCTACTAGACTTTCTTCAGATTCCAGTTAGCGGAGAATCTCGTTTCCTTAATACCCCCCAAGTCTTGCTTTGTTTTGTGAAGTACCACTACTGTTTACTGTTCAACACATTAGAATGTTAATAGCATATCATGTCTGTGGATCAAGCATTAACTCGCAGGTGCGTCCTAGTTCTCCCAGTTTGACACGGGCATACTCTGCACGGTTCAGGGCCATCTGGCAGTCCTTCCGTGCAGAGTACGTTGAGCCTTCATGAGGCTGTCCTGTCGCCACCTTTACGCAAATGGAAACAAGAATAGAAAGTCAACACACTGCCGCTGCCTCAGCCTACATCACACAGACGTGATAAATTCCTTTATGGCATGCAAGTGCTTTATTTCTTTCTACCACAAACGTAGGGCGTAGCCTATTATAGCCTAGTAGCCTATACATGTAGCTGGTAGCAAGAATTGATCCATGGCAGGACAATAGTAATCCATGTTATTAAACCCTGCATAATATTTCCTATAACATTAAGTATAGGAGAGAAATAATTGTTTATGTAATCAAGCAGTTTTATATATTTTGCTGGTGCACAAACTGAAACTCAGATAGTGCTGATGATATTCAAAATATATAAATCTAAACAAACAGTATCTTTTGTGGTTTGTGTCCAACTGATTCTTACTATTCTTTATTTTGATAGTTATTAGTTTTTTAGATATCAATTTTAGAGCAGCAGCACATGAACATCATGATATTTGGGGAATACTGTGAAACTGATATTGAACACAACCCAGTAGTACCCTCAAATACATTTAAGAATGTATGTGAATAGGTCAGAATGCCAACCTGTGTAAGATAGCGAATCTGGGAGCTGAGCTCACTCTCCACTCTGTTGATAGAGGTCTGGAACTGGTTGAGCTGCCGATCTAACAAACTTGCATTGTGCTTCTCCTTTGACAGCTCCAGGATAATGGTTCCTAAATTTAGGGGAAAATATTAACATTAATGTTAACACCTGAAAATAATGGCAAATTGCTTACACACGACAAAAGGGTTCAGTGGGCTAATGGAGCCAAATGATGTCAAATTCATATTCATCCACTTCTAATGGTCAGGGGTTTTAAGTTCAACACAAAACGAACCACTGTCCCCAACAAATTATTTGCACATAAAAGTAATTTAAATTTGTGATTTTGAAAACTAATTCAGTATCACAAAACATGACCGTGTAATACTCATGATGTTATCTTATACCTCTACACTAGTAGACCCCAAAAATAAAATCAGAAAACACAGAAGATGAGCACAACGGGTCCCCTTTAACATACAAGAGCTTAATGTTATTTCTAAACATTGTTCAAAGGTTTTACAACAGATCATTTCACATATGTGGAAACTAATTCTGCGTCCAGGGGCTTAACAGAAGATACGTTACAGTAGAGGGCAAATACATTCTTTACTTTCAATGCAAGTTCATGTAAAGAGGTTTTATTCCAAGTGATTTCTGAGTGATTTCTATTGGTTACATTTACGATATTTAGCTGACGCTCTTATCCAGAGCGACGTACAAGGTTAATCATTTTACAAGTAGGCCAATGTAGTGTTAGGAGTCTTGCCCACAGACTCTTATTGGTGTAGCACAGCATAGTCACTGAGCCCGGGATTCGAACCCCAGTCTCCCACGTGTGGTGGTGGCTATTTGGCAGGTAGTGGTGTTATCCGCTGAGCTACACCAACCAGCTCAGTTCATCTGTCATAAAACCTTAAAGGATCTAAGGAGCAGCTGCAGTGTTCAAACAATAGAAAAATGAAAGATATGAAAAAACATGTTTTTCTTTGTACACCAACAAAAACATGGCTTCACACAGGTGCTTGTTTGTAGATACAATTCAGGCCTGGAAAATTCAAATCTGCTTTTTAATTGTTGTGCACACATCTAACAGAAGCCAGTTTTGTATTTATCATATACACTGCAGGTTTAGAGCTGTATAGCCCCACTGTGACAAATCCATATTTCATGTAGTCTAGGTTGTGCTTGAGGACTATTTTTTTATTTATTTATTTATTGAGGAACTGCCCCAGCTTTCAATTAATGTGGCAAGTAGGACAGATGAAAAAGGGGAATGCTAGCTAGGTTTGGCCCAGAACAATTTTGCTGTCTGGGGAGCATTTCTGCTAATGTTTATATAACGTTTGTAGTTACAACACAAATGATCTCTCGATTTTCCTAAGGATGGGCCTGCTGACCACTGGTTAAGAAACCCTGATCTAGAGTTCACAAGTTGTAAACGGGACTTTGTCAGCCATTTGAGCACAATTTACAAGTTTCAGACACTTAAATACAGCATTAGCTGCGAAATAGAACTGCTTTGTGACTTAAAAAAAACAACATATTTGCATATCCGCATATTTGCGCTGAAGTTACAAGGAGTGTTTCATCACGGACTTCAATGACAACGCAGGACAGCCAATCAAACCGGAGCTAATTTACATATATCGAGTGAAATTTAAAGCAAAAAAAACAAAAAACAAAACGGACTATCTAAATCTCTGGGATTAGGACAGATGGGGACACTGGCACATAAAACACAAATTACCAGTGAACCTATGAGAGTAACAACAAATTAATGAGGGATGTGGGCCCTTTAACAGCTAACGCTAGCTAGCTAAATATACTCTACGGCTAAACAGTAAGCAGACAGCTGGTTAGCTAGCTAACCGGAGAAAAGGAGTTTGTGTGAAGGCTCAGACTGACCTGCACACTGAAGAACGACGGCGATCTCTTTCTCCACGTCCTCAAGAGCTCGCAGCCTGTCGTTTGCCATTTTCATTCACTTTTACAGCATCTGTAGGCGAAACTAGCACGCTTAGCCAACCGCCGTCTTCTTTTAGACCTTCTTATTTAAACCACAAACAGCAGTAAAACGACCTTACACATTACTTACATCTACTTCAGGATGTAAGGGAAAAATAGTTAATGTGTTCTTTAATTGCTCTTAATAAACAAACCTCATAACAAAGCAGCACGCGCACTTCCGAAGCAGTCCGGCGACGGCGAGCCGAGCGGGACAATCTACACGTACAGAAAACGCGAATCATGACTTTCAGCGGCTGCTGGAGAGACAGACACACAGACAGGATGGAGAGGTGATGTGTTCAGCAGCTAGATGTGGAGGTAAGTTGGGTAGGTAGCCCTCGGGTGGATTTCTTTTGGCATAAACGTGCGGGAAAGAAACCGAGTGAGTGAAATTCGCGAACGCGTGAAAGTTATGGAGCGGTGGAAGAGTCACGTGCGGGCTGAGCTGTGGAAGAGGGACTGCTCACAGAAAGACCCTTTTTCTGGACTCTTCACTAAAGGTCAGCTGTCCTTCTTCGGTCTTAGTTGGAGTAAGCGGGGCATTTCGCGCAGTATAAGCTCTTTCTTGAGAAGCTTGTGAATTCTGTGGTATTTAGGAAAACTGGGAATGTGTAAGCTCAGTAGGTGGTTCTAAATCCAAAATGTGTATGGGCTAGCATAAGCTCCTGTTTCTAACTGAGCGGGGGGTGAACTAATCCTGAGGTAAATATTCAGTTTGTTTATTTTGGTTTTGTGAGCTGGACGATTGCGACTCTGATTTTAATTGTAAGTCCAGGCCTGTTTTTATTTGGGTCAGTTAGGCCAGACCATTCCTCTTTTTTGGCCTGAGCCTTCCTGCTGGCCAGACTGCTAGTGAATCATGGTTGTGATGTCTTAGCATGTAGTTGTTTGGCTGCTTCTGATTGGTGTAACTCACCCATAGGCACTTTACAAGCTCACATATTAAGTTCATGTTCCCCATGATCTTTTTTGATCTTTAAAAAAATAGATTTTTCTATTTCAACATAAAATAGAATAATCTTTTAGCCCTGGGTTTGTGTAAAAAATGTAAACTTTAATTATAGACCCATCAGCCATAACATTAAATACACCTCTATGTTTCTACACTCATCGTCCATTTAATCAACTCCACTTACCATATAGGATCACTCTGTAATTTTACTATTACAGACTGTAGTCCATCTGATTCTCTGTATACTGTGATACCCTGTTCTTCAATTGTCAAGACCTCCACAGGACCATTATGTGGGTGGTGGGTCATTCTCAGCACTACAGTGACACTGATGTGCTGGTTGTATGTTAGTATGTGTTGTGCTGGTGTGAGGGAAACAGAAACAGGGAAACAGGGAATAATTTTTTAAGTGTACTGTTAGACGGTGGTATTTTTTTTCCTTGCAATGTTTATTTATCTTTATATGTAAACTGAAAAAAAGGTATTTTGCGTATTTCACTTTTATTTGTTTTTTTTAATCTCTGTAGTGTCCAGATTAGAGGAACTGCTAAATCTTCATTTGAGTTTATGGGAGGATTTGGAAAGACAAAGGTAGGCTATGGCTTATGTTGTTGTGTTTTTCCCCCTAAAGTTATTGATAATACTGAGAAGCACTGTCTACATGGTGTAGTTGTGATCTTTCTCATCGTTTCTTTAGTTCAAATGAAGATGGAATAAGAACGTCAGCTGAGGAAAAACACTCCCCAAAGTTGTATCTGCAGTTCAGAGAGAGTGAGAAGATTCGACAAGAGGTATGTTTATCTTTCGGTGAACATTGAGTTTTATATTCTTCAAATATTGAAAATCTATAACAAATAATAAAAAAAAACTCTACTTTGGAGGTCTTGACACTTGGAGATGTGCAGCACACTTTAGTCATTTTTCTGCCCATATGTTCTAAACCTGATAATTAACTAATGTTTACCAAGCTGTGTCTGACCCTGACTCTCGTGGACCAGAGTTTGAGACCCCTGGTTTATGCAAATGACCCTGGTAGTGATTTTCATTAAAATGCTCCTAACACAACCTCTGCAACTGTTTTAAAAGATAAGAACTAAAATAAAAGTTAATTTTATATTAGATAAACTGATAATAAAATGAAATAATATTAATTGTGCAAAAGTTTGGACAGCCTTTCAGTCATAAAGTCTCAGAACGTAACTCGTTATTTGACTTGTATTTGTGATTGGAACTGTCAGATCATGTTAATCCCAGAGTGTGATGAATTATTGGACACGTAAAACCTTGTGCCAACGTTCATCACCATGGACTTGTTTTAAGCAGCTGACTTAGGATCTTAAAATGAAGTTAATTGCTGAGTGCAAAACACAGAAAGTCTATGAAAACATGTTTAAAGCAGAATGCTCATATGCTGGCCAGAAAGGCAAAGTAAAACCTCCATATGACGGCCGATAACCTGCAGGAAGGGTTAGTTCTTGCACATATATCTACATTTAGCAGTTACTAGAAGAAAACCTTATCTCTGACCTGATAAGACATTCCAGAAATGGAACAAACACCAAAGTGTGGAATAAAAGAGCAGCATTTGATGAAAAGAACACATTGGCAACTATTAAGCATGGGGATGGATCTCACGCTTTGGAGTTGTGTGACACATAGTAGCCCAGGAAACACTGCACGAGCCGACGGAAGAATGGATTCCACAAAATATCAGCAAATTCTGGACTAGCCAAAAATAGTCCAAAATCCATCATGAACTTCAAGAAATGCAGGATGATACTTTGGACTGGTCCTTACGGTCCCCAGACTTCACTGAAAATCTGATGGTAGATCTTGAGCTTACAAGATGGCCCAAGAACGCCAACTAGAAGCATTCTGCAGGGAAGAGCTCGTGAAAATTTCTAAAATAAGAACAGAATGATTCCTAGCTGTCTACAAAAACCAGTTGCAAGCCGATAACACAGCTTGCAAATGCTGTTTGTAGGCAGCCATGAATCTTTCTGTTTTCATTGCTTTTCTGTCATATTGAATTACATTTCATTAATACGTCAGGCAAATATAAAATCTGCATTAACAGCAACAGAAAAAATTAAAAGTAGTTTTCTTCAAATGAAAATGTTTCAAAATCATGATCTATTAATATAAATAGTAGTAGAGATATAGGGGGTCATTCCTGTGGAAGTTATTGTAAAGAAAATGATAGAGGACTGTCTTTGCAGCTTGCACAGAAAGTCTCAGACCTGACTAGTGAGCTGTACCTCAAGGAGGCGGAGCTGCAGTACTGCCACTCACAGTGAGTGGAGCCAATCACAAATCAGAAAGAATTCTCAGACTAGTCACGCAGCTTGACTTTATTTTCACCACATGTTCTCCTGGTGCTGCAGAGTCTCCCGCTACCGCCATGAAGCCGTTCTGCTGGCCAAAGGAGCGTGCACACTAAAGGATGATCTGTCAGACCATCAGTATAAAGTGGAGTGTCAGTCAAAGGAGTTGTTGGCATTGCGATTGGAGCAGAAGATGCTGAGGGAGGAGCTAGCAGTCACACGTCTGGAAAAAGAGGAGCTCCTTGAGCGCTGGTTGGAGGAGAAGAGAGAAGAGGCAGAGCGCCTCAACAGGCACAATGCCACTCAGGAGAGGTGAATATCTGCTTTCTGTTATTATGAATTATCCTCCATCAACTAAATACAATACTGACATAACAATGAAGGCTTAAAGAAGCAACCCAAGCACAAATAGACCTCGTTTAAAATGTTATAAACCTAATGGATATAGGGTGTTTATATAATTATATTTAGCAAAAAATGCATAGTAACAACTAGAAAAGTGCTTTCACTGAAGTAAGCATAGAATGGTTGTGCAGCCTAAATGGTTCCCACTTCCTGCTAGACTGTTTTTGCTGTTGGAGGAAAAAAGGAGTAAATACACAACACACAGAGGAGTGCAGGTCAGTACGTCTTTAGAGTTTGGGTATCTGCCCTGGGTGAATACATTCAGCTTGGCAGCTGTAGGTTTAAACAATAGCATCTGGGAGGGGCAGAAAACGAACAGGAACTTGGAAACCTTTTTAATGTTTTGTATTATAATATGCACAGATGACTTCTGTGTAGAGGTGTTCATCTTTTCATTTAGAACACTGATAAAACATTATTTGACTGGGACGCTTAATCTTTGCACATGACTATAATTGCATATAAAAGTAAAAAGACATCCACAAAGCTAAATGCCTGGTCTTTATCCCTTCCTGCTAGATGGAATCGATATGCTGGTCAAATGAACAAGCGTCGTCAAACTTGTGCAGCTTCCAACGGCCCGCGAATCATCCAGAGAGATACAACCGAAAAACCTCCGCCAAACAAGAATAAATGAACGTGCAGTCGCTGATTTTGTAGTCAGCTGCAACGTACAAAAATCAGAATGTATGAAAATCAGCTCTTTAATCATCTATACTAATAAATGAGAGAGACGTGGCTCAGACGTTTTTAATTTTATTAAAAAAATTAAATAAATTCTGAAATTCAAAAACAAAAAGTGTGAATGGAAAACAATGGGCTTTTTCCACAATTATTAAACTTGTATTAACATGATGAAGTATATACTTACTTAATCTGAGACATTAATCTCTATTCATCTGGCAGAAGTTTTCATTTTCACCAAAAGCAGCATTTTTATTTACACCAAAGGGTGCCGAATGTCAACATAAAAACACCCTTCAATCGCACACACAGCCATAGACGGTCTTTACAGCACCACTATAGCACACGCCAGATCAGCCGTGATATGAATGAATGAAGAATGAAGGAGCCTGTATACCTGAGGGTTGGATACAGTATGCCATGGATGACACAACACAGAAGTCATTAGTATTAAATCAAGCGTAACTGCTTACAAAGTCTGTCTTTGTAAAACATGGAGTGCGATGAGGTCTGTGCAACAGGGTTCTGCCTGGGATGCCCAATATGGTGGGTCAGTTCAGTACATTTCAGAGATAACTGGTGACTTAAGAATCTTTTACTAAACATTACTAACACATACATAGAAATTAAGCTTTAAAAAGGCATTTCAAAATCAACTTTAGCAGATCACAGAACAACAAAATAGCGTAGGTTCTTTCAATTTGGATTATCACTCCAAATCTTTTTTTCCTGCTTTTATCCACTGAAGGTTGGCACACGCAGCACGTAAGCTCACAATTTGCTTATGAGAGGATGAATTCTCTGCGGCGTTTTTTTTTTTCCCTCCCGTGTTCAAAGCTCTTTACGGTTTAGCACCTTTCCTCAGATATTCATCCTAACGTTAAACTGTATAAAATGTTCAGCATCTCAAAGTCTTCCTTTCCTTTGAACAATACGGTCAAGTAGTTGGCAGAATACTGCTTCATCAAAAGGTTTTCATGAAGCCTAAGAAAGAGTTTCATTATGAGAGACATTGTTCGTTTGAGTGGATTAGTTGGTGGTTTTTGTGATGCTGTAAGTTTCTGGGTCAAGTGGAGGGAGGAAAAAAACATGTGGGAGGAAGGAAGCCTCAGCAGTCCTCATCCTTGTCATCAGTGGTTCCTTTTAACCGCAGACGGGCAAAGTCTTCAAACACCAGGTCATCGTCCTGGGTGAAGCTACTGTTAGAAAGGAAAAGACAGACAAGGCACACCAAGTAAGAACAAAACAGAACGCTCTGACACAAGACAGTCTTTGTTTTTCAGTGAATATCTGAATATGCCTAACATTGTACACAAGATGGTGGAGGAGAAACTGCCATCTACAATCCAGTTAACAATCACAAACTCACTTTGTGTCAAACTCGATGAGGTTGGTGTCGATAGGTGGGTCTGCCTCTGGTACAGCTGTTGAAAACAAGGTTAATGATCGTTAGCAACAAATGATGGAACAAACTAAAAGCTGCATCATGCAAGTTGAATTTGGGTGGAAATCTGTAACAAGCTACGATGGGCATGAGAATGTTTTGTAATGTAGGTTCTGACCCTCATGAGCAGATGTATCTGATGATTGTTAGAAGACATCAGCTATTAAAACATGAAACTGAATGAAGAATGGCAACCACTATGGCATTTGCAGAATACAGCTAGTCACATTTTTAAAGAAGAAACAAGGAATGGTTTCCAATAAATGAGGAATACAAAGCAATTATAGTGCAAAAATCAGCACTATCAAACAACAGCTTTACCTGCAAGTATCAGAATTGTGTCTTGATTTTAGTCAAATACATTTCTGGCTAGCTGGACTGAAATCCGTTTGCTGTATAGGCTGGAATATGCAAATCAACTCATTGTTTATTCGTTCAGCTTCTAGCCGTAGTTTGGTGTGCGCAGTAGTGTCTGTCTATTTTGCAATTAAGCATTTTATATTCCAATCATGGTGGTCGTACCTAGTTATCTTTCTTACAGACAGATCACATGCCCAGGGAGGTAGTGGTTGGGAAGGAGTTTCAGGTGCTGAATGCGTCTTGGCCAGACGGATGTGTTTACACTGCTATATTATGTTATAACTCGGACCATTTTATAAAGTGCTTTGGTCTTGGGTGTGGTACTTTTGCATTTTTACGTGGCTCAGCCTTATGCAGATAATCCTGAATTTCACAGTGCATGTAGTGACCAGGTGTAAACGGCGCTTCTTCACTCCTACTTCTTGTTCTTCCACTGAAAAGTAAGCTGCTTGACTCTTGATTAGCAGTTTTAAGCAGTTCGCCCTTTGTGCACTACTTTGTAGGTTGTCAGAGATTAACTGCTGTTGTAAAACAAGTTTACTGTGGTTGCATTTGTTAGGGTCCATGAAGCTGGAACTTGGTTCAGAACCCTGACTAGAATGAGCTTCTTGACACAATCCCTCTGTTAGTCTGACTGAATGAGCACTAAAGTGGTGTTCAGGACATTCGAGTGCTGAAGGCAGGAATGGGAAGGAATACCTGAGGCTGGTCGAGAGGTGGAAAGGTCTATGGGTTTGGGATGCATTAAGACAAAGGGCAGCTCCACTGAGACATCTCTGTGAGAGGCAGAAAGAAAACAATGGTGTTACTTGAAAGACCCAGACTTGTTTTAGCCCCTTTAAGCACAATTATCCTCGTGTGTGGATACAGCTGTCATCTGGTTAGAATTTCAAAAGAGACATTAGTAGCACTAAAGGCAAGCTTCACTGCAAACCTGGGCAGGCAAATCAGGAAACCAGTGTGATGCGTCATGTATATTTACCTCTCCAGCAAGCTGCTTAAAAGCCTGATTCAACGCAGGGTGGGTTAACAGACAGATGTGGGGGAACAGATACACAGGGAAAACAAGATGAAACACCAGCAGAGAACAAAGTAATGTGAAAACTCAAATGAAACAACGTGCCCAAAGGGGACTGCAGAAACACATGGAGGTTAGGGGGAAGCATCAGCAGGAGCCGCTTTCTCCCCATTGTAAAACAGAGTCTATTACAAATATATATACCCCAGTCATTTCATAATATACACAACAGATGTAGAAATGAGGTACACCATCAATGGGCCTTGTGGTGTAGATCTGGATGCATTTCTACAGTAGGAAAGTCACAATGACTTGTCACAAAGCCCGTACTACCTGATTTTAAACACTGTACATTTATGCATACCCAGCAGCCTCACAAACAGCACTGTTCAACCGCTTATCAGCAATTACTTTGTGTATCTGGAAGATTAAAAGTCATATCCAATAGGGGGCAGGTCAGATCCTACACAGGCCATGCCAGAAGAATACCGCCTTTCTGATTCTAATTTAGCAAAAGATCAACAATAAATATGATGACCGCTGCAGAGACTACACGTTTATCCATCAGGAGAAAACAGCAGACCTAGGCAGCAGAAGTGTTTCTATGGTTTGCTCTGTTCTGTATCTGTCTGACATTGTCACAACATGGCATAAAGCCTCCACTATCTATTCTGATACTGTATTTTTCGGTCCCTCATATTAGTTTCTTTGGGTCTGCATCTCAAACAAAGCATGATATATGGGGCCATGCGCAAGGCACCAAAAAAAAAAAAATTAAAGGGTAACCTTCACAGATTTTCCCAAAATGTCTTCACAACTAATTGGTTAAAATAAGCTTACCCAAACTAAAAGTTAGTCACCTGTGACTGAAATATAACTGACAGCGAGTATAACGCATCCACAAGCATTAATAACAGTGGTGAGGCCACATCAATATTCAGACACTCTTGCAACAAAGAACTGCACAGTTGGGCCACATTTGGTACAATTCTGAGAAGAGTTTCCTGTAGACTGGGATTTTACCCACACGCTTCCATACACCTGCAGATTTAGATTCTTCCTTCAAACTATGGTCTCTGGCACGCCCAAAAGCAATCACTCATTATAGGCAGTCATTAACATCTGCTCTGGAGCCCGTTTCCACACATGGAACGAGACATTCACTGTACTGTAGCACCCCTTAACAATCTGAGAATTCCTTTGCACACCCCGCAGGTATTTATAGACCGATCATCCTCATGCAACACCATCTGCAGCATGGTGATTTTATATCCAGGGAGCACGTAAATATATTCATTCAGATAGGTTTGAGGTTAAATGTTCATAGTGGTTGTGACAAGAACAAGACAATTGAGGAGTTTAATGTATCTGAAAGTTCCCCAACACAAAACTCTTTCAAATACTCAAAATGCCTGAGGTACAATAGTCCTGAACAGCTTAGCCAAAAACCAAAACATCCAGAGAGGCAGAGTTGTTCAACAAGGCATAAAGCTCAAAGATAATAGTCATTGGATTTATGACTAATTTGCCATTATTACTAATATATATTAAACTCGATAGGTGTAACCGTTTGGATAGTACTTATAATGGTTGAATCCGTGTAGTAGACTTAATGACTCCTGGTTCCCATCACCACCACTTTAACTTCACATCAAACCATTCTGAATAACTGTTTTTGTATGATTGTTTGAACCATGCAGGTTTAAAAAAAACAAAAACAGTATAATAAAAATGCTTTTACATTTAAGTATTACTACAGCCCTTAAAATAAAGAACTGCAACACAGAGCTCATCTCTTTACACTGTGACCATCATGGGGTTTAACGATACATACATTTCGAAATCTGATGTGCTGTGTTTTTTCCTGAGATGACACTACACATTTATGATACAAAAGAAAAAATAAACAGCACCATTTATTTACTAGACAATTTTTTCTGAGTTTTGTTGATGTCCAATATATGTCCAATACAGACACCATAAAACTTTAATCCAGGAATATGAGAATGTTTGCTCTGCACAGACACAAAGCATAGAACACACCCAAACAAAAGAAAAAAAAAGGAACGGTAGTGACAGTAGTAGTAGTTCTGTAAACTCAGTGAGCACTATTGTAAAACTTTCAAACCAAGGTACATTTTCAGACAGTACAGCATTTTTCCCTTTTACTCTCTTACTCTTACTTACTGCTCCTTGTTGTCAGCTGTTCAGCACACAGCTCCACGCATCATCAACTCACATCACAGATGCTGCAGAGAATCCGTCATTTACACAAACGCTAATGTCAATGAAATAACATGTACCACGTTGGATGCAAAGTACCTCTCTGTGTGTGCATTGAGCTATAAGATCAAAGCTATGAATCATATAACTAATCAAAAATGGATTTAGGTAAAGTGTACTTGCTGAAGGCCTCTGACGCATGAATTATAATTGCTCAAATAACAGTCATCCAGACCCTGTGGAGAGAGTAAATGCCAGACTACAAATGCACCCTGCTACAGTACAACTGTGCATAGAAGATAGGACTGTGTTAGAGGAGCTGGTGACTCACCCTCCGCGGGAGACGACCAGTTTGACTTTGACTCGATACGACACCAGAACTCCAAGAACCTCTTTGTTACATCCTTCCTTAACACTGTAGAAGGCAAAGACAAACGTTGAAAGAGCACATTAGTCAGAATTACAGAATGTAGTTAAAATAGCTTTCTTTTTTTTTTTAATCATACTTTTTAAACAGGTAACTGATTTTGTCCCACGTAGGAACAAATGATGCATACATTAAGCTCGCTAATAAAAAAAAAAATACTGGAAATGTGCTAGTGTGCGTCATAATTAAAAACAAACTTAAAAATAAACAAGTAAATAAATAAAAACACACACAGGCCAATTTGGAATTCTGGCAAGAGCCAAGAAAAATTTGAATTGTTGCTTCCATACAATACACATGTTCTCTTACAAATAAGTTTTAACAAAAGAGGTACTTACATGGTGCTGGAGGCCAGATTGGTGTCTTCATGTTTGAGTTTGCCATCCAGTGCAAGCCCTCGCTTCTCCCTGTTATTGTTTAGGGTAGGCGTGAGTGTGTACACCTTGCAGAAGGTGGAGCTGGACGATACCTGGTCACTGAGAGAACACAGTACATTGGTTACCAGACTTTTTTTTTTCTTTCGTAAAGCACTTTGTAGCTGTACATTTACAGACTGCAGTCCATCTGTTTATCTATATACCTTGTCATGACCCTTTTACCCTGTTCTTTGATGGCTAGGCATCCTTAGAGCAGGTATTATGTGGATGGTGGAACATTCTCAGCACGGCAGTGACACGGACATGCTGGCGGTGGGTTAATGTGTGTTGTGCTGGTATGAGTGGATCAGACAGATTTCACACTTCAACATGTCACCACTGTATTGATGTCACTTGAGTTGCTGTTCCACCACTCAAGTAATACCAGCTCTGTGGTGGTCTAAGCCACTTAAGAACAAGCCAAAGGGGATTTTTTTTTTATAATACACAGAGAAACAGATAAACTACAGTCTGTGATTGTGGAACTTCAAAGTGCTCCTATATGATAAATGTACCTGATAAAATGGAAAATTAAAATGCCACATATGATATGTGATATTAAAAACACACTGGCCACTTAACAGATGTGGTGGTTCCAGTTTGACCTATATTATTCTTAACAAAATGATTTCTCTTTGTTGGATAATAAGAATAACTCCCTTGTGAAGTCCTTATAATTCAGCAACATTAACTGTATAAATTATTATTCTAACGCAAGTACACAGTAATAAACATTGATAGTTACTCTGCCTCAAGCTGAGCCACCGGACATTTGTACTGCGCCGTGCTGAACAGACAGATATCAGCATACTGCCGCACTGAGGAGAGAAAAGAAGGTTATTGTACATGACTGTCAGACTGCAACTAGCACAAACTGCAGAGTGAAAACCATAAATGGATATACAGTACAGTGCAAAAGTTTGAGACCGTTAATTTATTTGGTTTTTAGTCAAAGCATTCAAGTCCTTTTCAGGCTTTCAGTGGAAAAAAAGGGCAGTCTTTCCCCCCACAATCCCAAACACATTCTGTGATGTTGAGGTCTGGACTCTGGATTGACCAGTCCATTGTTCTGAGAACACGTTTCTTTGTTTGCCTCTTTTTTTTTTTTTTTTGTAAAGCTACTTTTTCTGGCAGCTACACATCTTTATAGACAGTGTTGAGTTATCTTCTCACAGTGGAAGGAGGGACAGAATATTTTGATTTTCTGTGTGCAAAATATAAAAGCTTTGAGTATTCTTTATCCGATGCAAACTGTGTCTATGGTCTACCATCTTTTGCACAGCTGTTAGGCGTTTCATTTCATCGTTTTCATTTTCATGTTTATTTTGGAAACATCTGCTTTTCTTTGCCTCGGCGGCTCCTTATCCAAGTGGATAATTTTATATGTAATCTAGACGTAATAAATCTCCTAAAATTAATAACTTGATGCACATTGTGACTGAAATTGAAATAAATGAAGGGTTGTCTGAATTTTGAACGGTAGTGTATTAGAATATCTTACCTGATATTTTGACTCTCTTGACAGTCTTGGTTGAATTGTTGGTCACATGGACATTCACACTGATGGGTTCCCCATGGTAGTACAGCTGAATGTAGAGAGTATGCCACCATATTCACATATTTATGTACAGAACTATAATGTATTCAGCATATCCATTAGTGAAATATACAGTATGCTAGTCACCTCTTTATCTAGGGAGGCCTCTAGATGCAGAGAGCGGTCAGACATTAAAAAGCTTCGTGTTGTCTCAACCATAGGCTGGGGACCCGGTTTCTCAGGAGCATACTGGACTTTCCGAATCACTAATCGAACAGAATTCCTGAAACAAACGTGCAACAAAGCAAGACAACTCAAAAACTGATTCTGACAGAAGACATCGCGAGCCACAGGCTAAGAAATCAATGACTGAATGAATGAATTATGTTACATGCTATATGTGTTCCACATATAGTGTTGGAGAAAGGTCTAGTCAATTTACCGTTTATGAATCTTCTCCTCCACCGACCTGGCACAGAAAGCTCTGATCTCATAATCTACCCCACAAGCCTGGACAGGACACAGACACAATCTATTAAGATCTATGCAGGGCAGAGAGAGGTCACCAGCATGTCTTAGACTATCAGATAAACGACTCCATGCTGTATCTATTAACCCAGGTAAAAGATTTACAATATTTCTAAAGGCAAAAGACTGTGGGAGGCCTTATCCACATGTATCCTGGAAGCTTTTACTTTAAAAAAAAAAAAAAAAAAGTCCACATAAGCAGTGTTTCTAAAATCAATTATGTCATAAACCTTAATAGGAGCAATGTGAGCAGGTACACTGAACAAAATATAGAGCATGCCACAAAGCTAAAGCAGAGGCTTTCTGGTGATGTGTCACAAATACATCAGCTTTTGACCAGCAGACCATCAGTCAATGTGAGTGAACTGAGCACAGTACATTCTGGCGCCTCCAGACTACAGCTAAATGAAAAAGTAAAGCCAAATTCAATAATAAACATCTTACCAAATCCCAAATTACCTCTAACTGCCAAGCACAGAGAAAAACAACTCAGTTGTCAGACATGCTTCAGACAGAGTTCTGTATGCTCAGAAAATTAAAACAGCTACAGACATGTGCCGAGTGATGCCAGGCTTTTTAAAAAAGCTGCCTTTGTCCATCCTCATGAAAACACTGAAAACAGTTGAACAAAAATCCCCACCCTGGAGGGCATTTCCAAAAAGCTACGATTCCAGTAAGAGAAAATGCTGTTTCCATGTGTACAAAATGCATAGAAAAATAACCACTACACTTTCACTAATATGTGGTCATGTTTCAATCGGACATAAGTGAAACCAAAATGGGGGGAGGAAGGAAGTAAAGGCAAAGATATAGAGCATTTAAACTCTGAGGCCTCACACCATATTTTACTGCAATGTCACTGTCCTTGTAAACACAGCACATGTTCTGATTTGCCATGGAATTCTCAAGTACATGTGAAAGTGACTATTTATTACCTTTCCAGTGTCCTCAGGTCCAGGTTGCAATGTAACTGAACATGGCAAGTTTTGAGGGATCTGAAATGGAATAATATTCAAGATGTACCAAACTTTTAAAACACTACACAACTTCACTGCTGCTCACAGACGCATCCAATGGGACAGGGTAATGTGTGTACAAGTAAGACGGCAATAACCTTATGTAAAAGTGTTAATTCACAGCAGAGCCTATGTTTCTCCACTTACAGTAAAATGAAAAGGATGAGCATGTTGGCCCAGTTTCTTCAGAAGTCTCTCCTGAAGGCGACTGTTGGGTTTGCGCTCTTCTGGTATGGGTGGAAAGGCTTGAAACGTTGATATGTAAAGATCTTTCCGAAAGGAAAGCCCAAGAACGTCCAGGTCCTCACGGCCATAACGGAAGGCACAGGTTAGCGTCACAAACACTGAGGAAGAATAGAAGATGTGAATACAGTGAGGCAGAAATGAAGTTTCCATTAAAGTAGACACTAAAAGAATTGGGAAAAAAAAGAAAAAACATTTTGAAAAAAAAATTAATCAATAAGTCATTAAACGGTAAAATTATACAAATTATACATCACAAATTAAAATAGACAAATCAGTTTTAAGAAATAATTAAACGTACTAATTTACCTTTTCTATCCTTGAGATATTCAGGGTCTACCAGGATGACCCCATCTGGAACAGAAGAAAGAAGGAGAATTTTAATCTCATTAGATATTTTTTTAAAAGGTTTAAGCTTTATAATTAAAAAGGTCCATATCTTTCAATTGTTTAGTTTTACGATTTACTAGGTCATATTTTCTAATCTCTTGTTATCCCTTAAAGAAGCAATATACAATTGACCAAAATGACAATTAATCAAAATTAATTAATAGAATGTGAAGAAATGAGCTATCTACTGAACTTAACCAGCTATCGGCCCACCCGGTCTTACAATACCCCTTTGCACATCAGTGTCAAGTCCAGTCATTCAAACATGATAGAATGAAGAAGCAGCGCTGTTGCCACAACACCTTCTTCTAACCTCTTGCCAAAAAGGTTGAAGCTCCTGCTCCTGGTCAAGTCATTTAAGGAAGGTAATAATGAAAGGAACAGTAAACGAAAGGATTTCTGAAGCGCTTGGCAAGCGACCATTATACTGCCCACCACTGCTGCCTGCTCTCAGCAATAATCCATTTTTAGCAATAAAGAAAAGTGAGGATAAAGAAGTCATATAAGCTTAACATGTGTTGTTTTCCACCGCTGGAGACTCTCTGTGAGTAAAGGGATAAAGTCTGACATGTTGCCTCCTACAGTTTGGAATATGGCTTTGACGGGTGGTATCATCTTGCAAATTGCTCCTTTAGACGGTTTTTGTTCTTGTGCCCTCAAGTCTGACATATGTAAATGATAACTCTTCTAATCAGCTGCCCTGTATTGTGACCCATACAGGATGAAACCGCCTTATTACTTCCATATGAACGGACGGGGCTAAACTAATTCCATATATGCTGTTTTGGCAGCTATGTTTTTAGATATGGAAGATGTGGAGTGATGGTGTGGAGCGAATCTAAAATGTTAACATTGTTATGGGCCTTTAAGGTGTCCAAAAACAAGAAGCTGTGGGCTGCATAGTCCTTACCTACAGGGTCCACCTGATCTAAATGATCCACGAAATCTCTTTTCCCCAGGTATACTGTAATCTGAAAGAGCCAAAGCAGGGTCATCAGGGTCAAACACGCACCACAATTAGCCTACAACAACAACAACAGGACAGTCACTGCACAAAAACAATGGTTATGTGTTGGTTTACCTTGCAGTTGGGACTGGATTTCTTGAATACCCTAAAGAAAAAAGACAGTCCATCAGGATCAGGTTTGAAACTAAACCACTGCAAGAGCTACAACAGTTTCATCCCTGAGGAGCTTTAGATGACCATGGTGGAGCATCATGCAGAAAGCTCCGGCTGTAAGGTGTTACTATCCGAGAAACTGATCGCTCAGACAGACAAACGGACAATCTAAAACACAAGGGCAGCCAGCATAAGTTGGCTAACAGATCAGCTAGCAATATCAGCGTCTCGCTAACTCAGTAACACGCCCACAAGCAGAAAGTGAATGGTTGATTAAAGAGCTAACATTAACTCTTTAAGTGACAGATGATGATTATGTCCGCAGATATAACCTGCATCATAAATGTTAACATCGCTTGCTACGATATTCTCCTCACTGAAATCTGGCAGATCACGCAAAACTGCTAACAGCTAAAAGCGGTTCGGTTGTTTATTACAAACAGGTGACGATCTATGGCTAGCTAGCTTGGTAGCTGTGCTACTATTAACCGTCTCCGATGTTACATTTCACACGTACACTGCAGGTTATGAACAGGATAACGTTAGTTTCCATTTAACACAGGTAGATTTAATATTTGTAATGTAATCTAGCCTAATAATACAGCTAGCCAACGAAGGCGCGTATCTTGTTAGCTAACCTGGCTAGCTAGCTAGCAGACGCCAGTTTCAATGTTACTAAAAGACTGCTGCGAAGGAGGAAACGTACGTCTGGTTTTTCTAATTAAGACTGAGCGAGTAAAATCTCACCGGGTGCCTGCCTTGTCCCCCATATCCAGGGAGAATGTGGCCGTCAGAATATGAGGAATCTGGAGCGCTTGCGCTTAATGTGGTGTAGCAAAACACATCTAGCGCTGTTTTAGCCAGCAGCCTCCGCGACAGACAGAGCCCCCAGCAGCAACAACGAGCAGCTGTGAGGGGGAGCGGAAACAGCAGCAGCGCGGTCTGCAGAGCTTCTGCTGAGATTTCCCTTCATAATAAAACATTCCGTCTTTCTCTTCTATTTAGTTTAATGGCAGCTAGCAAACCAAGATAATACGTTTACATAGTTTCAGACAATCCTTATGAATATGCTCTGAATGTTTTATTAATGTATATTATTATTATTAGTAGTAGTAGTATTGTCGTTTTGCTGTTGAACTAACGTCACAGTACAAACCTCTATATTTTTGCCTGTATTGTAGCAAGAACTGGGGTTGTGGTCAAAGCTGTAACACCACAGCTGACTAAAAGCAGTTAACACAGTATTGGCCTGTCTGTCCACCTGTCTGTTTATCTGTGTTGTGGGGCAAAAATCTGGAATTACATAGAAAATCTTTTTTTAAATATTAGTATTCAACCTGTAAATGAACAACAGAAACGTCTAGAATATGTGAGGCATTCAAATGTCAGTTATGTAAAGAGGTGAGTGTAAATAAAGGTTGAAACACTCGAGCATCACAGTGTTATTTTTGCATCACAATGCAATAAACAGTTTACAAGTAAAGATAGGCAGCAGGCAGTAGTCCATTGTGTGTGTGTTGTGTTTAAACAGCTAAACTTCACCAGATAGCAAGTGTATGTCGGTCCCCCGGCTCAATAAGGTTTACACCCCTCTGACTGTTTCACTGCCGGTCGTCCACCCTCGGACCACCCAGGTTATTCTCCTGCATACAAGATCAAGAGACAGATTTGAAATGTGTATAGCCGCAAATGTCACCAAACAAAGACATCTCGATTTCCACCTGAGAAATCGTTTTATAAAAATAAAAATGATAAGTTCTTACCTGAAACAAACCCCAAATGGCCTTTTATTAAAAATAAAAAAGTAAAAATGAAAAAATGTTTTTTGTCCAAAGTTCTTCGTAACCACTACACTCAAAAAAAACACCAAACCCCAAACCCCAGCATAAAGCAGGGCTTAGAAGTGGCCTAATGGTCTGGGCTGGTGTTATACTCCGTTTTTTAAATATATTCAGATACATGTAAACAAGTAGCGTAGTGGCTGCAAATTAGCTATTATTAAGGAGGGTGTAATGTAATTAATATATTCATCCTATCTATCTAATCTAAATGGCTATCTATTTATATATATATATGTACATAAGCAAAATTCAGTGATTGCCTACAAGGTGGTCTACTTTAGAAAAACACTATTTTTTTCAAAGAATGTTTTAAAGATGTTTATAACATCAGATAATGATTCTGAAGGTTAAATGTAAAAATAATCTATAAAGTTTTTCTACCCTCTTTTTGAGCCCCCTCCCAAAAAGATCTAAATGTACGTTATGTGACTATCTATATCTATCTAATATATATATATATTATATATGTGTGTGTGTATGTGTGTGTGTGTGTGTGTGTGTGTGTATAATATATACATTAAAACAACATTTAAAAATGTTGTAATTCAAAAATATTGGGCTGGGACCCCAAGCAGTTGCTTGGATTGCCTGGTGGAAAGCAGCACCCCTGGGCCTCATTATGTGTCATTGACGTTTCTAAAGATAATGTTTTATGGTTTCTCTGTGCTAGACAAACTTGGCACAGATACTGAGAAAAAAGTTCCCTTTCACATTTAGTAGATCACCAGAAGATCACATAGTACAAAATAATAAAAAATAAAATTAAACCAGCACCACTTCAAACACAACAGCTGAAGAAGATGATGGGCGTGTCCAAATTGCACACTAAATACTATTCCTAGTGTATGTAGTATGTAGTACAGTTATGAATGTCAAAGTTGAGTATACTCAAAAATTCCTCAATGCACACCAGTTGTTTTTTGAGTATGGTATTGATGGACACTATTGTCCAACAATGCATCTAGAAACGAAAAGGGAGGAGCTTCTCATGACTGGAAAATTCTGAAAACAATGGTGGATGGTGATGAGATGGTGACAGGACCAGAAATGGTGTATAATTGTGGGTCCAACCCAAATCTGTCACAAAGTTCTGTAAAAATAAATGTATTCTAACAAATAGCGCTTTCAATTGAAAAGGTCCAACTTGGTATGACATGGGCTGCATCATGCCATGTTTGTAAAAAAAAAAACAAAACGTTGTAGTATGTCTAATATTGTTTGTTCAGTATCCTTTTATATACGGTATACTATTAAGATTAGTACAGAGGATACACTGTCTAGTATTAGTGTGTAGTACACAATTGAGACTGAGCTGGTGTCGTAGGGGGCCTTTATCTGTAAATATAATGTTAAGGGACTTTTATTTTGAAAAATACCACTGCAGAGGGGTGTAACTAATGCTGGTCTCAGATCAGCGTTAAAGAGAGGAGCCAATCAGTGCTTAGGGGAGGATCTACTGAGAGGCAACTGCCTGAATCATTTAACACTGATCTGAGACCAGCTCTCTCTCTCTCCCTCTCTCTCTCTCTCTCTCTCTCTCTCTCTCTCTCTCTCTCTCTCTCTCTCTCTCTCTCAATTGATGTGGAGAGTCTTGAGACCTTCATAAGAAAGCAGACTATTAAATGCCGGACGGAGCACCGCATCTTTCCTCTGACTGAGAGGGACTATGGTGTCAACTTCAATAACACTACCCATCTTTTAAAACCTTTTCTTTTTTTTTGGTGTCCTTTTTTTCTGGCACTCACTTTTATTAAATTAGCTTGAAGCCTGAGGGACCCCAAGGTAAACTTTTCTCTCTGACTTTGTTTACTTCACAGACTGGGCTATAGTCATGGGCGAGATTAAGAAGATTATAGCTCACTTTTTTTCTGTTCCCAGGCTGCTTCAGGACTTTCTGCTGGCTTGGACCCTAAAATATGCAGCTTGCCGTGACAAGAACAGGGAGTCATGTTTCAACAGGTATGTTATTTTGAGTTGCAACCAACTATTGTCAGTTTAGTTCAGTGGGTCCTGTTTAGTGGACGTTTTATTAGAAACAATGCTAAATATGTTTACCTGTAGGCAGCTTTGGTACAGTGTGTTGGGTAATAATCATAATCAAACTTCTAGAAAAATATGTATTTGATAACATAACACATTGCATGGCACATGATTGTCAAGGACAAAGTTTAAAGAGGGTTTCCGCTGATTAAAGACAAATCTATGTAACTGAAATGGTTTAAGAGTAACTAAGCTATTCAGTGTGGTTTGTTGTAAAATGCTCTGTTCCAGAGAAACTTACCAGAGAGTCAGAATTGTTAATGGTGGTGGTGACAGGAACCAGGCATCCACCTCTCTCACATAAAGTTATTACCAGACATGCTTAGATATATCGCCACTGTTGGAAAAACATGACTCCTTATTTACGCTGATGTTTATATTTATTCGTCATTAGAACACAGCAGCTGCTGTTTACACTGTGTGAAAAGTTCATGATGAGTAGACCAACAGAAATGGCCCAAACTGCTTAGGGAAAAGTCTGGTTCCATTAACTTACATTAAAACTAGGTTTTTGCCCTCTCCTGCAAAGTTGCAATTTTAGAGATACTTGTTGTTCTTTAGACAGCAATGATATACTACCTGATGTCTGACACACTGTTTAATGATAGTTGCGTGTGAGTTGTAGCATAACATGTATTTTATTTAGTTTATTTTAATTCATTTATGCTGGAGGGATACCTGCAGGGCTTTGTGATTTCACAGCCATTAAGCATATTAATATTTGCATATAAAAACTCATAAGGCACGTGTAGGTTCACTGCTGGTGTTGGATAGTAAATAAAATGGCTATAGTTGTGCTATGGATGTCATAAGCTATTCCTATCCTATTTCTATCATCTCCACTGTAAAGAAGTCAGCCTGTAAGTTGTTTTGCATTGAACCATTTCACATCAAATCACTCAGAATGAATCTGGTTACATCTCAAGGACTGAATTATTCAGGCAATTTTAAATACTTAGAAGGAATTCCCCTCTAAGTGTGTAAATAGACAATACATTTTCAGATAAGACAATATTTCCAGTTCTAAGATTAAGAACTATTGGATTTTTGTGTTTTTACAGTTCTGATATATGTAATGTAGTAGAGCTATATATTTAGCTTGTAATTTAAAAACATTTAAAAGCAAACCAAAGTAGTGTGTTGTTTTGCACAATAGTGGTGTTATAATACAGTGCTATTAGCTATAATCAATAAAAAGCCTATACATCAAACACACACGATACACAATGCAGTTTTACAATTCAATGTGTAATATTTAAAATGTGTTTTAATGCATTTTTCAACACTGCATGGAAATTATATTTAGTTATTTAATTTAATGTATATAGATATAAATATATGGTAATATAAATATACAATGATTTTTTTAAATACTTGTATATACAAATGTACAGGTCACTAATTGTGGAATTGAAATAAGTGTTGAATAAGATGTTTGTGCATGTATGCAAAAAACTGAGAAAGAAAAAAAAAGAAAGTGTGTTGGGGGTGTGGTGTAGTTTTTTTAGGGGTTTCTTGAATTGAGAGTTAATACCTAAAGATCCTCTGTCATAGCTGATCTCCTTTCTCCGGAATATCATCACTCAGCTGTGGGTGGAGTAGCACACGTAGGTGTGTTTTGAAATATTGACTTAAAACTTTCTTTTCAAAAAACAACACAGTTCGAGAGCAGTAGATCAAAAAAGCCTTTTAAGGCCTGAACCGACAGAGCAGAATGAAGTTATGCCTATAAAAGGAGTTGGCTACTCATGATATACAAGGCTGGGAATAGTCTTTACCCATGCAAGAAATAGGCCAGACAAAAAAATGAGTCACATGTGAGTAAAATGCACCTAACAGTGTGTAATACCTCCATGAGCACCAATAACAGCTGTGACTGGATTTACCATGTACTGGACTGGTTTCTGGATGTAGGCCGTGTCAGTGTTCAGACACTCTTGCATCAAAGAATTGTGGAGTTGGTCCAAATTTGGTGGATGTCTTGCTTGCACAATACTGGGAAGAGTTTCATGTAGACTGGGATTTTAGTCACTGCTGGTAGACCCATATGATCATACACTTACATACACCTGCAGATTCAGCTACTTCCTTCACACTATGGTCTTTGGCCACGCCCACATGCAGCCACTCCTTTTAGAAAATCATAAACATCTGCTTTGGAGCCGTTTTCCACTCATGGAACGAGACATTCACTGCACTGTACCACCTCTTCTCAGTCTATGAATCTCACTCACACCCCGCAGGTATTTATAGCCCGTCGTCCTCGAGCAGCACCACCTGCTGAAGCTACTACTGTCTTAATTATTGGCACTGTGAGCTTATCAGTGATATATTATACTTAGTAAGCCTTTATCAGAAATATTAATATGTGCTTTCCTTTACACCTTAAGAGAAGTTATTCTTCTCTTCAAGAACTCATTTCATACATCTGTGTAAATCGCGTTTAGAAATACCTGCTCTTTTGCCTGTTATGTCGGTAGTGGTTCTCGTAATAAGGATTTTTAGCAGGGCTTAAAGGTTTTGCTTTTTTCTTAGAGGAAGGTTTGCATATAGCTGCCTCAGAAAGAATGAACATGTGTGTACTTGACCAGCCACATGATGACATATCTAATGAAGCTGTGTCAGACTAATCTAGATGCCAAGAAAGGAACAGAGTACAAGGCATGACACTGACTGAGGCTACTGCTTTTTTAAATGGATAGTGTGGTTGTAACAATGTTGAGAAAACATGTTAAGACTCCACTGTCTCTCCTCCACCTCAGGCTTTCATGCTCCTTAGTCATAAAACTCTGTCATGGCATGTAGATCCTTCTCTCTATTTGAAGTAACTCAGGGGGAACTCAGTATAAAGAAGGTGTTGTACGGTGTATTAGCAACAACAAGCTACTAAACTCAGGAATCTGTTTTTATACACAGGGCAGTTTATTGCTGTCCCTGGAACAAACATAGCTTTGGTGTAAGTAGGTATGAAGGCAAAAGTGTTTTTGTTGCATGCTGTCACCAAAATCAATTTGCTGAGGTCCCGGAAGTGAGTCAATCAGGGGATTATCACAGGAAAGAGTTATTAGCAGTGGGGAGGTGATTACACGCACTTCCTTTAGAGCAGGAATGGAATGTTCTCCTGCTCCTGTAACTTTAATGTTCTTACACATGCAAACACGTAACGGGTATACATTGGTTTTGTTGGGTAGAGCAGACGATTTGACCAAGCAGCGTTAAAACATGCATGTCAAATTTTGCCTTAATGATCCTGCTCGTCCTGTTACCTAATTTGTCTTTCAAGTAGGTCTCAGAGGATCAGGCACCGATCTAATTGTGAGTGGTTATCTTAGTCTCGGCTGACCAAGGGGTAGATAGAACAAGTGAAAAGTGAAAGTGATTTTTCAGAGTTTCAGACTCTTTTTCAGGATGACCTTTTAACGTTTTGGGATTTCTCACAAAATACAAATAGTAAGGAATGATTTAAGGAAAGTTTAGGTATGATTACAAGATTTGCCCAATTCCAAAGTTATTATTGGTCTTGGATCTCAAACCTACACTCAACATAGTTGCACAAATAGTCGCACCCAGAAGGAATCAACCAACAGGCGTGAAATTTGGTGGGAAAGTTTGACATTGTAAAACATGCGAATAATTCAAGTCTCAAGCTCGACTGCACATGTGATGTAAACAAAGACAGGCCTTATCGCCGTGCCTGACTCTCACTGCTGTGGACATTCAGTTAGCAGTGATGCCCTCATCCTGTTAGTGCCAGCACAATTGGCAGACGGCTGTACAACGCTGGACTACCAACGAATCCATGTTCGCAGGCATCGTGTTCAGCGCCAATATTGGTGTCACTCCACCTCCACCCTACTGCAAAATCCGCACCAAATGTGTAAGAGTATTCAATGAGTTCTTGAAGAGAAGAATAACTTCTCTTAAGGTGTAAAGGAAAGCACATATTAATATTTCTGATAAAGGCTTACTAAGTATAATATATCACTGATAAGCTCACAGTGCCAATAATTAAGACAGTAGTAGCTTCAGCAGGTGGTGCTGCTCGAGGACGACGGGCTATAAATACCTGCGGGGTGTGAGTGACGGGATTCATAGATTGAGAAGAGGTGGTACAGTGCAGTGAATGTCTCGTTCCATGAGTGGAAAACAGCTCCAAAGCAGATGTAAATGATTGGCTAAAAGTAGTGGCTGCATTTGGGCGTGGCCAAAGACCATAGTGTGAAGGAAGTAGCTGAATCTGCAGGTGTATGGAAGAGTACGGTCATACGGGTCTACCAGCAGTGGCTAAAATCCCAGTCTACAGGGAATTCTCCTCGGAATTGTGCCACGGAAGGCATCCATCAAATCTGGACCAACTCCACAATTCTTTGATGCAAGAGTGTCTGAACACTGACACGGCCTACATCCAGAAACCTGTCCAGTCCATGGCAAATCCAGTCACAGCTGTTATTGGTGCTCATGGAGGTATTACACACTGTTAGGTGCATTTTACTCACATGTGACTCATTTTTTTGTCTGGCCTATTTCTTGCATGGGTAAAGACTATTCCCAGCCTTGTATATCATGAGTAGCCAACTCCTTTTATAGGCATAACTTCATTCTGCTCTGTCGGTTCAGGCCTTAAAAGGCTTTTTTGATCTACTGCTCTCGAACTGTGTTGTTTTTTGAAAAGAAAGTTTTAAGTCAATATTTCAAAGACAGGCCTTATCGCCGTGCCTGACTCTCACTGCTGTGGACATTCAGTTAGCAGTGATGCCCTCATCCTGTTAGTGCCAGCACAATTGGCAGACGGCTGTACAACGCTGGACTACCAACGAATCCATGTTCGCAGGCATCGTGTTCAGCGCCAATATTGGTGTCACTCCACCTCCACCCTACTGCAAAATCCGCACCAAATGTGTGAGAGTATTCAAGCTGCATGGGATAGATTATCAGGACACCATTATACATGTTGGGTTAGCACACATAGTGGCCCAAAGCCATACTGAGAGACACTACTTCTGTATGTGTAGCTCTATAAATGTTGCCCATATCAGTCTAAACTTATCATCATTTATTGTTCCTGGTAAGCCCTATCTTCCTTCCCAATAGCACTACATTCCAACACTTCCTTCCGGGTGCAACTATTCTTCTGATGATGAGTGTGTTTTTGTGCTGCATCGAATAAATAGACAGACAGAGAGACAGACAGAGAGACAGACAGACAGACAGACAGACAGAGTTTGGCAAAGCTTCACGAAGTGTGAGTGTTTGTGTGTGGCTTAAACACAGGAAGTAAGTGATTGCTAACAGCTGTGGCTAAAACTCAGGTGACCTAGAGCGTATCACGGAGTCCGAACGGGGGCGCATAGACATGACGTCATCGAGCGTGGCCCTCTGGGAAGTGGAGTCCCGAAGAGCGGGGAAGCCGGGGAAGCCGGGGAGGCGCGGAGGCGTGACATAGAGGTTTCACAGAACAAAGCTCATTTACATATGCCACTGTAACAATAACAGCTCGATAGAGACAAACAGAGGCCAGAAGGATAAGCGACTTAAATGATGAATGAAAAAATGAATAAATGGCTACTATCATACATCTAGATGATTCCTCAAGGTCCCCTATGATGTTTGTCTGAGTTTATAGTGACCAGAGGAGTGGGCAGCCTTATCCATGCCACCGGTGGGCGGTTAGTTAGTCGGGGGTTAGTTACCTTGCTCACTTTAATCATGTTCTGTTGGTACAGGTATTTGAGCAACTCCGATCACAACGCTGTTTCCTTAACCTCCAGCTCCAGCTGTGTAAACCGCTGTATGCTGATTGAGTAGATGGATATATATGAAAATGTGCTTGTTTTAGCGACTTCACAAAAACAACATCACAAAGTGGCATCACAAAAACAACATCACAAAGTGGCATCCCAAAAACAACAAGTATCCATAATTAGACCATCTGAAGTGAATGGTACGTTTTGCAACTTCGGCAATATTCATGCAATAGACGAAGCCCTATGATTTAAAACAAGAGAGGAATAGGGGTCCTTTAAATAATATCGTCGCTGTCAAATAAAAAACACGTATCTCCACTTTTGTCCATTTTTACTTTTATGCATCATTTGCACCAGCTGCTGTTTACACTTGGTGATAATCAAAAGAAATGGCCCAAAACTGTTTGGAAAGACGTCTGGTTCTATTAACTTACATTAAAGTTAAATGAGGTTTTTGGCCTCTCCTGTAAAGTTGCCATTTTGGAGATACTTGTTTTTCTTTGGACAGCGACTATATACTTCTTCAGGCCCTGTTTATTTTATGACCTTTCTTTGGCTTTGCTGAAATTCTGCCTTTTAGTCATTGAATGTCTCACTGATATTTACATTTCAGCCATGACACAAATTTGAACAGTCTGTTCGGATTGAAACCAGTTGTTTGCTGGCACCTAATTTAAATTAGGCTAAATTTGATTTCGGAATAAAAGGTTCCTTTCAGAGTGATCTCAACTGTGCTCGTTCAGAAGTGGCCAAGGCTGCATCCTCTGATAGTCAGCTGACAATAGCCCATCACATGCTCCATCTGGTCTGACATGAGAGCGGACAAGTGCCCGCTGTGTGGCTGATATGGATGAAAATGGCATGTTATTGTAAATGGGCTTCAAATGATCCCTGAACTGATTGAGTCTGGCTTTTTCCAAAGGCCATTGCTTTCAATCTCTTTCATGTGATAGTGGGAAAAGCTGGTAATAATAAGTACAGTAGAAGCAGGGCACTATGGCTGCTGGACTGTTTGTGGGATTAGCCTTTATTATGTGTCTTGTTTTGTGGCTGCTGAATGACCCTCATGATTTTCCACATTATCCAGACACACAGGGACAGCGCAAACCGATTTGGCACCAGCCCTCGGGGTCTTGCTGAACCTCAGCGATGCTGCCGTGTCTGATGCTGGCCTGGACCCTAGTGATCTGATCACCATCATCCTCCGGCAACTGATCCCAAAGCAGTGTGGATGCAGGCTGGACGGCATCGGCCAACCAGCAGAACTAGAACCACTGACTGTCCATCTGATCTGAAACCTGGGCCTGAAACTCAACCACCAGCATGATTGACCTGAGCTACCTGACAGAGGAGGAGCAGGAGATGATTATGGTGGTGCTCAAGCGAGATGCTGAGCTGAAAAAGGCAGAAGAGAAACGAGTAAAGTGAGTACGAAAATTTTCCTAAACAGAGAATTTATATTCTTTCAACATTCAGGCTGTTTCACATTTGTGTTTGTACGTGGAAGAGGAAATATTTGTTATTGCAGTTTGAGTTTGATGAAAAGCTCTAGCTGCACACACATGCTTTTTTGTTCTTAGAAGTCTACATGTACACTCATCATTAAAAGAGTAGTTGCACCCAGAAGGAAGTGTCATAATGGCACTGCTATTGGGAAGGAAGATAAAGGTGACCAGGAACAATAAATGATGATACATTTAGACTGATGTGATCAATATTTATTGAGCTACACATACAGAAGTAGTGTCTCTCAGTATGGCTTCGGGCCACCATGTTTGCCAACACAACATGCCGTCTCGGCATGAAGCTGTAGCGGTTCCTAATGCAGCTTGATATTCTCACACAGTTCCTGCAGATTGTGCGGTAGGGGTGAAGGTAGGGTGGCATTCTGGACATGTGACACATGACAACAAACTGTCCATCTTTGCGCTGACCACGGTGCCTCCACAAACATAGTCTCCACCTAGACTCGTCACTGAAGATGACCCGCTGCCATTCGGAGACACTCTTTGACAGTCTGGCATGGTACCACGCTGACGTGCTGTTAAGGGCAGGTCTGCGTGCCTGTGGTCCTGCTTCATGCAGTCGTTTGCCAACAGGTCTGACAGTAACATGATGACAAGCATCACTGCTTGCTGAATGTCTGCAGTTGTGCCTGTGGGGTCAGTCAGGTACGGTGAAAAGGCCTGTGCAGTTATAATGTTGTATGGAGAAGGTTGATTACTCACGGCTGAAACTATTATTTTGAGAGTGAGCGTATATTTGCCATGCTGTTGTGATTCTTTAAGAGTTCAGGAGTCTGCTGGTGCAGAAAACAAAATTGTAGCTTCTATGTAATTAATTATGGAATAATTTTTTATATGTATTGTTATATTATATTATATTATATTATATTATATTATATTATATTATATTATATTATATTATATTATATATTATAAGGCTGTCACATTGTAGGGGTAAACATTTCTGTACTGTACCAAAGATGAACATTTAAAATAGTGTACCTATTAAAATAGTGTCTTTCCCGGGATTGGTTTATTTTTTCCTCGTTAGTGCAGACTTGATCAAAATTAGGCATTTGAATGCATCTAAGTGGGGAGGGGCTATTTTCTAAAGTTGAATGCCACGTTTGGAAGAATGCATCTGATGATTTTCAAATGGAGGATGTGAGTGAGTTATCTCCTTTTGACATCTTATCCTCATCAGTACAATGCTGATTTTGCATTCGATAGCTAAACATGAAGCCTGTGGATGTCACATTAGTGCGTAAATAAATCAGGCATTATATGACCTAATGTCTCTGGATTTGCCTCTGGAATACTCATTTTGGGGACACAGTGCAGTTTTAATCAGATTTAATTAGATTCATTAAATACATCTCTAATTGATCACAGATTAACATTCCTAAAGAGTACCTGACAATCAAATTCCTCTAAACTGAGTTTTACAAACAGATTTCCAACAAACTTGGAAAGTCCCTCACCCAACTAGTTTTTTTTCTTTCAGGAATCATGAAAGTGTTTTGGAGTTGTGTAATTTAGATAACTGTACTTCCTTATTTTTCCTGCTTGGATGGTGTTGTTTACCTCTGAGGAATTTAAGCAGTTCAGTTGACCCCCAGTTCAGCCGTGGACTGCGGATTTGTGGACTGAGCTCGTGCAGATTCGGTGTTTAGTAGAGTCTGTGCCATGTTCTCTTATTCACTCTCTGGTTTTCTCGAATGGACTGAAGTTCTTTAAACATGCTCATGTTCAAGCTGTGTCTTGGGAAACTGTTCGCACTCCAGAGAATGTCTGGAATTTCTCTACACAAATGTCACTGTAAAATCGCCTTATTAAGTTAGAGGTTAATCTCCGGGAATCAAGTTCTTAACGGTTGCATTTTCGTCCTTCATTTTCGTGTGAAAAAAATCACAACATCAGACCAGAGTACCATAAACAGGGCCGGCTGTTACAGAGCAGGACACTGTGTATAACTGGTGAACTGTGTATAGGAAAGTGAACCAGTGGACAGGCTTAATTCACTTATAGCACATTGCATAAACTGTCTGCCGTTTGTTTTCTCTGGATTGTTTTTAATGTGATGTGCTCAGGGCTTATTTTGATTTGTGGTTTTATTAATGCCTGTTTAATTTGCACATACTATGTATCTGTATTCATGGTTAACTCAAAAACACAGCTCCCTAAATGGTTCCTGGCTTGGATGCACGATTCTTGGAAAGTCCAGAAAAAATTTATGTTGAGGATCTTTAGGCTTTACAAGGTGCTCTTCACATCCGCAGATCTCATTTACTAGGCTCCTTTGTGTGAGTTTAGATATCAAAACCAGCCGTAATTTTTTGTACATGACCATTTTACAGCATCTCTTTATTCTCAGAGTGAGTAATACGATGATATGTATCGTTTTTGTGCTAAATTGCATTACATTACATCACAATACGCTTTTGTGGGCACATCAGCAGTAATTAAAAAACACTGACCCACAGCACTTCGTTATGAGGAGACTATAAATAGCCCTGTTTTATTGGATTTAGTGCAGTGCAGCATGTGAAACGAATAAAAATGGCTGTACTCATGTTTTTGATAGTAATGTGGCTGGCAGTGCCTGGTTTTGTCTGTTCCAACTGAGCAAAATAAATGAAAGATCATGATGCACATAGTCTACTGTAAAAATGCCTTGATGTCTAATGATGTTACATTTGTGCCCTCTCACCCACCCGTCTCTGCCCCTTAGAATGAAACAGACAGTTTCTGTTACTGCCCCTTTAAGATTGACATGTAAATGGACCCTATTCTGATTGGCTGCACTATATTGAGCCAGATTCTAAAAGCAGCCTACTCTAAACCCTGTCACATCCTTGTCTGTCTGTCTGGTCATGTCCATGTGCTGTTTGTCACTCTGTTCCATGTGCTTCTGTTTGTTTTGGTCTTTTGCTCCTCCTGTCTCCGCCCTCTTGTCAGGCCCCTCACCTGTTTCTGGCTCCGCCCCTTCCCAGGTGTCTCTCGTTAGCCCTTGTTGTTTTATACTCCATGTTGTGCCCTTTGTTCTTGCTTGGTGTTTGATCCCCTGCTGGTGTTTTGTCCCCTTGTCCGTTGGTTGTGTCTTCCTGCTGGTTGAGTGTCTCCATGTTAGTTGTTCATCCCCCAGCCAGTTGCTTTTGTCTATGTCAGCTGGTTTTTGGTATCTTGTGTTTTGGTCATGATAGTGTTTTGTTTCTTGTTTGTTAGTCATTAAAACTTTTTTTGCATCCCGTCTCCACGCCCTGTCTCCACGTAACAGAACCCTCCCACCCCAGAAGTTCAGTGTGAATTACAGATTTACCCGTATATGCTCCACCCACACGTAGACGGAGAGGCTGATCTCCACCATGCTGGATTATCTGCATTTCCACGTATACACACTTCCATGCATTGTTTTGCACTGGTCCAACGTTAATCACAGTGTTGTTGTTTAGCCTAGCGACAGCCCATCATATACTTATGTGTTTCACAAGGGACTGTTTATGTCGTGACTCGTGATTGGTCAATTTGCATGTCCATTGTCCAGTTCCAGTAGGCAGTTCTTGACCATGTTATGTGCAAGGTAATGCAAGAGTGTGAATGGGCAGTGCTAAACTGCTGTAAGCTCAGTAGTAATAGTGTAGTAATGTAGTGCATCCCAATTTTTTATTTTTTCAGCTTCATTTCCATATATGGATTGTATAGACTGAGTTATTAATATTTCAACATGTTGACATGCAATTCCAAACTGTTTTGTTTCAGATGAAACATTGAAAACACGATGACCACATGTTCCCTTTTACGAACTATCGATCGAAAGGTTCTTTAGGGTTACAGAGATGCATGTTTTGATGTTTTTGCTCCAAAGAAGCAACTGCTGGCAGTGAGTCCATGAGAAAACATATGGGTGCCTTGTAAACAAACCCTGAACTGTGACTATAGATCTACAAACGGCTGTGTAATCTGATCCTCGACTTGCTTCAGTATGACCCATTTAACGGAAGACTACCAAAACTGTGATAAAGTCTCAGTGAATGGGTTGAAACTTGTTTCTTATGTCCCTCCACCCAGGAAGCTGCAGAAAACAGAGCGAGATAGAAGCAAGCTGAAGTTTCTGACCGGAGAGTGGTTTTATGAGACCAAGTCCCACAGACACAGAGACAGGATCCACGGCTCCGACATCATTAGAGCCTCTATGAGACACAGGAAACCTGTGACCATACGTGAGTGTGCCAACAGACACGCTGACTGGACTCGCACGGTATATACGAGCGAGACTGGCCAATTCTCTCATTACTGCCAGTTTGTTAGTGCTGGGAAGCCAGCCATAATACTGTCACATGCTGCCTCTACCTCCCTACACAAATCCACACTCACACATTTCCAGCAGTACCTTTAAAAGCTTATTAGGATCACCCTTGCCGGGTGGAAAACCAGCATGACTGTAAAAGTTGTGCCAGACATAATGTTAGTGTCTGCATGTATAAGGTTCAACTTCTGATCCTTTGGTGGTGCAGAAGAAATATCACTGATATCCCATGTTAGTAGGTTCATGTAGATAATGACTTTTACTTTGCATTGTGGTGAATGAAGATACAGCTGCCTAGGTCTCCAGACTTTTGTTCATGAGCTGACTGATGTTTCCATAAAAGCTATTTAGCTTTGATTAATACCTGTGTTTATTTAAGTATATTTTAATTATCGCATTAGTACAATCCAGTCAAAAGGTATATTTTTGTAAAATCTTTTAAAATTTAACCCAAAACCTGGTTTAGAAATGACATTAGCTCATTATGTTGAGCAACAATTTAGTATATGTAACATGGTATGATAGTAAGAAACAAAAATAAATTTTTTATACAAGAGCAAAAATTCAGTACATATAATGCATTTCTAAATACAAATACCATGATGATGTATAGTACATAAAGAGATATATGTACTATACTGTAAAGTATATAAAGAGAAAAAGCATTCTTTACATTTACATGTAAATAAACATAAAAAGATTTTATTCTAAGACATTTGGGAGCATTTTACAAAATGTGCCATGTTCATGAAAAAAGGTATACATAATTATCTTCAGTGTTTAAGACCCCCACAGGACCACCATACCAGCAGGTATTACATGGATAGTGGATCATTTTCAGAACTGCAGTGACACTGGCTGTGGATGTGTAACCGGTTATGGCATATATATGAGAAATCTAGTGTTCGTTCAGCCAGAAATACAACATACCAAAAATATCAGTACCGCAGTGATGAGTATGTAAACCTCTCCTCGAGAAAGCCCTGTAGTATTTGTTAGTAATCATCCAAAACTCGGTTTATCTAATCAGCCCTTCATTAGGTTAAATTAAGGGTGCATGGGATGACTGGAGGCATCCAGAAGAGATCTGGAACAAATAACAGCTTATCTACTTCATTAGTGAGAAAAGCATGTTTTTAAATCTGTTTACTGTGTATTTATTTGTTTATTTATTAAAACTTGGTTTGGATAATGTGCTTAGGTGGCTCTGACTTCTGATTAAAACATTTAAAATGACCAGCTGCCCTTTTCACGATGAAAGGTCTGATGCATGTGGTCCAAATGGAAATCTTAAGCCTGTTGAGTATTTTACAGATACTGTTTCATAAAGTTACTGCTGGAGATAAGAGGTCTTCCTACAACAGCAAGCGGTCTCCCAGGCTCACGCTGAGCCAATAACAGCTTTATAAACATCATTATATATAATACCATGAGTCCAATTTTGCTTAGTTAGGAGGTTGCTTCAGGTCCAAATGTAATTTGCAGTAGCCGTAGTAAATGTACTTACATAAACAGGCAACAGTTATTATGGCTGTTACTTGATTGGCACAGAGCTGGTAAACTTTGGCCACCACTGCATAGTTACTTAGGTAGTAGTATGAATGCTTGCGAGGAGAGGAGAGGAGAGGAGAGAAGAGGAGAGGAGAGAAGAGGAGAGGAGAGGAGAGGAGAGGAACCTAAAAGGAAGGAAACAGCAGTGAAGTAGTGGAGTTATAAGGCAAGGAAAAGGAGACGGAAGAATGGATAGTAGAGAACAGAAAATGAAAAGAGAAAAGAGGAAGAAGAAATTTAAAAAGATGAGAGAAAAGAAAAGGAGAGAAGAGGTGAAGACTGGAAATTAGAAGAGATGCGATTAGGAGAGGAAAGGAAAGGGGGGAGTGGCAAAGCAAAGAGAGGAGGAACAGAAAGAAAAGATGTAGAGAGTACAACAAAGGAGAGAAGAAGAAAGGAGATGAATGGAGAGGATGGCAGAAGAGGAGATGAGGATAGAAAAGGAGAAGAGAGAACACGAGAAAAGGAAGGGAAGAGAAAGAAGAGAGCAAAGCAGAGAATAGGAAAATAGAAGAGAAGAGTAAAAGGAGAAGGGATGAGTATAAAAAAAAAGGAGAACGAGAGGAAAAGAGAGGAGAGCAGAAGAGCAGTAGAAAGAGGACATGACTATAGGAAAGAGGAAGAGAGAAGAAAAGAAGGGAAAAATGAGAGGAATGGAAGAAAATCAGTTGACCTTTGTTAATGTTAGTTAGAGACGGAAGAAGACTCTGTCCATTTCCGGAGAAGTGTAGAACCCTGTGGGCTAGACTCCACTGAGTGTGTGTTTTTATGTTCTGGCTTCACTGGACTGTTTATGTTTGCACCTCGTTTGTCTCCTGCTGTGGCGTTTGTTTGGACCGAGTGTGTTTCACTGATTCTGTGTGTGGGTGTACTTTACAGTGGAGCTTTCTGAGTTCTGGACGAAGAAGTCCAGCTTTCAGAACAGTGAGAGGAAGGATGTCTTTATCCCACCAGAGCTGTCTGGAATTTTAGACGAATTCCCGTCGCAGGACAGAAGGTAAGTGAGCATTTATGGACAGGCACACAATTCGAGAGAAGCTACACCATGTCTGAGGACTGACTTCCTATTTTCGTTAATACAAGCACAGTGACTTCGAAGATGCCACTCTCTTTACCCCCACCCCCCTACCCCCCTGAGAATCAATCAGCACCTCACCATTTTTCTCCCACAGACCCAACATCCGGCCATTAGCGAGGCCTGGGATTAGGAACATTAACAAAAAGCCTCTAACACAAATATGCATTATCTTGTCCGTGATCAGAAGTCAGAGTTTCAAAACCAAATGTGGACTTCCTTTAGCAGTGTCTCAGCGTGTACCACAAGAACCCTCACAAGAACCTAATGCACACAGGAGCTCCTCCCAGGATTCACGCTGTACATGGGATTTAGGAAACCTGTAATCTCCTTCAGCTTTTCTCCTGCCTAAAAAGTGTGGAGCAGAGTGTCCGCTGTACATCAGCTGTCCTATGGTGTTTAGCAGCATAGGAGAGAGGGATTTAAAGGGAAAGGAGAAAAGTAGAGAAGAGAGGATAGTAAAAAAAAAGAGGAACCTAAAAGAAAGGAAAAAACAGTATATTAGTGAAGACTAGTGAGGGAAAGGAAAATAAGAGAAAAAGAAAGGATAGTAGAGTGTGGAGAGGAGAGGAGAACACTGGAAATTAGAAGAGATGCAATGAGGAAAGCAAAAAAGAGGAAAAGGGGACTGGAGTAACGTAGAGAGAGGAAAAGAAAGGAGAAGAAATTAGAGGAAAAAAAGCAGAGTAGAGAAGGAAAAAGGAGAGGAGAGAACAAGAGGAAAGGAAAGGGAGACAAAGAGAGCAGATCAGAGACAAGAAGTATAGAACAGAAGAGAGGAGAGGAGATAATGATAGAAAAGATAAAGAGAGTAGTAGAGAGAAGGATAAGAGAGGACAATAGCAAGGGGATAAGGATAGAAAAGTAGAAGAGATAACAAGAGGAGGAGAGAGGAAAGGAAGCGGGGAGGAGATGAGAGGAGTAGAGAGTAGAGTAGAAGAGAAGAAAGGAGAGGGGATGAGTATTGGAAAAGAGAAGAGAGAAGAAGAAAAGAAGGGAAAAAGAAGAGGGAAGGAGGGAAAGGGAAAAGGGAGATGTGAAGAAAGGAAAGTAAAGTAAAGTAAATGAGAGGAAAGGAAAGGAATGGAAAGGAAAGAAATGTAGAGGAGCCAAAATGAGAGGAGGGACGAGTAGATGAGAGCACTGTGGTCATTATTTCAGGATGCGCTGGATTTACTAATTTCCAGGCATGTTAATATTAACGAATGGTACAGACCCTCAGAAGCCAGCGGGCAGCACTAGACAGGACAGTTACTGTTAGCTTTAGTTTAGCAGCTTCAAGAATGAGCACCAACGCAAGTCATGCATAAATAACGTAACTGTAATAATTACATCTGTAGTGCAGCTGTGTAGTATTTCCATATTCTGTGTATGTGACCATCTTTCAGCAGGGAGGATCAGTATCACTTGGCAGCAACTCAGCAAAACACGCCTGCATCTTCTGCACAGCCACAAAACAAGGTCTGATATTCGAGTTTCTTTCATATTCAGAGTTCAACTGTACCGCATCTCCCTCCTGTAATACAGCTTATTATCCTAAACCTGAAAACTGTGTTTCTGCAGCCTAGACAAAACCCCTTCAACACCAAGCCTGTAGGTGTAGAATCTCCAAACAAGACAGATGGACACTTAACAAGTGGAGCAGTGGAGACACGCCTGGCACCTGCAAAAGTACAGCAGACACCTGCCGAGCCACGACAGCCAGATGCAAAGGCACCCGCAAAACCATGCCTGCCACCTGTACAGTCAACCCAGACACCTGCCGAGGGTAAGAATCTCAATCACAAGCTGCTGGATGAACATGATGGCGTAGATGTGATTCAGACCTCAATAACTCAATAACATAGTCATTCAGCCGAGTGTTGGACTAAAGTGACAAAAGCCTGTGTCACCCAGAAGATCTGAAGTGACAGATGTGCATTAGCCTTCAATCTTAAAAACATAATTCAAGTGTTATTCAAGCTGGATTAGTTTTATCAGGGAGGGTACTGTTCGTATCTTACTTATATGTTTACGTCCCCACAATACAAAAACAGTCTTGTCCGGGTTGTCCTTACAGTAACCGTCATCATCACAAGCATACTTGCACCCAGAAGGAAGGTTAGCAGGAGTAATAAATGAGAGTAGGGTCTCTCAGTATGGTATCGGGCCGCCATGTTTGCTAACACAGCATGCCAGATGTCTCAGCATGGAGTTGTAGAGGTCCCTTTTAGTGTCCTGGAATAACTGATCCCATGCAGTTTGAGTATGCTCACTCAGTTCATGCAGATTGTGCAGTAGGGGTGGAGGTGGAGTGACACCAGGCCTTCTGGACATGTGACGATTATGAACACCCAAGGCAAAAGTGGGACTCGTCACTGAGGATAACCTGCTGCCATTCTGAGTCACTCCATGACAGTCTGGCACGACATCCTTGCTTTAGCAACGTTGACGTGGTGTTAAGGGCAGCCGCCGTAACGGTCTGTGTCCTGCATCGTGGACAGCAGAGTCGAAGGGCAGACGCTGTGCTTGTGGAGGAGGCTGTTGCTATCTACTGATCCCTTTTATCATTGACTCACATAGTTTCAGAGAATGTGGGTGGGGGGTTATGATGAAAGGTAATCTGACTTGTATGAACATACAGTACTCTTAACTGTACCTACCACACAATTGCACAATATAGCCATCTTTATATGATATATGGCACATTTTAATAGTACCCATTTGTGTCTCCTGACACTTGGAGCTAGTCCTGAGTTGTGTTTAGGGGCTGACTATTGAGTTATAGCCATGGGCCTCTAATGATTCTGCATTTGGTGATTTTTGAGCACCTTTTAATATAGCGACTTTATTCCTAAGAAGCATTGAGCAACACGTCTTGTAAAAGAGAAAAGCAAGAAATGCAAATCTTGCATTATTGAATATATATACATGCCCCTGTGTTTTATTCCAGAAATCAGCTTAACTAATAGACATGACCACATGCTGTTTTGTTAGTGTCATTGAGTGTGGCGCCTGCCATGTACCTCTGACATGCTATGACATTTCACCTGGGGTATCTATAGATTACATAACCTCTACTGGTAAAATCAGTCCAGCTTGAGTGGGCCCTTACAGACGACGATTTAGGTCATATGTCAGATACAAGCATACTGCAGCAAGAGTCACACGATCAGACATTCGACTGTGAACCAAAAAACTAAGCACTGCTATAAAAACTCTGTTGTGTTATAAGCACATAATGAATGTGTTGTGTGTTTACTGGAGTGGAAGACGTGAAGATCAGGCACTCAAAGCATTTTCCTTGCACACACAGTAAGTCTGATTGACTGATCCCCATTCAGTGCAGCGTGTGAACCCCGTCTGAGCTTTTGGTGTTGGCTGTTTAACTCAAGCATGCCCTTTTACGCTTTGCATGATACATGTCTGTCCTCAGCCCTGTTCGTGTACATCAAAACCAACATGGAGAATTATACTAGTAACCATTATTATATATTATATTTATTATATATAATTATGATTTTATATATATATATAAATGATTATATATATATATATATATATATATATATATATATATATATACATACAAGTATATATATAAGTAGAAAAGCCATAGTGAGAGTTTCATTGGTCTATGGCCGCTGCATAAAGAGCATAAATATAAGATTGCCTGAGACGTGTGAGACAGTAGATGTTTTTGAGACTGTAAGAGCAGTGAAAGCTGCTAAGTAGTGAAGAGATTATATGGCAACAGGCATGTAGTCCTGCACTAAGCTGCCATGCATGACCAGGCTATACAGCATATTACACTGATGGAATGTTTATCTCCTAATTTCAGCTTGAAGTCTCCCACGGACATTAGTGCACAGCTCAGTGATCAGCAGATAGAGAATAGGTTGAAAGTACTATTCCTTTCATTTTAGCATCAACGTGTCTTTGGGTTATTCCCATGTAAGCCAGCCTCTGTCAATAGGATTATACCCTGCTGTAGTAAATACATAACCATGTGACTTCATTAATGTAATTAATTTGTTATTGCAATGTTCTGTATCCTGCTTTGTTATCCATCCTTTTTGTTTTTTCCAATTTTATTTTCCAGAGTTTCCTCCACCAAATGAGAGCCCTATTCCCTCTAACTCTAACCCAAACACAGAATCCCCCAAAACCTCCTCACTCACGACCAGACCACACACCAAAAAGAAACTGCTGTTCTGTTCCTCCCATGACTCTGTGCTGGACACTAGCGGTGACCCTGTCACTACACAGAACCTGTCTCCAACCCCACGGGGCATTCTGAAGCAGAGTAGCTCCAGCTGTAGCTTCACTGACTCTATTTCTCTCCAAAACAGCTTCGGCAGCCAGCCCACCTCTCCACTTAGCCCTGAAAGCTCTGAGAGCTCCAATAGCCCCCCTCTATCCCCAAGCCCAGAGTGGGCCTCACCGGGGGCTCTAGATAGAAAGCAGGTGCGCTTCTCGCCCATCATCCAGGCCAGAGACACAGGGAGCCTGGAGGTGCCAGCCAGCCGGGAGCATGTAGAGCATGGCCTTCTGGATTGGGACTGCACTCCTCCATTTGACCAGGAGGGGGAGCCAGACACAATTGAATGTAGAAACACGAAGGATCCACTGATATGCCAGTATACATACAGAGAGAAAGGCATAGGGGATTCTGACTCAGAGCCACTGATCAGTGCCCAGTCCGCTGCCATAGCAAATGCTACTGAGTCACACCCTGCTGAGCCCGCCATTTTGAGCAGTGGGAAAGTAGGTGAGTTCCTGGGTTGTGGGAACTGGAGTGATGAAACTGCCAATATGACAAGCGCCATCCAGAACCCCTTAGGTAAGACTGTTAAATACCTGGATGTGCACTCAGAGTAATCAGTCGGCCAATCAATCAATCAATTAATCAATGAGCACAGGACTAATCAACCTACAATTTATCAATATCAGGGAGTTAATTCATACAGAAACACAAACCCAGAAATACATGCAAATTTCCAAGCCAAATTTCCATTTTATACCATATTCCATTTATTCCATTTTTGCTTTTTGTCTTGTTTTTTCTAATGGTGTTTGTAAGTGGTTTAACAACAATTCTCATCCCAAAATCCATTCCTTATACTAACTGCTTACCTGTGCATGAAACACACATACATGCATAGCACAGCTCATGCATGTATACAGGCAAAACTTACAAATGGTGATTGGTGAATTGGCACTGCAAGGAATGTGTATCTACAGCACTGGGTAAAAGTCAGAGATTACGGTTCAGTTATTAAAGATTAAATGTTGGCTTAATATTATGTAATGAGATAAATGACTAATTGTTCAATAAACTCAAAATTTCAGGATTCAAAATTAAAAGTGAAGTGACAGTACCTGCCTTTTTATTTTTAATATCTGCATCGGAGTTTTTACTGTACAAAAAGTTTGTTCTGCCACACTTAAAAAGTTTAGTCGTAGAAGTTGGTTGCATTTTGCTGCTTATGCTAAAATAATTTATGATGGGAGACCTGACTATTGTTCTGAGACCACCAGCACCTTCTTTTTGCAAAATTCCTTTTTTAGTATCAGCTTCTCAACAGATACACATCCTTTCAGACCCCAGTACAGAGATGACTTCTTACAGTGGAAGGATGAACAGAAAGACACTTTAGATGTGAAGCAAGAGTGGGGCTTAATTTTTCTCTTGCATTTAAAGATGAATGTGCTGTTTATCTGATGGGGTTGTTTCTGGTGGTCTAATGAGTTACTACATCTCTTGATAGTTTTTGCTCTGGCTCTAGAAGCCCCGCCCCCTTTATAAAATAATAATAGGTTATACTTAATTACTATTTTGACTGGCAGTTAGATGAATAAAGTTGGTCTCTGACTTTTGCTCAGAACTGTATCTTGGGATTCTGCAATTGAATTGAAAATGTTTGTATATTTAATGTTTACATTACTGAACCGTCATACAATCTATATTTATGAGGCACCTCAGAACAGCAGTGTTGATCCAAGATCAGCTTTCCTTGACTGAGATTACTCTGGGCATTGAGAATCAAGATCTTGGATTAGCACTCCAAGTGTGACATACTTTTTGAGCTCACTTCCTGATATGTGTGGTTTCCAGATCACCATGAAGATCATGCTGAGCCTCGTTCCACGCAGGTGTCTGAGCCCCCTACCCTTCTTGTGGAGCAAGGTAAGGCTGTACACCTTAGCCCAGAGGGCCAGACCCATACGCTAACAGAGGAGGAGGGCAGCTCCATTGCTAAGGTGCTTGAGTGGTTCGGAAGGGTTTCCAAAGACAGCAGCAAAGTGAAGGAAAGACCTGGTTCCCCAGAGGAGGACAAAGAGAACAAAGAGGTCCCTGAGAGTCATGACACTTTAAATGCAGAAAGTGCATCCCCCACACAAGACGAAATAAAGGCCAAACCGTCGCCAAAGCCCCGAAGAGGGCTGCTTGCGCTGTTTACGAGACCAGAAGCAAAAGTTGACACTCCTGAATCTAAAGAAGATGTGGTGTATCACCCTGATGACAAACAAGACAACATCATTTCTGAAGCCCAAGCCCCTCCAACACCTACTAACACTGAAGCTGATGACATTTCAGATGTTGTAACAGAAGAACATGAGACAAGTGTACTTCTTTCCAAGACAGAAGATAGTGGTACCACAGATGATGTAGAAGATGATGATACCCAACAGAAGGAGAGTCTAGACCAAGGTGAAAGATCACCAAGTCGACTTGCAAGTCTGAAATCTTTCTGGGAGCGAGGAAACAAAGGCCCAAAAATACTGAGTATCAAAAAAAGTGCAGATATGAATCAAAGTGAGATGCCAAAACTCAGTGAGGATGAAAACACAGGCATGGACCCAAATCCGCCAGGGGTTAACATCAGCCCGTCAACAGCAAAAACACTTGCTGAGATCAGTGAGGATCCAGAGGATCCGGGTTCTCCGGAATCATATAAAAGAATCAGACATCACGTTGATGTTTCTGTTGTGCCATCCCATGAGGAGAAATCATCAGCTTTGGACAATAATCAGGAGCTAAACGAGTCAGAGGGACGTGGATCTGAGACCGAAAGCAAATCTGAGGAGCCACCAAGTTCACCAGTTAAACAGCAGGAACAGGAGGCTGAAATTCCTCATCCTGTGCCAACGGTCAGAAAGTCCCTCATTCAGCATGATACTGAGCCTGCCTCAGTCTGTGATCTCAAGTCCTTCTGGGAGAAGGAAAAAAGTGGCCCTAAGATAATAATCAGCATTCCCGACTCACCGGATGTCAGTGAGGCAGCGTCTCCGAAGAAACATTCTAAAGAAGTGACTGCATCTGCACTGGATGTGGAATCCACCAGGCCAGCAGTAAGCCCTGAGAGGAGGAAGTCCTCTCTGACCAAGGAGGCTGGAATGATCATTCTGTCATTGAAGGAGAAGATAGAAAGGACTCAACGAAAGCAAAGTCCCAGTAGAGTCCTTGTTAAAACTCCTCAAGATGACACAGACAAGATGTCTCACAGCACCCACCACATATCTCCACTCAGGACTCTCAAGGCTGTTTCAGATAAGGGCAAGAAGCACAGTCCAAGATCATCCCCCATTAGAAATATTAGCACAGGTACACCAGATCATGACCGTCGGCTTGCAGAGGACAAACTTAAACAAGTCCCAGCTCGGTCCAGAACACCTAGCCCAAGACACCAACCAAAGGTGCCACCTAGAGATTCATATCCAGTCAAAGATTCTAGAAAGAACAGTTCACCATTAAGAGCCTTCACTATAGATATCAACCCCACTGAGAAGGTTTCAGGGCGATGTCTAGAAAACACATCCCTTACCAGGGATCCACCTGAACAGTCCCATACAGAAGAATCAAGTCCTATCAGTGAGGCAAAGGATCTTCTTGAGCAGCATCTCAGGATTACGCTTCAAGAGTCTCCCTCGTCTTTTGGGACGATCCTGTCTTCTGGACAAATCCACATAGGTAATACTGGTGGAAGACAGATACGTCCAGTCCATTCCTCACCTAGTTCTTCAGGTCAAACCTCAGCCCAGCTGACCTCACCTGAACACAGCAGAAAGACATCAGATGGAGGTACAGGTGGAAGTCCAATAATGCTCAAAGAACGAAAGCGCTTGGATGATTTTCAGCCAAATATACGTCTAGCCAGGTCTTACATTCCTCTGAGTTATCAGCATTACCTGGGCCTGCCTCAGTCCACTCACAGTACTGGATGCTCTGACCAGACAGTGAGGCAGGAGTGTATCAGGGTAGAGGTGGGCGAGGGTTCTGAACAGGTGTCCCTGGGAAGGGCGAGTATCGAAAGCTCGCCCTCTCGATGCTCCCAGCCTGAGTCGGAGGAGATCACCTTTGACTCCTCCAGGAGTGCCTCACCTGAATCCTGGTCTCAGTCTTGGACAAGTTCAGTCTGTGAGCTCTTCTTTACTTGGTCCAGTCGTGGTTTACTAGAACTGATTTGGTTACTTCGTCTGTTTTAACCACATTCTGATTTTGGTAGAAGCAGGGTTTACTACATCAAATGAGTCTAATTTTATGACATGTGGAGCCATCTTTATCCAAGGTCACTGATCTTCCTGAAACATTCTGACCTCACTACAGTCCTACAGTATATGCCCTCTGGTCTTATTGATTGACACCTTGTAATACATTTTAAAACCTTGCTTCTACATCAGCGTCTCTCTAACTTTGTCTTCACTTCTGTGAAAAAAATCAACTAATACAAGAAAATCATTGGTTTGTTTTGTGGCTGAAAATATTTTACTTTGTACATTACAGTATGTTACCATTATCATCATAGTTAATAACGGTGTAGCATTGTAGACTCAAAGGTCATTTAGCTAAAGGGCCTGTATCATGAAGAAACTGATTATGCCAACATTACTGAAGTTTCAAATCTTACTGTTTACTACCCAGTCAACAAGTGAATTTAAAACAGGCATTTATCATTTACTAGTCTTAGGTTTAAGGAATGCATGATGGCTGCCTCACATATCATGCATCCATTTGGTGTGTCAGTTGTGAGCAACTCAGCTGCATCAAAGCGGCAGAAAGTTTTGAAGAAAGGCAGTGTGATGTCCAAGTGATGTGTCCTTGCTGCTACACAGTACAAATAAGCTGATGAGAGATTGGTATTATTTTAAATGTTAATATGGAAACTGTTGGACAAATTGAGTGGTCTGCCCTCTAGAGGAAGCCTCCGGTAACACTTGTAGTATTTAGTTATGTACTTGAACAGTTATGCTTACAACACTGAAATTATGTTCACTGTTGGTACATAAAAGACACAAATGTTATAAATGGACATTAAATTAGGTATTTTAATGCAATTACAATTAATCAATTAATAGCAACTAATTTATTAGTCGATTAGTTATTAAAGTCATTTCCTTAATTAAAAAAAGATCTCATATTAGATCATTAAGTTGCAGCAAAATGTAGACAGGCTGTAGAATGCACAAATCACAGTGTAATTCATGGCTTAGATTTAAATTTTTGAATTTGAAATTTTAATTAAAAAATGATTTAGTTTTGTTATATTTTTGCGGATTTTTGGATTTAAATTTTGATAGAAAAGATTTTTTTTACCTGTTGTTTTAGGCATTTATTGTCTTTGCCGTTAGTTAGCAAATTTATAGAACAGCCTCAGGATGAATAAGATATTATCTGGTAAGTGATTTGAGTGATTCATAATCAGAATAACCGATTATTCATTTCAGTAATGGAAAGATTGTTCAACCATCAAAATAGTTGCTTATTGCAAATAAAAATGTAGGATATGGGCCCTTCAAAGCTGAGAGAATGATCACCAGTAGTTCCATACATTCAAATAATTTTTTAAGTGAAGTAGATTGAATTATGCCTGATTTTAACCTGACTTAAACTACTTACAAACCATTTAACCTATGAATCAGCTTCCCATAATCCAGCAGCCAGTACTTACATGAATGTGCTCATGATTAGTATTGAGAACTAGTGTAAATTTTAGAGGTCATAGAAAAATGAATAAATTAGTTTGAACTGAATGGTGTGATATAATGTTGATCATATAAATCGGTATGAATTCTGATAGGTGGCAGTGTGGAACCCAGCCCGGTAAGAACAGCTCTGAAGCCAACAAATGTCAGGCCCATTTCCATATCCAAGAGCTTAGAGAACCTGGCAAGCCTGCCCTCTCGTGAGTACCCTGATTCCCTGGCTTTAGTTTGAAATGGCATTTACACTCTTTGATGTCAAACAGATTACTTCCCTTTTCATATTACACTCATCATCGAAAGAAGAGCTGCACCCAGAAGGAAGTGTGGGATTACAATGCTATTGGGAAGGAAGATAAAGTTTACCAGAAAAATAGATGATGATAAATTTAGACTGATATGGGCTATATTTATTAATCTACACATACAGAAGTAGTGTCTCTCAGTATGGGGTTGTTTTACCATGTTTGCTAACACATGATACCAGACGTCTCAGCATGGAGTTGTTCCTAATGGTGTCCTGTGATAATCCATCCCATGCATCTTGAATGTCACCACACAGTTAATGCAGACTGTGTGGTAGGGGTGGAGGTGGTGTGACACCAGGCCTTTTGGACATGACATTAAACCGTTCATCTTGACGTTGACCGCGGTGCCACTCCATGGCATTTTGGCACCATCAAAAATAGTTGTTTTGATAGTTGTTTTGAGTTGGTGTCCTGCAGTCTTAGGCGACATTAATGTGCTCTTACAGGCAGTCGTTGTAAATGTCTGCAATCGTGACTGTTGGGTCGGTCAGATACAGCAATAAGCCCCGTCCTTGCTTATGTCACAAGTGCATCATTTGCATGTGTTATGAAGTCAAACCTACCCACCATGTTTCATTCCTGCCGATTGATCTCTTCTGTTTCATTGTTGATTGATCTCTTCTGGGTGCAGCTTCTTGTACAACTATTCTTTTGACGATGAGTGTAAATAAATTAAACAATTAAAATGTTAATCTCACAATAAGACATATTAGCTATATTTGATTAGACTTGATGATTCTAACATATATTGCCATATACTGTTCAAATTTCACATTACGTTTTGCTGCAGTTAATTTCATGTTGTTCTTTTTCAACACTGTCAACAAAAACCAAGGAGAAGAAAGACGCAAAAATGAACAAAGAAGTGACATAACAGTGAGCGTAGAAGACGGTAAATGTTAAAATATTTTCTAACTTGTATTCAACTATATCAGATTTGTAACTTGATATACATATCCTATTTCCAAAGCTGATTTAAAAGAAAACAATTTTTTTTATTTCCAAAAAAACTAATAATAATTTGGTAGTGCATCTACACTCCATTTAATCAAATCTTCTTACCATATAGATGTACTTTGTACTTTTACAATTACAGACTGCAGTCCATCTGATTATCTATGTACTTTGTTAGACCCCTCTCTCCCTGTTCTTCAGTGGTCAGGACCCCCACAGGAACACCACAGTGCAGGTATCATGTGGGTGGTGGATCATTCTCAGCACTGCAGTGACTCTAATGTGGTGGTGGTGGTGTGTTGGTGTATGTTGTGAGTAGATCAGACACAGCAGTGCTGCTGAACAGCTCAGTGTCACTGCTGGACTGAGAATCATCCACCAGCCAAAACTATCCAGCCAACAGCGTCCTGTGGGCAGCGTCCTGTGACCACTGATGAAGAGCTCGAGAAGGACCAACACTGCACTGTGCACCAGCAAATGAGCTGTCGTCTCTGACTGTACATCTACATGGTGGACCAGCAAGATAGGAGTGTCTGGTAAAGTGGACAGTGAGTGGCCACAGTGTTTTAGCACTCCAGCAGCACTGCTCTGATCCACTCACACCAGCACAGCACACACTACCACACCACCACCATGTCAGTGTCACTGCAGTGCTGAGAATGATCCAACACCCATATAAAACCTGCTCTGTGGTGGCCTTGTAAGGCGAAAAAGCGAAAAAGGTGGACTACAGTCTGTAATTATAGAATTACAAAATGCATCTGGTAAGTGGAGCTGATGAAATGGACAATGTGTGTAGATACAAGGAGGTGTACCTAATGAAGTGGCCGGTGGGTGAATACTTTTTATCTTTCTTGTGTTTTGTGAGTATTGGCCTAGTCCTGATAACTTTAAAACCTTATTTAAAAGTAATGAAATCCCCCATGAGAGCTTGTCATTTATGATTACATCAAGTAATTAATAACACTCTGGGAATGGAAGCAGAGTCTGGAGCTCCCAAAGGAGGAATTCTAATCATGCAGCTTTGTTGGCCGCAGAGCTGCAGCCTCCTGATGATGAGATTAAGTGCTGTATTTATAAACCAGCCTCAGTATGTCAGTGTAGTATATCATAGTCATTAGCATGACAGGTGAAACCCAACACCCAACAGATCAGCTTGCTTACAGTAAGCTCTTTCATAAATGCAATCCATAAATCTCTCTGTGCTTTAAAACACGGCTGCTGAGTCGTATTGTTCTATTCACTGTGTCTGCTTTTCCTGGGTCAGTGTCTGCAGCCCCACTTGCGCCCACCTCCTCTCTCTCAGACCCTGAACAGATGAAGATGCTGAGTGTGTCTGTTCCTGCCTTCATTCAGCAGCAGGTAAACACACCCCGTCTGTTGCACATTATGGTGACTTAATAGAACTTAGTGACACTTTACTTGAACCCTGCTACATAACAATGACATGACTGTATAATGTGCTGTCATGACAGATTTTGTTTAGTAATATCAGCTCACCAGTCAAAAAAAGAGTCACCTTGCATGTTTAAGGTGGTAGTAACTTCAGGCTCCCACAGATGCACTGCATGAAGATGATGGGGCTATAAATACCTGTGGGGGTGTGAGTGATGGGATTCATAGATTGAGAAGAGATGGTAAAGTGCAGTGAATGCCAAAGACCATAGTGTGAAGGAAGTAGCTGAATCTGAAGGTATATGGAAGCGTATAGTCATATAGGTCTACCAGCCGTGGCTAAAATCCCAGTCTACAGGAAAATCTCCTTGGAATTGTGCCAGGAATGGCCTCCACCAAATCTGGTGTGCAGTTCTTTGATGCAGTAGTGGCTTAACACGGATGTGGCCTACATCCAGAAACCTGTCCAGTCCATGCCAAATCAAATCTAAGCTGTTCATGCGCTTAGAGGTATGACATGCTTTTTGTCTGGTGAGTCATTTTTTGTCTGGTGAGCATATTAGTGTCACTGTAGCATTATGAGTATTATAAAGGAATGTCATGTGCACTAGGCGAGCCATCATGATATCAAACATTATGGTATACCATGACGACTAACAGCAATAGTATCATGGTACAATTAGTTTACTTGACTTATTCAGTTCTAAGACCATATGACATATGCTATAGCGTTTTTGGGGCATGATGACGTCCATGTTGTGTAGCAGCATATAACTAAGTGCTACCACTTTCCGCTCCACATTATATCACAGTAATATTAAAACTGTGTATCTCAGAATTAAAAACTTTATTGGAGATGATAAATATGCTCTTATTCTTTATTTTAATGCATGTTAATATGGTGTGATTTTATTCCATATTACTTTTATATTGCAATTTAGAAGTATAATATATATATATATATATATATATATATATATATATATATATATATATATAAATAACATATAGCAAACAGTATATGTATAGCATATTGTATATTTATATACACTCATCATCAAAAAAATGAGTGTTATATAATAGATGCACCCAGAGGGAAGTGTTGGATTGTGTTGCTATTCAGAAGGAAGACAAAGTGGGACTCGTCACTGAAGATGACTTGCTCCATGACAGAGTTGCTCCATGAAAGTCTGGCATGACACCATTGCAGTCTTTGGTGAAGTTGCCGTGGTGTTAAGGGCAGTAGTTGTAACAGTCTGCGTGCATGTAGTCCTGTGTCATGCAGCCGTCTGTTGGCGCTGGCACTAACAGGATGACTCATGGAGGCATCACTGCTTGGTGAATGTCTGCAATCGCGGCAGTCAAGTATAGGGATAAGGCCCATCCTTCTTACGTCTCATGATGTCTCATGATGTTAGACCTACTAATCACATTTCATTCCTGATTGATTGATTCCTTCTGGGTGCACCTACTTGTGCACATATGCTTTTGGCGATGAGTGGATATAATTCATTTTGCCTTGAACTGTCCTTACGTGTGTATAACACCAAACACTGCTCTTTCAGTTTTCCCTCAGGAATTTCACAGCAGCATTACTAGCAGCATGTGTGCACAGTTTTGTTTGATGCTGTATGTTGCTCAGGTCCATGCTTCTTTGTCTTGTAGAGAAAAGGCCGAGGAAGCGACTGTACCTCGGTGAACAGTTTCCACTCTGAAAGACAGAGGAAAGGCAGCACAAACACTAACATTAGCGCATCCTCTGACCTCGCCTCCATGTATTCTGTATGTGCCACCCATTTCTAACACATGTGCATCAAGCTTATTAATTCTGCCTCCTAATTATGTATGTTAACCCACATATGCATGTTTTAATACATTTTATCGGTTGTCCTGAGATACGGTTATCTTGCTCTGTTTGTTATCATTGCTGTTGTATAATTCAGCTGCTTATGTTGGATTTGAAAGGTCAGTGGCAGCGTGACGAGCATATACGGCACTGACTTTGGCAATGTGGAGGTCAAGGGGACCATCCAGTTCGCCATTAACTATGTGCAAAAGCTGGGAGAGTTCCACATCTTCATAGCTCAGTGCAGAGACCTGGCAGTGGCCGAGCCCAAGAGGAACCGTTCTGACCCGTGAGTGTTTCAGTAGCGGTTACAATTCTGTTATAATCAACAGCTGTTTTACAGTTACTGAGTTACAAGGGACTACAGTAATTGTAGAACTGCAGAGTGCTCCTTTATGGTACGTGAAGCTGATTAAATGAGTGTAGATACAAGGACCTAATAAAGTGGCCGGTAGTTGTACATTTTTTATTGTCTATATTGTGTTACAGAAACGGTACGATAGTCTGAAGTTAGCAGGCTAACAAACTAGCCCAAGTCCGTGCTGACTCATAATACCACTTTGTACTTTAAAAGGTGATAGTGAGTCACTGTAGTATCGAGTTTGCCATCAGTCCAATATAAGAGTAGCAATACCCCCAGCATATTCTATGTCTAGTCAATCATATTGAAGGTAATGTACCTGGTCAGATCTTTTACAAACAAATAGCCAATTAAAGGAAGAGTAAACATGCCAAGAAACAACATGTGTCAACAAACAAAAGAAGTTTTATATAGTATTGGCATTGGTTTCCACCTAATGTTGGAGATGCTCTTATTGAGTAGGTGCAGTTTGGTGCTGAACTGAAATGCTCAGATTGTTGTTGCATGAAATGGTTGCAAAGACACTTCCTGGTTTCTGAGACATTGTTTTAAAGCTATTTTTGACATAATGTTTGAACTAAAACATTAAAACATATTTTTACATCATTTCATAACTGCAAGGTACACAGTAGTGTAGGACAAAACAAAATCTTTTTTGGGGTTTATCAACCAGTTCCAACATTTTATTTATTTATATAAATATAAATATAAAATATATATAAAATGTATAAATAAATAAAATAAAATATATATTTGTTTTTTATATTTTATGTATGTATATCATCGCTGCCCAAAGAAAAACAGGTATCTCCAAAATGGCAACTTTCCAGGAGAGGCCAAAAACCCTAATTTGAATGGAAGTCAATGGAACCAGACGTCTTTTCAAGCTGTTTGGGGTCATTTCTGTTAGTCCATCCATCATGAAATTCATATACAGTGTAAAAAGCAACTCATGTGATCAAATGAGGCATAAAAATAAAAAACAATAATGGAGATACATGTTTTTCATTGGACAGCGACGATATGTATGTATAGGTGTTGGTGCACTGGTCATTTTAAATAAAAGTAATGGCTGTATTGTGTTAAAGTTATAGTGACCCCTAGTTCCTATCAGTAGCATTATAAGATCTGAGACTCATATTTTAACTACAATCCATGGTTTCACATAAAAACACTGAATTACTTTGTGTGAAGCCTTTCCTGCTGATATTGCTCAGGATCCAATGGAAGCACATGTTTCGCTGTAACCGTAACCGTTATAGCTCAGGCCAACATTTCAGAAAGTACCTTGCCAATATTTTTGGGTTCAGGATGAGAATCATTTAAATTTTATGTAGACAAGAAACAACTTATTATTCAGTGTTTAATCCAATAATACAGCAAACGATTCAGCGACATTTGAAATATTGATCGTAGGTGATGCAGTACTGACATAATGTTCAGGCCTTATTGTTAACGTGGTCCAGCTGTACTAATGTGATGTGTCTTTATCATCATGGTTTAGGTATGTCAAATGTTACCTGTTGCCAGACAAAGCAAAGCTGGGCAAGAGGAAAACAGCAGTAAAGAAGAAGACACTGAATCCTACTTACAATGAAATATTACGGGTATGAACTCTGTTCAACAACCTGCTGCAGAAATGTGCCCAGTTTTCGAGTCAAAAATGTGAAACCAAAATATGCTTTTCTCCATGCAGTATAAGATACCCCTGGAGAACCTGAAAGCCCACACTTTAAACCTCTCTGTGTGGCATAATGACACCTTTGGGCGGAACAGTTTTCTTGGGGAGGTGGATGTGGATCTGTCTGAGTGGGACTTCAATAGTACACACATGATGGACTATGCACTGAAAGGAAGGGTAAGGATTTGTTGAATATCAAACGAGACTTATTATGCGTCACCTGGGCCAAGGTGACGTAATATCGAAACACAAGCCTTGTTGGCCGCCTACCAGCAAGCTTGGCACACCCTCAAACAACACACAGAGTGCTAAAAAAATTTAAAGTTAATAAAAAACGAAAACAAAAATTGTCTCGTCTGAATGGGTGTACCAGCTTGTTCTACCAGGATCAGACCCAGGCTCAATCGAATAAAGCAGGATTGATGCCATTGTAAGTGCACAGTTGGAGGTTGTATCAGGATGCCACAATGGTAGTTGACCAATCAGAACAGACTGTGCAAACTGACCAATCAGAGCACACTGGTGTCATCAGTAGGTGGGACTTAAAGACACTTGAGCTCTAACATAGCATTTCAGACAGAGGGTGAATAAAAATGTACAGTATAAGAAAAATTTTGTGGGAAACTTAAAGCATGTAAATCTATTCTAGTACACCCTAAATAAACTGATCACCTTTAAAAAAAAAACAGGGCATAAGAGGTCTTTAAACATCTGAACGTCTGAGCTGAGATCCTGAAGCATCTAATGCAGTAGTGCTAATGGGGTATCATAGTTGTCCTGTCGATCTGGTCAGTAAAACCACGAGTCTTTGAGATGTTTTGCGGATGTCAAACGGAAACTTACATTTATAGAATAAGGACTAAATACAACATTAGTTTGGGCTATGGAATAATTTAGTTTTAGGAAATACCTTTCATTAAAACATTAGATTTATTTGAATTTTGTTATTCTTTCTTTTTCTATTGAGTCTATTGGGAGGTTTAAGAAACCATAAGAGTGCATGGCATTGGTTTGTAAGACTATAGTGTCCGTCTCTGTTTAGAAAAAAGTCTTTACATTCTACTTTCAGGTTCAGGTTCCAGTACAGTACAGCCCAAAGCGTGTTAACCACTGCATAGAAATGAGTGGAGAGATGAGAGTAGCTTTACGTTTCCTTCAACAGACCTCTCAAAGTAAGTAATCAGTTGTTAATGGTCGTATGTAGAAATTCAATGGAATTCATGAACTCACAATAACATGTTGGCCAACCAAGCAACACGTCTTTGTAAAGGAATGAAGATTATTGAGTTTTTGTGGCTTTAGGCAAAAAGACTCCCCAGACCGGCGAGGTACAGATCTGGGTGAAGGAATGTAAAGACCTGTCAGCCAGAGGAGGAACCTTAGACCCCTTTGTAAAGTGGTAGGTAAATTTAAGATTGAGAGAGAAACCAAACATTTCAGGAATTTGTGGATTGTATGCATATTTGTCTTTTGTATGGGCTGATATCTCCAGTAGTGGTTGGTCACGTACTGTATATGATGGTTTTCAGCAATGTGCTCCCAGACACTGCACGGAAAGGAAGACAGAAGACCCGAGTGGTGAAGAGGACAGCCAACCCGGTGTTTAACCACACCATGGTGTATGATGGCTTCAGACCAGAGGACTTGAGAGAGGCTTGTGTGGAGCTCACTGTATGGGGCCATGATCGGCTCAGTAATCACTTCATAGGAGGCATTAGGCTCGGCCTAGGGACAGGTGGGACATACAGGAATCCATGCTCACCTCAGATTTAAAAAGAATGTGATGTTAATTGTATGGTATTTTAAATTAATTTCATGGAAAAGCTGTCTAAAGTCACCAGATTACTGACTGACCATCTCACATTAGTTTAACACTTTCAGGAGACAATGCTACTGTACTGTGTTTGCAGTTTAGCTCTAAAATAAGAGGCTGCAAAAAAATAGAGCCAGAGTCAGACTGTGTAGTCAACTATGCCATGTGTTATGAAAACTGTTACAAAGTTCCTCAGAGAATGTTTATATCTCATCGCTGTCAGAGCAGAAACTCATATCTCTAAAATACATTTGCTAGTAAATAACAGGAAATTGGGAAGTCTTCAAATGATTAAAAAGAGGAAAGTTTTAGACTTGTTGACTTATTGAGACTCTCTGAGTCTGCGTGGCTGGAGATAAGATCATAGGTAAGAGTTTCAGCAGTTGAGTTCTGGTTTCAGCATTTGAGTTCTGTTTTCAGCCACTGAGTTTTGTTTTTAGTAAATGAGTTCGGTTTTTAGTAATTGAGTTCTGTTTTTAGTAAATGAGTTCTGTTTTTAGCAGCTGAGCTCTGTTTTTAGTGATTGAGCTCTGTTTTTAGTGATTGAGCTCTGTTTTTAGTAAATGAGTTCGGTTTTTAGTAATTGAATTCTGTTTTTAGTAAATGAGTTCTGTTTTTAGCAGCTGAGCTCTGTTTTTAGTGATTGAGCTCTGTTTTTAGTGATTGAGTTCTGTTTTTAGTGATTGAGCTCTGTTTTTAGTGATTGAGCTCTGTTTTTAGTAATTGAGCTCTGTTTTTAGTAATTGAGTTCTGTTTTTAGTAAATGAGTTCTGTTTTTTAGTGATTGAGCTCTGTTTTTAGTTTTCTGTTTTTAGTAATTGAGTTCTGTTTTTAGTAATTGAGTTCTGTTTTTAGTAAATGAGTTCGGTTTTTAGCAGTTGAGCTCTGTTTTTAGTAATTGAGTTCTGTTTTTAGTAAATGAGTAAGGTTTTTAGCAGCTGAGCTCTGTTTTTAGTAATTGAGTTCTGTTTTTAGTAATTGAGTTCTGTTTTTAGTAAATGAGTTAGAGCAAGCTGAGCTCTGTTTTTTTAGCAGAGTTCTGTTTTTAGTAAATGAGTAAGGTTTTTAGCAGCTGAGCTCTGTTTTTAGTAATTGAGTTCTGTTTTTAGTAATTGAGTTCTGTTTTTAGTAAATGAGTTAGGTTTTTAGCAGCTGAGCTCTGTTTTTAGTGATTGAGCTCTGTTTTTAGTGATTGAGCTCTGTTTTTAGTAATTGAGTTCTGTTTTTAGTAATTGAGTTCTGTTTTTAGTAAATGAGTTCGGTTTTTAGCAGTTGAGCTCTGTTTTTAGTAATTGAGTTCTGTTTTTAGTAAATGAGTAAGGTTTTTAGCAGCTGAGCTCTGTTTTTAGTAATTGAGTTCTGTTTTTAGTAATTGAGTTCTGTTTTTAGTAAATGAGTTAGGTTTTTAGCAGCTGAGCTCTGTTTTTAGTAATTGAGTTCTGTTTTTAGTAATTGAGTTCTGTTTTTAGTAATTGAGTTTTGTTTTTAGTAAATGAGTTAGGTTTTTAGCAGCTGAGCTCTGTTTTTAGTGATTGAGCTCTGTTTTTAGTAATTGAGTTCTGTTTTTAGTAATTGAGTTCTGTTTTTAGTAAATGAGTTAGGTTTTTAGCAGCTGAGCTCTGTTTTTAGTGATTGAGCTCTGTTTTTAGTAATTGAGCTCTGTTTTTAGTAATTGAGTTCTGTTTTTAGTAATTGAGTTCGGTTTTTAGTAAATGAGCTCTGTTTTTAGTAATTGAGTTCTGTTTTTAGTAAATGAGTTAGGTTTTTAGCAGCTGAGCTCTGTTTTTAGTGATTGAGCTACATTGATTTTGTGCTTCTGTCTTTGTCCAGGTAAAAGTTACGGTACTGAAGTGGACTGGATGGACTCAAGCTCTGCTGAAATTGGGCTGTGGAAGAGAATGATTGAATCCCAGAATGAATGGGTGGAAGATGTGGTACCTTTGAGAATGCTGGTTATGGCAAGAACGATGTCCAAATAAAATCGGACCTATTTAAGAAAACAGCCTGCATGTAAAAATGAATACCAGACCACAGGATGTACCTCTCACTGACAAACACAAACTACTTAAACTGGGAAAAAAAGTCAAATACTAACATGGAATAAGGAAACAGTAGAACTGCAAACATGTATATTTCATATATTCTTGTAAAATAAATATATTTTCTGTATTTCTCTGCCAAGGTATAAGATTGTGATCATGTGTAAAGTGTTAATGCGTGTGTAAATGTTGGGTCTTTGGTATGTTAAGAAAAGTTGTAATGAGCAGGTTTGGTTGTGGGTAGTCCAAATAAGTTAAATTATTTAGGGGGAATACACAGGTGGATGCTGATGAGTGGCCAACTTTAAGAAAATGAATCTAATAAACATTAAATTTTGAAGTAACTAAAAGTAAATACTCTTTTTTCACAATTTATTTTAAAAAAAGCAATTTTATAAATGTAAATCTGGTCATTACTAGTTTGTTTTCATATAGCCATGATGCTATGACACATCAGCTATGTGTTAAGCCTGTTATGCCTATAATTATTGTTATTATTATTATTGTTATTATTATTGCAATATTTCCTGTGAACATGACAAAGTAATCGGAGGACAAGAATACTTTCTAAAACACATTAATCATACATTTGAATCTGTTTTGAGCTTTTCTTGGTGTTTCCTACTTTAAAAAGTCTTTAAAAGTGAGGTAAAGTCCTTTAACAAGAGATGAGACTTTGGGATTATTGTGAAAACATTTGTGAATTGTGAATGTACTATTTGCCCATAAAAAGCATGATATTTACAATATGTTCCGCATCTGGACACAAATAGCATATTACATCACCAGTTTAACTTTTACTGTAAAGGTAGTGTTTGTTCTCCTGGCTACATGAAAGACAAATGTCTGACTAGAAAGCTGAATCAAAAGAACAATCAACAAAAAGATGGCTGACAGATTCAAACTGTGCAGCTATGCTATGTGGTTGGTGTAGCTCAGCAGATAACACCACATGTTCCACCACCGCACATGGGAGACAGGGGTTTGAATCCAGTCTGGGTGCTACACCAATAAGAGTCCTTGGGCAAGACTCCTAACACTACATTGGCCTTCCTGTAACATGGTTAGCCTTGTAAGTTGCTCTGGATAAGAGTGTCAGCTAAATGACGTAAACGCATGCTGTGTTCTCAGTTGTAGGGGCACACGATATGAAATGCTCCTCTCTAGCTTTGTTGGGGATACAAAATGCCTGTAGCCTTTCCCAGCGACACTAATTGGACCGAAGGCAGAAGAAGTCCTTCTGACCATCTGTGCAATGTTTTAAACCCATCTTAGGCTGAAAACTTCTAATCATATTTAAATAATATCTTTTACAACCAAGCAACATGCCAAACTCTATTGGATTATGAAGTTAAATTGAAGTTAAGTTGGTCCCAAAAAGCTATCTATTATAATTGTGCTAATCCTCACAGATTCTCAGTGATGAGTTAGGAAGTGGACCATTCTGTGTACGGTAACATACTCATTTCTCTGTATCTTTGTGCATTCTGACTCGGCTAAAGAACACATTTTGAGCTTACTAAACGAATACCTCGCTGTATACGGACATGGGGAAGGGAATCAATTAGTTTTGTAGAAGATAGTTCAGTGAAACTGGAAGAATCGGTTCAGTAAACTGAATTCCTAAAGCGAGCTCAAGCGCAGCCCCAAATCTCGCGAGAGTTATGTCGCGCCATTTTAGACGTGAACTGTGGCCTGCGTTCTTGTTGCGTCGTCGGCTTTGTGAAGCTTGTGCTGCTCCGGTTAGACGCGTCGAAGTTTTCCCTCCCAACGAACAACATAAGTGACAAAGTTAGGAGAAACTGCAACTTCCAGGTTGCACAGTATAATTTGCACGGTAAGTTTGACTTCATTAATGGCGGATTAGCAAGCGCTTGTCGGCTAAGTTAGCCTAAGTTGCTTTTTAAAAGTGCTGCATCATTCCGATCATGGCGTTCAGCTCGTGGCCTACAAAGGAGGCTAGCTTAGCTGGCGTTATCTAACTAGCCGTTTTATGTTCTTGTGGTCAGTATATTCATAAAGTTCAACTTGTTTTGAGCTTCTTTAAAAGTCTTTTCTTTTTGTGGAAGTTTTGAAGCAGTTTTATGTCTCTTTTGTCCAGACATGCACTCCTTGGCTAACAGTTAGCTAGCCTGTTAGCCTGTTAAGCTAGCTACATGGTTAAAGCTGTTTCCCTTTCCTGTTAAAATGTAAGTCATAGGATTGTGTTTACACTGTATAAATAGCCACTGCGTCCTTAAGGTTAATAAATTAACAAGTTATTACAAGTTATGTATTTTGCGGCCTATTACTAGCGGAATTAGCTAGAAATTCGAAATCTGAAAAGACTTGTTAGCATATAAAACGTGTAACTTGCGTCGTCAAGTTCATGACTAGATGGTCTAATAAGATGACTGAATTTGATTCTCGTAAATTCTCTGATGTACTGATGATACAGTATTTGGTGTAGGCTAAATGAATGGGTTAGGTTTAAAATATTTTCCTCTTGTTCTGTTCATATAGATTGTCTAAGAAAATCAAGAGGAGGGCGAAGACTAGCCGGATAATCAGGAAGCAGCCATGATCACCAGAAAAAGAGGAAGAGTCTTCAGTAACAACACTGACGCCGTGTGTTCAAGCCCTATGCGAGAGAGTGACTGTCCCTTAGAAGTTGCTTCTGAGAGTGGCATACTTGAACAGACCTCCCCAGAAAGTGATACAAATGACTGGGGACTAGATGACCTGTTAAACTCAGATTTCAGCTGGGATTTAGACAACGACGCACTCAATTCGTTTTCAGGCCTTGGAACGCAAGATCCAGTTCTAAGTGCAGAAGAGAGGATGGATCATGCATCAAGTGTGTCCGTTTCCTATAACGGAGGATCAACTCGGAGGCAGAAACTACAAGATCTCTCCGGCCGCATCAACAAAAATGCCATTGCGGCAAGAATGAATCGGCTGAAAAAGAAAGAATATTTGAATGGTTTAGAGCAGCGTGTGGGATCGCTGACGTCTGAAAACCGGCTTCTCAAGCAGGAAAATGGCAATCTGAACAAAAGAGTGGAAGAATTGGAGAATGAGACTAGGTACTTGAGAGCTGTGTTGGCCAATGAGAGCATGTTGGCTCAGCTGTTGTCCAGATTAAGCGGTGTGAACGGCATGAAATTTTCTACCTCACTTTTCCAGGAGTCCAATGAGAATGACCACGATTATGCCATGCCAAGGAAGAGAGCGAAGGTGGAGGACAAAGGTGCAGCAGGTGGTGTCTGCCTGCATGTGGACAAAGACCACGTCTCTGTGGAATTCTGCACTAAATGTGCAGAGAGTGCAAGCTCTTCGCTAAAAATGTAGGGTCAAGTATCTTACTTTTTCAGCGTTTCCTGAGACTGAACTTAAATACATGATGTAATGAACATCGAGGGGACACCAGAACAGTAGTTGTCAAATGTCAAGAGTTAATTGTTTTAAGGACTTTAATGGCATGTATATAAAATGTGGTTTGATTTACAAGTTACTGCTAAACTTTCTGGTAGTTTTTTTCTAGGTGCTTGGTCTGCCCTGCAGGATGAGCGGGTCTCAGAACATCCTCGACTACCTGAATCCATGGTAAGGATCAAGATGTAGAAGACTGCTCAGAAATCAGTCTCTCCTGAGATGTTCTACAGTGCCCTCTGCCATTTCAAGGCTCAATATGAACTTGTAAATAGACTGTTCTGTTTGAAATAATCGAAACAGGGGTTTTTGTTTTGTCAACGTGTTGGAAATTTCTGTTTAACATGGAGAATTGTAGTAATTTCCCTGAGTTGGGCAATAAAGAGGGCTAATTAGTAATTACTGACAGTTGTTTAAAAATATTGTAAGTAGGTGACGTTTCACAAAGGGTATTTTGTAGACGCCAGCATCAGTAATTGGCAGTGTTACCCAAGATTTATTTCTAGATTTATTTAAGTCTCTTGCTTTTCTGTAATTAAACCCTTTGTGAAATGTCACTGTTTTTTTGGAGGATGTTTTTCATGTAGCCCCTTATTTTTCTTTATGCTAAAGTGGATTTGCTGTGGAGAAAGCTGAAGAATCGGGACCAGCAGCTTGCATCATGGCCTTCTAAATTTTAAAAGGTAGTACAAAGGAGTGTAAGTTCAAGCTTTTACTGGTACTCCATTACACTGCAGTTGAATATGTACATCTACGTCTTCTAAGATGAGTGTTAGAACTATGTACATCTACCAACATCACAGTGAACAGATTTTATATTTACCAGAAAAGCACTTCAGCTTTATCTTCACATGACGAGGGGAAAAAAGGTTTTGTTTGAGAGAGATTGTTCTTTGTATTTTGTTAAGCAACGCTAAGATGTATTTGACATACTGATGTGTACATACTGAGATGTATTTGAAACCCAAAGAATGTTTAGGAACTTGGATATGAGAATCTGCAAATAAATCATATTTTTATCATCCACTCCTTTGAGTAATGTACATTGCTTTATCGTATTAATCATTCTCCTCTTCTCTTTTTAAACAGCAGTTTCTTCATTCTCTGCAAGGGTCTTATCCTTCTTTTCTAAGTGGACAAAGAGTGGTAAAAGTCCTTTTCCCAACTTGAGCGAATACCAACCCTCAAACGTGCTATCTTCTCTCATTGCTGTGAATTAGTGATGCGGAATTTTGCCTGCAAAGGGCTGGTGATGTTCCAGATGCCGTGAAGAACATGGCCAGTAATAAACCCTTGGATAGATCAGTCTGATGAGAACAAAAGCCCAGACTAATTTTTGCACTTTGTACTGATGCTTCCTCTTTTCTCCCCTCAGATTAGTATAGGGAGCTTTAAAAACAAAGTAAGTTATTCTAGCAAGCATGCAGCTTGTGAGACATGCCAGAAAGATGGATGGATGGATAATAGCTTGCTTTGTGCCCCTGCCTGACCATATTGACACACGATTAATGGGGTTGCTTTTCAGTTTGGGGTTGCTTAAAACTGGCAAGAAAATTAGAGCGCCGCCTGCCTGATCAGGAGGAAAACATGTTTGCACTAGGAATAGTCTTTTGTTGTTAGTACACCTACAACTTAGACTTAGACTAAGGTGTGTATTAAAATGTGATGGTTGTGGTTCACATGCTGTCCTGAGAATATTATAGATACCAGCATTTAAACTCACCTAACTGTGCTGTAATTGAAAAGTGAGCATAATTGGGCCTTTTTAAAATTGAATGCAGTGTATTTTGTAAAACTAAACATTATGATGACTTAATTTTCCAACATCTTAATTTTACATTTTCCAATTGAATTTTGGACATTTGAGGCTGTAACATTTAATCAAATCAAAAGCATCCTGGTGCCTATTTTTTTTTAATAGGTCCCCGTCTCGCTCTTGTCCACTGAATGAGATGCATAGAGCTAATTCTCTCATTTAACTTAATCATTTAGCCTGTGGTGGACTACTAGTCTGCCCAGGGTGTTTCCTGGCTTCTGCCTAATGAGTCCTGGGACAGGCTCTTGCACAGCCCAGAAGTATAATCACTTCAGATAACATCTTTCAGCCCTTTTCCAACTTCAGAGTGCAAGTGGAAAAACTATTATAGTGCCATCATAGTGTGACTGGTGGCCTTTCAGTAAATTAGTTTAGCATATTGTCTCTTTAATAATTAAATGATGCTATTTTTTTTGTCATACTTTAATATTATTGAACGTTTACTCTGTCTTGTTGGGCAGGGTTCCGTTAAAGATGCATTTAGACAGATTAGTTCATGTTTGCTTAGTTAAAAAAAAAAAGCATTTATGTGGGGAGGAAAAACTCTTTACTTCTGTGCCCATGTCACTTGTCATATTTTTCATCACAGTACATAAGAGATCTTTGTAGTTACTGTAAGGCCTGCATGAAGACGGTAGAAAAGTATAAAAGTACTCACTTTACTCTATACTACTACTTATATATACTGATTTTTCCATTCATATATATTAAAGTTAATCCCTCATCCACAAATTTATCCATACAATACATCCATTTTTTTCTTCACAAAGTGATTCCAGATGTTGCTGTTATGGTGTTACAGAAAGCTGATGTTCTACAAGGTATAGGTCAAAGCATAGAACTGACAGTATGATGATCAGTGACAATTTCATATTCATCCAGCAGCACGTCGTCATAGTTTTGGAGCGGCGGATAATGGAGGGACTGTGAGACAATTATCTTTTCATCTTTGGTATTTCATTCACTTCTAACAACACATCTGAATTATGTAATAATCACAAAGAATTGTTTAAATGGGATTTTGACACATTGGCTTATCGTGACTGTGCATGAGAACCCCTTGAGTAGATTTAAGTAGATCTAAAGACTATTCTTTAAAAACCATATTTAGTACTCTATAGTCTCTTGTATCTGTCCTCAATAATGTCCTTCCATGAGAACAGTCTGTCAAATGAGTACTTTAGACTAAAGGTAAAAGTGTTCCTGACCCAAATACATTTTTTAATAAATAAACACCAACACTGTGGTTTAATACAAGACTGTTCTAATGAAACAGTATATTGGAGGAGAGGAAATCAGAGTTCACATTTTACATGTTTGTTTTAATTATATCAAAAACAAGCAATTCAGTGTTTTCCAGACTGGATAGGACTTTACCTTCACGAAAATAATTGTCAAATGTGATATTCCATTGACAGCGTTTAGGCCAAAGTGATTGGTCTGTACGTTGTGTGGTGTGTTTACAAAGCAGGTTTTCCTGGGTCTTACCACGCAACTATGGTCAAGCCTTTCCAACATAAAAAAGCTGATTGATATTCATACTGGACAATCCTTAATATTGGGCCTTAGTTATCTGCCTAACTCAGAAATCATACTACTATGCTGGTTTGATGGCCTAGTCCTGAAGCTCCTCGCTCTCTGAATCAGGTAATTTAAGCATCTTCAGGTAGGTGTCGTAGTGCTTGGAGCTAAGGTATGTACCAAACAGAGTCTGTAATAGCAGCACAGCATACATTTTTCGGACAATGGGTTTGCTCAGATTCTTCCAGAAGTGCAGTATGTTTCCTTTCTCTGGCATTGGACTGCTGTTGTATCTAGAAAAAAATATTAGAGAGGCATTTAATCACATGGTACTGTTTTTGTAGTGTCGTATTAATACACAGGTTTAAGACAAACCACATACCTGGCTGCAAGCCCAGCGTTTACAGGTAGTGCCAGCAAAATGGGGTATACGCCACCACCAACCACGCCCACTAAAGCACCTCTAATCAGGACGCACGTTGGGCAGTTCAAGTCTCCTGCAATAGCAAAAGCAGAGTTTCAGCACTTCACAGATTTTTTTTTTAGGGGGGACACTTATTTTTATCCTGCGTGTGTTCTTACCTGATAACAAGGGATTGCTGACGGTCGCGTTGTATAATGCCACGGTTGTCAGGAAAGGCAGGACTGCCATAGGAAGACTTGAGGTAAATCTCCCGTGAGTGACATTGAGTGCACGTCGATAAAAACTATTTGCAATCAAACCAGCAAAGCCGGCATTGCCACCCAAATAAATGGGGCCATATGCAAACAATTTCCTGTAAGAAGAGAAGTAATCTGTAATCTTCAATCAAAGTGAAATTATACTGAAACAGTTATGGAGTTTTTCGCCCTCTAGTTGAATACCACAATTGCTGTGCTAAATGTAACCAGATTATAGATGTGCAAATAATGTATGCACCGGATGTTACCCATCCTTTTTAGCCTGAAGGCTATGGCACCCATGAATCTCAGTGTTTAATTGGTCAGGCCACGGTGGTGGGTAATTGTTTCTGAGCACATGCAGTGACTTCCACTACAGAATCATGTCTGTTTTTAATGCAGTGCAGCCCAAGAGCCCGAAGGACCATAGCCCTCTAATACTGGTTTTGGGCATGGTCTCTTGCATATAGATATTTCTCCGGAATGATGTTATGTACCGAAGATTTTGTCATTCTTTGCTACTTAAAAGTTCTTTGCCATTTTACTCAGATAAATGTTTATTCTTGAATTGCTGCACTATTTGCCCCCTGCAGACTTTCACTGAGTAATGATCACCTGTTGCCAAATAACCTAATTAAATGTGAGCTGGTCCAGGTGTTTACCATTACACTTATTTACCAGCCTTTTGGTACATCCTTGCATTCTGTTTTTTATTTTTTTTTGTTGCAACCTTATTGTTAATGGTTTGTACTGTACAAAATTTTAATTCTGATTATTAAGAATTAATGGTCATTTACAAACCACATCTAGCAAACTAGTTTTCACAAAAATGACTTAATACAGTTTGATTAAAATTAATTTTTGAACATGTAAAGCACCAAAAAGCTGACCAGCATCAACATGCATCACAACATGACAATAAGAATTAGTAATAGAATTGCTATAATAAGAGAATTTCATGCACTGGATTAAAGTTGAAGGGCTTGCTGTTGGGGATGGCAGAGGAAGGTTGAGTCCCAGGCAAATTCCAGCAACAAGGTGGTACCATGCAAACTTTTTTTCTAAATTATTTTAATGTGAGGAATGATTTTTTGTGTGCTTATTCAATAAATAAAGGAATATGAATCATTACATGATCAAATTATTTTTTCCCCAGTTAAAATTGAAGTGGATGTAAATAAAAATGAAATAAAACATTTCTTCTAGGACTTTTAACTTTTTAAAACAAACAGTAAAAAAGCAAATATCAACAGTTTGGACTAAATTTCTTTCAAAACGCTTAACTGCCTGCTGGTGGGGATGGTGGAGGCAGGGCTGAGGTTCATACCTGTCAAATTCCGGCAACCTTTCAAATTTCCTGGCGAGCATTTCTATGACGGCACCTCTGGACAGTACCTGGACCTGTCCGCTGTCTTTCAGCGACATTTTACCTTTTTATGTGTTCTGTTGAAGAGAAAGAAGAGGATGCAGATAATACGCCTGCGTACGTGTTAACAGCAGATCACCATTAATGTTTATGTAGCATAAAACAATAACAGATCTTACATGACCTACAGCAGAAGGCGGTTCCATCTTACTGACACATACACCGCGTTCCCTCTCCACAAACCCGCTTTTCACTACAGAAAACAGCTGATATCCAAGCCTCATGCCTCCCTGCATCATCACTCACCTTACACCTCCTTCAGAAACACACGCGAGCTGCAGCTCTCCTTCCCTGCAGTATCCCCCCTCAACACCAACAGGGCGCAGCCATGTCTAACCACATGTTACCGCGAACCTTCACCCCGCGAGAGTCAGGAACGGAGAGGCCGCTTCGGATTGGTCAGCTTCCTTTCTAGCGGGTGGAATCCGCGCAGGCCATTGGCTGCTGCAGCTGTCAATCACTACGGGGCGTGTAGGAACACACCCTCTGGTTGCTAAGGCGAAACTGCTGTTGCTGCTGCTGCTGCTGCTATTATTGCTGCACTCGCCGTACAGAGAGTCTCCACACAGCCAGGCTGGCCGGAGATGCCCTGAAGCCACGCAGAGACAGCTGTAATAACGGGACACATGTAGAGTGAAGTGTTGTCACCGGACGTTTTAAGAGGCTCTTATTCTTCATAAGTGCTGGGAAAGACCGGGATTGAGGGGTGTAATTGGGAGTGTGGAGGGCCACGCGCTGTCACTCCGCTAGCTTCAACTTGCAGGTGTTTTCCGGCAGGCGTCGCACCGACAGGCTGCTGTTTGCTCGGTGGCGTTAGCAATGAACAGCAGGATGGTATAATAATTCAGCTACTGGGATACATGTTTTCCTCTCATACACTCGGCTGGTAACGTTACATGCTGTTGTTCAACTTCGTAACCCGCTGTTTGTATTTTGCGCTATGCCGGTGCTACCTGACTGACACTAGCCTGCTGTGCATTAACGGTGTTAAGAATGAACGCTAGTGAATGTGGAGTGACTGCAGAGCCTGTAAGTAAAGTCAGCTCTCATACTTTTGTATTGAAATATATACGATTCCTGCTTTGATAACAACATTTTATTTTGTTGTTAGTGTTGTTTTTTAGTGTTAGTAGTTTATTAACCATACTGTAAAGCCATAACTATAACCACACAGCCCAGGTTTTGGTGTTTACACAGCCCAGGTATTTGTTGGCTAAGTAAACCAACAGTAAAAAACAAACAAACAAACAAAAAAATCCCAATAGTTTACAGGAAAAAGTCAGGTGAACACCAGGGAGGCCGTAGGTACTGATCCCTCTGCACCTCCAGTGTTCCTGTGACCATGTGTCCATCTTAAATCCTCTCTCATTGCATTATCATGCATGCATGACCCGGGACACGATGGACTCTTCCTGGACTCTGCCTTGAATACCATGGACATTTGCAATGAAGAGGAAAACTGAAGGCCTTGTGGATTTGGACATGGTGATTCTTGGGGAATACAGCCTAAAATGTAAAGAGATTTGAAAAACAAAAAATAAACTGAAGTCACAGGGACAGAGCCCAACACATGGCAGTGTTGCAACATGGCTTTTCCGAAAACGCTGCATTCACAAGTTGGAAGCATGACCTGTTTTCCTTAACAACAAAACAATGCCTTCTTTTTACAGACTGAATCACGCACAGGTGGATCACGGATCGTCCTGCATATCGGATTATGAGTTCCCGTCATTCGAAGCTGATACTCAGCAGTCATGCAGAGTCCTTGCCTGCTGCTAGAGCCTGAGGTTGCTTCCACAAGCCCTTCCCGTTGCTGTTATGACGGCTCCAGTTCTTTGGCCCGTTGGATCTTAAAGCTGTAAGCTGGCACTGGAGAGCTGAATGGCCAGTAAGGCTCTGCTTTAGCACTATAACAAGAAGTTTTTTGTTTTTTTGGACCCTCCAGAGTCCCTCAGATGAAGTGGGAACGTTTGTGCGTTGGTCTCTTCACTGGCAGTCCCACGCAGATCTAGAGCAGCAAGTATGCCTTTAAGGAAAAGAGGTGAGGAGAAGAAGTCCCACATTACTGGGTCTTGCTTTCATCTGTTTAAAAATTTGATATAATTTGACATAATAAATGTCACAGGGGTTTTTGTTTCTAGCAAGACATATAAAGCTACGTCTGTGGCAGATTTAGATTGTGGCTTGCATTTTGGGGTTGCTTTTATACATTTCAGTCATAATTATTGGATTCTTAATCACATCTGTGTCGTACATTTGGTGGAAATGTAGCTCATAGTGTAATTACAGGCTACAGTGTACTTAGTTAGTAAAAATAGACTCCAGTATGGACTGCATTGCTGTGTGTCCCAAGATGATCTCGGACATGCTGTAGTTATGTTTCAGGCTAACACGCAACACATTTAGCTGCTTGTTGAGTTTTAGTTATGTAATGAGCCTCCATGACTCCATGTCATATATCAAGACCACATCTGTTTAAAAGTCTACGTCAGACGGGAAGTGAACATTTCACTGATGAGCATAAAGACTGCATTTAGGCACAAAAAGTGGTTTTACACAATTTCACGATAATAAACCATATGTAATCTAGAAATAAGGAGCTGCCCTTATGTGGGTAGATCTTGATCCTAAGCATCCTGAGGTTAACACTAAACACAAATTGCATTAAAGCCATAATAACGCACCACTTCTTTAATGAAAAGATGGCATATCTGCTCCATATAAATGACAAAGCAACGTTGCGTCATATAAGGAGTGTTCTAAATTAATAAGCTAACAGAAGCAAATAAGCTTCTCACACTTTGTAAGTGTTCTGTGTTGTTAACTGTGTAAATGAAATTACTGCATGTTTGTTTAAAATGCAGGAAAGGGTTATTTTGAGTGATGGTAGTGAAGAATTAGTTCTGGTTTCCTAGAGAACTTTGTTTTTGCTTTCTAGCAAACGTTTTTATGGCAAAAACCATTTTACATCACTGAAAAAATGGAAAGAATCTGTCTATATACTATATATATATATATATATATATATATATATATATATATATATATATATATATATATATATATATATATATATATATATATATATATATATACAGGGGTTGGACAATGAAACTGAAACACCTGTCATTTTAGTGTGGGAGGTCTCATGGCTAAATTGGACCAGCCTGGTGGCCAATCTTCATTAATTGCACATTGCACCAGTAAGAGCAGAGTGTGAAGGTTCAGTTAGCAGGTAAGAGCACAGTTCTGCTCAAAATATTGCAATGCACACAACATTATGGGGGACATACCAGAGTTCAAAAGAGGACAGATTGTTGGTGCACGTCTTGCTGGCGCATCTGTGACCAAGACAGCAAGTCTTTGTGATGTATCAAGAGCCACGGTATCCAGGGTAATGTCAGCATACCACCAAGAAGGACGAACCTCCACCAGCATCACGTAGTGACCTGGCCACTATCCTGCAAGAAGAATGGCTTAAAATCCCTCTGACCACTGTGCAGGACTTGTATATGTCATTCCCAAGACGAACTGACGCTGTATTGGCCGCAAAAGGAGGCCCTACACCATACTAATAAATGATTGTGGTCTAAAACCAGGTGTTTCAGTTTCATTGTCCAACCCCTGTATATATGTGTATATATATAAATAAATACAGAATGCTCATTATGTCTAATTTACCAAAGATTTTAACATTGTGCCTGCTCTTCCAGATACAACCCGAGCTTTAGGGCTGCTGGAGGACTACTGCTCTAAGCTGAAGAACCCAGAGGAACAGCAGCTCAAAGCTGCCATTCAGCGAGTGGTTGGCATCTTCAGAAGCAGCCTCTTTCAGGCTCTCATAGGTGAGTCTTGGCACGTTTGCTACAGGAGTTCCCAAACGCACAGAGTTTTCTTTTTTTCTTTTGCTTTCAGGAGAAATGGGGTCAGATGTAATGGGTCTGAAGACGTGTTGTGCTTTGTTCAGAGCACAACAAACTTCTCCCATCGATTTTCCCACAGTGGTTTATGTAACACAAAACCTATGTGGTTTTTCAGAGTGCATTGTCTTATTAATGTGTTGGTTCTCTCGATGTGCTGTTTGCTGCTGTCATATTTGCTCTGGGCACAGTTAGTTCATTCTGAAGCAAAGGGCTCATTCTGCAGGTTTGGGCCTTTCTTCTGTTATTTTTAGCCTTGCTGATGTGGCAGGAGATGGGGTGCCGAGTCTCTGGTCTTTTTCACGTGCTTCTCTAAATCTGTCTTTCACAGGGCTTTGTCGGGTGTAAAAGCACAGAAGGAACGGGGCTTAGATGCCTGACAATTACTCTTTTTTTACAATTTTTTTATCGGAACAAATCGGAACATTTGCCTTTCTTTAATTTGCAGGGTTTATTCTACCTTCAAGGTCATTTGTTCACACTTGTGGCGAAACGTAACAAGTTTTTAGGGTAAGATTAAAATCAGATTCCCAGACCCAGATTAGGCCTAAAGGAATTCAATTGAACTATTTTCTTGAACTTTGCTACCTTGCTTCCTTGCTACATATCATTACCTGCTATACATCTTTGCCATTAATTGTTACGATGTACAGGAGTTGGACTATGAAACTGAAACACATGGTTTTAGACCACAATCATTTATTAGTATGGTGTAGTGGCTCTTGATACATCACAAAGACGTGCACCAACAATTTGTCCTCTTTTGAACTCTGGTATGTCACCCATAATGTTGTGTGCATTGCAATATTTTGAGCAAAACTGTGCTCTTACCTGCTAACTGAACCTTCACACTCTGCTCTTACTGGTGCAATGTGCAATTAATGAAGATTGGCCACCAGGCTGGTCCAATTTAGCCATGAGACCTCCCACACTAAAATGACAGGTGTTTCAGTTTAATTGTCCAACCCCTGTACGTCATAATGTCAGATGCCTTGACATTGCTGATAGCGTAGTCTAGTTAGGCATCATTGCAACAAACATTATGATATATGCTGTCACAATTAAAATTAAAGATAAAATTACACTGTGTTATATTGCTGGACATAGTACCATGACATCTGCCACATCATGTTTATGGTATGGTTATGTCAGTGTTATGTAACAGAGTAAAGTGTTAATGTAACGTGTTACCAGATTCCAAGTGTTCCAGGGCTAAACATAATATCTGTGTGTGTATATATGTGTGTATATATATACATATATATATATATATATATATATATATATATATATATATATATATATATATATATATATGTGTGTGTGTGTGTGTGTGTGTGTGTGTGTGTGTGTGTGTGTGTGTGTGTGTGTGTGTGTGTGTGTGTGTGTGTGTGTGTGTGTGTTTGTATAATGTTATCCTTTCATTTGATTGGTTTAACTGTTTATTGAAACTTGCATAGCTGGTTGGGTGAACAGCTTAATATATAAGACTAATGTGTAAGATCATGTCTTTGCATGGAAAACATAGATAGGAGTATAATGAATAAGAAATGCCATTTCTCTGACATGCTGCTTTGCTGTGCTGTCAGACTCCTTTAGAATTTCTAATTGAATATGACTCACTTTCAGCCCTTATCATGATCTCGGGTCCCCATGCAGAATGAGCTTCATTTGCACAATTATGAATGAAATTTGGGTGTGACCAGAATGGAGGAACCTAATGATATGTCTAAGACTCTTCTTATCTAACAGATCTAGTGACTGTGGCCCCTGCTCCTGTGCTCTGTATTTGAAAGGACATTGGGACGTTATTACTGTAGCCAACATTACAAGCATTATACGGGAAGCTTCTGTCTCTGGCTTACGTTACTCTGTTGGCCTACATGGAAATGATTTACTGCCTTATATACAGCTGTGCTGGTTTTACCTTGCATCCGTCAAATTGTGTCTGTAGATCTAGCCTATGCATTGCTGAAACTCTTTCTAAATGGAATTAGAACAGTGATTAGATTATTATGCAAAGTACAAATCAGTAATACCTACTACAATGTAGTTAGTGAACTTACAGCTGCAAAGACACTGCAGAAAAACAGTTGGCCTACAAAATATTTCTTGGCGTGCTTTACAGATTTGATACTTATCTGGGAATATAAATAGTTAAGCAGCATTTGTGCAGGCTAGTGATGATGTTGCGTATGTGGGCTTTTTGTAATTGTTTTATAGCAGAGTGGTTTAGTCACCGTCTATGCAAGTGGAACACCAACATTCAAGTGCTCCAGTGCTCTAGTATTAAACATGGCTCCTAATGCTACATTCTCTATGTAATAATGTCATAACATAAGTCTGGTGCTGTGCATGTATAATGTGTAAAGATTTGTTATTGAGGATGTGTTAGTGACTTCAATAAAAACATGATTAATCATGCTACCCTAGTTTAGGTTTATTACATATGTCTCTATGGCTGAGTAATTTAGAGCAGTAATAAAATGAACTCGTTCCCAACATGGAATGATCAATAGTCCTAGTAGCCCTAAAATTGGTCCAGTATTTGACATTGTTTTACACCAGTTAAGAAGTATCTGTCTGTTCTGCTATTGTCATGGTACAGACATTATTTCTATATGCCAGGTGGATGCCTGCTTTCATATCTATATTGTCTTTTAAGGTCGGCCAATATGGTGATATTTATCGTTATTACATTATATCACAATATGCTTTTTAGAGAATATCGAGAGCATGATGCCTGTCACTGTACACCAGCCAATGTTTCATTACAAAGATAGCATAATCACTTTTTGTACTGTGACATCCAGAGTTGGGCAAAATACATTTAAAACGTAGTGCTGACTTAATACTGAGTACACTGTCATAAATGTATATGGATAATGTATATCCATGCAATATTCATTTAGAGAATGTTTAGAATGAATATTGATAAGGCACATGGCAAAAACTTGATGGGTTCATTGTCATTCTTCTTCACAGTTACTGTTTGGCAGTTTTCTTCATGTAAGTTTTTGTTATTATATTTTTTGAAGAATTTGCATATAATTTAAATAAAGTCCCAACAATTCTCTCAGCATTTTTTTTTTATTTCCCAATGCCTGCTTCAGTCCGCCGGTGCTCCTACAATCCTTACAGTCCCATACAACACTGATGCTAAGATTATCACTTGCAAACACGTCCACTACTCAGGAGATTGCTAGTTTGATCATCCCTTAGTAATGCTGATTACCTGGCTCATTGCTTCGATTTATCAGTTTATATTTAGGCTTTAGCAGGAACCGGTGTTTGTAAAGATTCTGCTAATTGAGTTTGTGTAATAGGCATATTTGTGGCATGCTGTGCAGCAGTTCTCATTTAAAAAGTGTATTTGTTTTGTAATTTAGTGGGCAAGTTTTCTAAAAGTATTCAAGGGTAGCTGTTCTGAATACGGACTTTACAAATGTAACTAGGACTGAATGCTGATACTACTTTTCTGTAAACATTCCTGATGCTTGTATTCTGTCACATCCCAACCTTAGTTACAACTTACCAAACCTCAGAAAAACTATTGTGATTCATATGTGTACCGAGAAAATGTTTTGAAGTGTCGTGATATCATATTTATCGGCCACTCCGAGCATCTACAATACTTTTCTTCATGTTGTCATCTATGCAGGAGATTACTCTCTGCTAAAGGGGAGGAGAGAATAATCCAGCAGGTTGATACATGACACGTATGACCGTCGTTAGCCTCTCCCGCTCTATTTATCCTTCTCAGTTAATGTAACTCCTTAGGCACAGTCGCGTCACATCGACCTCTAAGGTTGTAGATTCAAAACTGCGTTAAAGATTTTCTAGATCTGTCTGACTGTGAGCTCTCACTTGCTGATTGTCAATAAAGCTCCATTAAACAATAATGGGTCAGTAGTGCTTCCTGAAATAGCAGTAATCATCTTATGAGGCATTAGAGGCAGAGTAATCTGGTCAGGGTGTGTACTGATGAAGCCCCATCGCAACTAAAGTGGAGCTGCTGCTTAGCCACTTAAGCCATTCACCACTGACATACACATACACACACTAAGTGAGAGCTCATTTAATGACACATGCGTACGCGCACCCGTACTCAATGTTGTACCGCATTGTTAAAAAAAGTTGGCACCCTCTACTTGGAACAACATCATAGCTTGTGCTGAGTTTGCACAAATATGTGCTCAAATATTTTATGCTTATTGCTGTTCTCAGTTGGAAAACCTGTTTTCATTTCTCAAGGGATGCACAGAGACATACGGATACAGTCCACTGACACACTTGAACATATGCTTGTACCCTTAAGTGGTGAGTCAGGTGCAAATGACTGCCCTGTTTACTATTACTGAATGAGTAAGCGCTTCATATTGAGTGAATCTGTGTGTCTGTGCTTATGGTGTGGGTGTGCGTGAATGAATGTATTATCTGCATGTACAGGCAAGAGCACCTCTAAAATTATTGGCACCCTATAAAGCCACTACAGATGGACATAAATCTTTAGGAAATAAATGCTTTTGTTCTTTAAGCTTTTTTTTTTTTTCTGTGAATGATTTCTCTCATGTTCAGTGTACGAGTGCCAGTGACTTTGGAAGCAGTTGTATATGTGCATGAAAGAATGTATTGTTTAATTATTGTGTGTGTTTGTGAGTGTTCACATGTTTCATGGTGCATGTGCTCACTGTAATTTCAATTGATTGGTTGTAGCCTTAGGGCAGAGTTGGGGAATCGATTTTAGAATGGGAACTTCTATTGGCGTAGGTCCTAATGTAACAAGGCCTCCTACTGTGCTGTTATTCACATCATCATTTGAATGTAAAGGCGCATTCAGGCACATATTTATGGATCTGTAGCGTTGTAGTCTGTTGTATTGTAAATTCCATAAACTTTATAGCACCTTGTAATCTATGTATGGGTATGCATTTGTTCCTACTCTCGAAGTTGGCTTTACAGAGTTTAACCTTCACGCAACTCACTAGTAGCTTGAGACATGAAGATAAATTACAGCTGCTTAATGTAAAGTGCTGTATACAATATATAAAAACTAATCTATCAAGAATACATTTAGAATATCAATTAAGACACATCTACACCCACCAGTCACTTCAGTAGGTCATCTAATCTAATTAGATCCTTACATCTCTTTATATCTACTCTTATTGTCCATTTATCAGCTCTATTTACCGTGCTGTTGGACTTTGTAGTTCTGCAGTTACAGACTGTAGTCCATCTGTTTCCCTGTAATACTTTTTTAATCCTCTTCACCCTGTTTGTCAATGGTCAAGACCCCCACGGGACCACCACAGAGCAGGTATTATGTGGGTGGTGGATTAGTCTCAGTACTGCAATGACACTGACGTGGTGGTGTTGGTTTGTAAGTGTGAGTTATGCTGGTGTGAGTAGATCAGACACATCAGTGCCTCAACTCTGTGCCACTGCTGAACTTAGTCCAATGACCAAAACAATGCAGCCGGCAGCGTACTGTGAGCTATCATCTGTGCCTGTACATCTACAAGGTGGAGCAGCAGGGTAGGAGTGTCTAATAGAGGGGACAGTGAGTGGACACTGTGTTTAAACACTCCAGCAGCACTGCCGTGTCTGATCCACTCACACCAGCACCACGTCAGTGTCAAATCCAGGACAACACTAGGGCTTATCTTATGAAGTCTCATGATGATGTCCATTATTGAGGCCTATTTAGTTCAATCACTGTTCAACAGAGTTAAGTAGTAATGCTAAGATTAATAACTAAACATCAGATTGATAAACTTCAGTCTCCTCAGGTTTAAGGCATCATATTATTTTCTCACAGCTAGTTTCTGTAACATGCTGGTTTACTTATTTAAATAGACACTTTTGACTACCAATGCATGGCTAAAAGTCTTATTAGATGTGAGAGAGTGTAAACCGTCTTAAACCATTTCTGAATGTTTCATGTAGTTTTGAAGGTCCACAGAACTGTTACAGGGGTTGGACAATGAAACTGAAACACCTGGTTTTAGACCACAATCATTTATTAGTATGGTGTAGGGCCTCCTTTTGCGGCCAATACAGCGTCATTTGGGCAGCCGTGGTTTTATGTTTTTTGGATACAATCCGGGTTAGCACCCGAACATCCCTTTCAGACAGCTTCCTCTTGCGTCCACAGTTAATCCTGTGGGATGTGGTTCGTCCTTCTTGGTGGTATGCTGACATTACCCTGGATACCGTGGCTCTTGATACATCACAAAGACTTGCTGTCTTGGTCACAGATGCACCAGCAAGACGTGCACCAACAATCTGTCCTCTTTTGAACTCTGGTATGTCACCCATAATGTTGTGTGCATTGCAGTATTTTGAGCAGAACTGTGCTCTTACCTGCTAACTGAACCTTCACACTCTGCTCTTACTGGTGCAATGTGCAATTAATGAAGATTGGCCACCAGGCTGGTCCAATTTAGCCATGAGACCTCCCACACTAAAATGACAGGTGTTTTAGTTTCATTGTCCAACCCCTGTACATTCAACTCACAACGTGCAGCTAGTTGAAGAATAGTCTGACCATGTAAAGTCGGGCCAAACTTGTAAAACTTATGTCTGTCTGTTAAGGATGCAGTCTGTCTCGCTTATTAAGGTTCAGAGGTGAGATGTCTCTAAAGTTGCTATTCCAGTTTAGAAGCAAAAAGAATAAATGGCTAGGGATACGTTCACATGACAGACCAAGTTAGTACAGTGCAGTGTGTGGTCTAAGCATTTGGACAGCAAGATATTTTTGTGGTTTTGTCTCTGTAGTTTTGGCTTCAGCGCACAGTCTATTCTCAGAGCCAGTCGTTTTTAAGACTCATTTGCTAAGTATCCATTATTGTTCCTGTTCATGCGGATCGTTTTGATACAGAGCCTCTGCAGCCCAAACGGGAAACCAACTGCAGTCTGCCAATTTTTTCCACAGAGATCTTTAATGGGCCCCATTTGTCACTGTCAGATGAACAAGGTTGGACGCTGCCCTCTTTAATAGTGCAGGCATGGCTCTGTGCTCGTGTTTCACAGAGAGACTGTCCCATGAGAGAGGCTTTTTTTTCCCTGCTGCTAAACTGTAATTAAATCATTCCTCTCACGGGACGGCTGTCCCCGACAGCAACAAGGAGAAGCAGAGTGAGATGGAGAGATATGTGTTCCATCAGAAATCTGGAATTGAGTTTTAGAGAATAGGATGCTGGAAATGCTGGCTGTCGTATAATGTCAGTAAAGTTCTGATTTTGCTTTCTTTTTATTTGCGTGTATTTGCCCAGTGCACAGAAATGCACCTAATATGATATTTAATTTGCTGCATCATGAACATGAGTGTAAAAACTGTGGAAACTTAAAAGATAATAAATAATAATAGCTGTATTAACAATAGCTCAGATATGGATGAGTCTCCTGGCTCTAGAATACCAGAACACTTGTTATAGAATGTCAAAAATGTTTTAAAATTTCCAAAATGTCAGAAACACTGTTCTGAAATGCCAACTGTTCTACTGGTCTGACTGTTCTAGAATATCAAAAATCCTGGCTATTTTTGTAATTATTGCTATTATTGTAAAAAAAACTCTGGCTGTTCCATGTCAGAAATGCTCACTGTTCTAAAACACCAAAAACTGCTGGCTGTTGTAGATATCAGGAATACCGGCTGTTCTAAAACCTCAGAAAGACTCAGAAAGAATGCTTTTACTAGAATGCCAGAAAGGCTGGCTGTGCTATCATGTTAGAAAGGCTGGCTGTTCTAGAATGTCAGAGAGACTGGCTGTTCTAGAATGTAATAAAGGCTAATTGTTGTAGAATATAAGAAAGACTGACGGTTCTAGGATGTCTGAAAGACTAGCTGTTCTAAGATGTCAGAAAGACTAGCTGTTCTAGGATGTCAGAAAGACTAGCTGTTCTAGGATGTCAGAAAGACTAGCTGTTCTAGGATGTCAGAAAGACTAGCTGTTCTAGGATGTCAGAAAGACTAGCTGTTCTAGGATTTCAGAAAGACTAGCGGTTCTAGGATGTCAGAAAGACTAGCGGTTCTAGGATGTCAGAAAGACTAGCTGTTCTAGGATGTCAGAAAGACTAGCGGTTCTAGGTTGTCAGAAAGACTAGCTGTTCTAGGATGTCAGAAAGACTAGCTGTTCTAGGATTTCAGAAAGACTAGCGGTTCTAGGATGTCAGAAAGACTAGCGGTTCTAGGATGTCAGAAAGGCTGACTGTTCTAGGATGTCAGAAAGACTAGCGGTTCTAGGTTGTCAGAAAGACTAGCGGTTCTAGGATGTCAGAAAGACTGACTGTTATAGGATGTCAGAAAGACCAGCTGTTCTAGGATGTCAGAAAGACCAGCTGTTCTAGGATGTCAGAAAGACTGACTGTTCTAGGATGTCAGAAAGTCCAGCTGTTCTAGGATGTCAGACAGTTTGGTAAAGAATTCAGAAATGGTGTAATAATATATGGGTAGCACAGCCTTCAGTAGTTCCGTATAGCTGTGGTTGGGTGGTGTGTATGTGCGTGTGAAAGCACTCTAGGCGGTTTGTTTGTGGGTGTACATGAATGAATATGATTCTTTGAGTGCAAGTGAGCGTGTTTGTGTGTGATGGGTGCGGAAAGTGCCTGTAAACATGCCAGGCTGCCAGGTAATGCCAGGTAATGCCTGGTAATTATGTTTGTGTACACAGCACTTGGATTATTTTGATTGGTTTAACTCATTCACAAGTTCTATGTGATTAGGTTCAATTTGTCCACTTTTGTTAGGGGAAGATATTTTATAATAAAGGCTGTTAAAAAGCCATTGTGATTTGACAGTTGCACCCTTTAAAATTGCAAAATTGCAGTTTCAAAATATAAACTGTTCATTGTTCTGCACTAGATCCATCAGTGGATTTCTGTCTTGTTGGGGATTCCCACTGTTTGACTGATGCATTTATGTAATGCATTGTTAGTATTGTAGTTAGGGATCACCGATGTAGAAAAACACAAAGTACGAAATGGAGAATTCTGTCAAACTGGCGAGGCTCAGGAATGTAATGTGGTAGTAGAGAGCACTACACCACATGACACAAATATATTAAATGCATGTTTTTATGCAGGAACACTTAATTAAAATGTATTGTTATAATATCAGGAACACTTGGTGTATTGATTTCCCTGTATACACATTGTGCATTACATTACTGTGCAAAACATTAAAAAGCAACGCTGTGCCACGCATGTAAACCCTATATTTACTCATGGCATGCGCACTTATTGAGTAGAAGCTTGGATTTCATAATGCGTTGAAATGTTTCTTGAAGAACTGTAATCAAATTGAAATGTTGCGAGGTCAGAGATTTACACCCCTGGTGTGTGGGGATTTTCTCTGGCTGCAGGTGGAATGGGATTAGGTGGTGATTCCTGCTTGTCACACAGCGCTTTCCTGGCCTGGAATAATCTGGTGGCCTTCCTGTGTGTTTGTTTAATCTCGCTTCTAACAGGCATTTGAGCAGGTATCCTCGTCTCTCCTGCCCCCACGTCTCTCTCTCTGTCTGCTTTGGCCTTGCCATGTTCAGTTTAGTATCCTTGCTGATGGAGTGGATATGCATGTAACAGCCTGCTCTGCGTAACTCGATGGAAGTTGGTTGGTGGTTTGGTTCATGGTGGATGCTCGGTGAAGGACGGTGTCAATGAGTGAAGTCTCTGATCACAGGTCAGTGGAGGTTTGTGAGATTTGCAGATGAATGGTTACCAGTTCTGGCTTGATGTATTTAGATCATGATGTGTTTAGAAACAGGGAGGCAAGGGGTTGTTTACAGTTTGATTACATGTGCATATACTTAGATCCTTACGTTCATAATGAGGGTTTAGGATAAGCCATTTTCAGTCTTGTTCAGGGCAGAAATTGTTTTAACAGTTTATTATTTCCGGCTTAGAATTAATATGAATCAGAAATTGGGAACACATGTTTCTATCTGAAAAGTGAAAATGGCTGTTTTTTTTTTGTTTTTTTTTACCTTTTAAGACATAGTTAAGGCAAAAGATTGGTTAACAGCCTAGGTTTGCAAAAACAAGAGAAAAAGAGAGTTGAGAGTTGCACTGTATGTGTATGTTTGTGCATGTCTTTCCATCAGCTCTTTTATTCCTTCCCAATGTACTTAATGTGACCAAGGATGTGGGCATAGTAATAAAAAGCATAGTATTATGAACATTAAATTATTTGCAGTGACAGAGGAATATATTAAGGTACCAAACCCTTTTATTAAAAAACACTTTACTCATTGTATGGACAAATGCCATGGTTTAATTTTACAACTACACAGCGAGTACTGCAACTAACTTTAGCTAGGCTGTGGGTTGGCAAACTGTTGTTACAATTGCTGTTGCAAATGGCACCAAACGATACTACTGATTTTGTGATACTTCCCTGGTCAAGCTGAAGTCAGCTTATTTTTCACCAACGTCTTGTTAGAGTTTTTACAACAGTACCATTTTGGTGCCTGAGCTCCTGTTTTCTACTTTTCCACTTCCATCTAAAACAGTGCAGCTGATCTGTTCTGCTGTCTCAGTCTACCTGTCCAGCTTCTTGTTTCCAATTTCACCTTAAATCGAGTTACAGTTAGGGTATGAATCAGAAGCCAACTTCCAGAGGGCTCTCCTTTATTCAAACGCCTCCCATTTTTGACAAAATTTGGCAAAAACGTACTGCACCACCTAATTGACTTTCAGGGTACTTTAAATTGCGACAGGACCACTGACCAAGACTATTTTAAGCAAACCAGTATCACAGTTTCACATCAACAAAGTACTGGACCCAGCGCTGGATCTGTGGTAGCTGGTGGCTTTTCTGATTAAGAATAGTGGTGAATGTCAGTGGTGCAGTCATGTTGGAGTTATTTTGGATTTCTCTGATGTTGAAATAGAATAGAGTACAAAAGAGTCAGAGCTTCCTGTTTAGCATCATCCTCAAATATATCTGTTCATTAAGCTTCACTTACAGTGAGTTTTACTTTGATCCTTATAAGTTGTTTTAGTTATTCTGGCTTAAATGTTATATGGTTTCTGGCTTAAATGATATTGACTTAAATGTCCTAATGTAGTATTTTAAGATTTGGCCAGTAATATTATAAGAGGTTGCAGGATAAGTGAGTGAGCGGCATGCTAATAAGTAGGATAAATCAGCCTTGATTAGAACAACGTGGGTAGCTGAAACAGAGTAATGTAAGTGTTGCTGTGACTGTCATCTAAGCAATTGAAGATGTTAGGCATTCATTTGTAGTCACGGCTTTGTCCTTTACAGCTGTTTTTTGATGATGAGTGTATTTGCTTTTTTCTTACTGTCCCAGCTTTAGGTTTGTAAGAATGGGTCTGTCCTTGTCAGAACCAGACGGGTCTATTCATGTCAGGGCTGTGTAACAGTGATGTGCATGTCTGCTTTTTCCCAGTGTGCTGTGCCTGAGTTCTGTAGCTAGGGAGGAACTGTGTGCTTAGTTGGTCTATTACCAACAATAACATTATTATTATGCAACAGTAACAAAAGTGGTTCCAAATCGTTTTATGTAAAATATCAAACATGAAAGGCGTTTCTGGTTAATGCTGTTTTTTAATAAACAGGGAAGTTTGCCTAGTTTTTGAACTGTGTTCATGTTAGTCACATAGGTCTTATTATAATTCCAAAGTAATAATATATTATAATCGAATATTAGAATACAGTATTTTACTTTTGATATTCAAATAAATTTAAATAAAATATATGCTTTTGCTCTTTTTTTTGTACCACTGGTACCATTGGCTTTACACAACTTGGGTACTTTATTCACTGGACCTCACTCTGTCGCATTCTATAGCGTCTCTCAAAGTTTTGTAGCCTGTTCTGCTATCAGTGGTGAATGCTGACCTGCAGATATGAATGAGTGTCTTTCAAACCTTTTGCATCAAGAGCTGTAACATATCTAAAGTGCTGGTCTAATCTAGTTCTGCCATTAAATACTACAGTCACTCTTTACTTAAGCTGAACTCACAGTGGAAGATGTTGCCATCTTGTGGAAAACAAAGAGAATGCCATCATGTTGGCAATTTTTTACTTTTCCACTTTTATTTTAATTTTGAATTTTCAGAGTACTCAGGTAGAAAAGCATGCCTGAATATTGGTGATGCTGTATGTGATAGTAATGAGGGGAAATACCGAATGAGTGTCAACTTGGCTATACCTTTGATTTGACAGTGCTTGCAGTTTTTACCTGTTGACATGGTGCCCTCAACAAACATCGACACCATATTTTCCTCTTTTTATCTCAATTCTACCAAATTCCTAGTCAAAATCTAACCAGAAGTTTTTTTTTGAATTTTATTGTATACATATTTTATGTTTTACAGTTCAGTTATTAGGAAAACATCCTGTATAAATATATGACAGATGTCAAATTTTCTTAGTCATCCTTCAATATGGGAAAGAGAACGTAGCAGTGATATGCAACTAAGATGTGCTGAGGTGCACAAATCAGGAATTGGCCACAGGAATAAAGAATACCCATTTTCACCATCAGGGCAATAATTCCGAACATTAAAGTAACTGAAGGTATTAAGATATCTCCTCTGAAGAAGACATCTATGATTGGTATTGACCCATGCACAGCAAGGCGGATGCTTTGAGTGACCAAAGACTCTCCAGAGACCTCAGCTGGGGAATTGAAGATGTTAGTTAGGTCTAGGTGTCAGAAGGTCTATCGGACTACACTTAGAAGCTATCTACACAGCCATACATTTTAAAAGATAATGTATCCTGTCAATGATCAATACCAATGCAAATGCCATCAGTCTGCTGGAGCATTCAGGCGTAGGCTTGCAGTATTGTACCTCATCCACTGTGAAGAATGGTGGTGGATATCTAATGCTATTTTATCTCCAAAGGCCAACTTGTTTGGATACGTGGTATAATGGACTCCATGAAGTAGCACAGATATTAAAGCAACACCTGACTGTTACAGCCAGGAGGGTTATTCTCCACTATGGTCAGATTGTCCAGCAGCAACCACCATGGGCCTCAAGAGTCTGAAGAGTCAGGTGTCAAGTCCTTTTCCAGTATTGTTAAGCCTTATAGGAGTTATTATTTTTTGCAAAGGGAGGCAGCACAAAGTATTAAATAAAGTGGTGCCAACAATCGTGGCACACATTGATTTATGAAAAATACACACTACAGGATAGGCTTTAGGTTTTTCTTTTACTGCATGTAGCATGTTTACCAGGCAATGACATGGTTTGAGGAGAGAACTGTAATTAAAACTATTGTCTTTATACACAGGTAACAACATGCCAGCATCTTCTCTTGAGATACAGTAGCATTCTGTGGTACTTTATGCAGTGTATTTATATAGAAGCTAGCACATGTGTAGAGAAAGTAGGGCGTTCATATGTGCTCACATAATCAATAAAGCTCAGCATGTTCCATGAAGCAGCATATAAATGAGTGATGTCTGTGTGCCTATAGCCTATAGCCAACCAACTTATGTTCCTTTCCACAAATCAGTTCAGTGTGCTGTTGTTGGAACTATTTAAAGGCTGGTTTCCCTATCAGTTCAGTGAAAAAGGTCTGGAACTACTTTCTCATGGAAATCTGTTTCGCGTCGGATTTGGTGTAGGTCAGAGCTGGAAGTTTTACTGCTTCTCATGATCCAAATAATCCCAAACACAATGATATTTATTTCGAGGCTCTGGAGTGGTCACAACCTTGTTCTGAGAATGCCAACAGCTTCTATTGTTCGCGGATGTACTTCTCTTTTGTCCTTTTGTCCTCAATAACAGCTTCTTGAGAGCTACACATTGTGTTGTGTTGTGTTCACTTAGTGAAGGATGGACAGAAACATCCGTAGATTGTTTTCTACCATGGCTTTTGCTGTAAGTTCTGTTTATCTGAGGGTGGCGGGTTTGATGGTCTACCAGGTCTAGCACGGTTGCCAGGGGTCCCACTTTCTCTTTATTTTTGCGTTCCTGTTTTACATTCCTGTTTTTGTGTATTTTCTTATTATGCGAGTGTAATATTGTATAAACGTCTTCTGAAAATGAAATAACTTTGACCTTTATTAAAAATAAATAAATGGTGGTCTCTGTTACACTAAGATAGCAGTTGTAGATGTTTGTGCTGACACATGAATGCTAACGTCTTTGTATTAGTTAGACTAGTGGTCCTACGTTTACAGTGCAGTACTGGTTTAATGCAACGGCTGTTACACTGTCTTAAAGCACAGGTTGCTGCAGTACCATCAATGCACCAACAGAGGGCATTCTGGTGTTCTTTGAGTAAAGATAAGCAAGGACAATCATGAGTAAAACAAAAATATTTTGAGAGAAAATTTTTAGGATTTTAGAAACTCTTTTTCCACATTTATGTATCTTCATCTACAGCATAGAAACCTAAATAAATTCAGATTTTCTGTGATTGTCAGGCTGATAATCTCATTAATACTATTATTTTATACTAAATTCTTTAATAAACAAGCCAATATAAAACACTGTTCCAGTAATAGCAATGCATTCTGCCTATTTTGTCATTCAGCACTGCTGTTTCGAATGCCGACTACTACAACAGGCCCCAGTGCGTGTACCTGCCACAGAGCTTTAAGATAAGTCGCAGGAGAGGTGCAGTCTGGGCTGGTCTCCATGGTAACGCAGGCATCGGGCTGACAGGAGCCCGGTGTCATAGTGAGCGAACCAGCGCTCCGAAGCTCCGACACGTCCTATTTAAGGAAAATAAACGAGTGAGTGACTGCGGCTTAATTTTGCCTCTTCTATCTCCTTTCATGCAGCTCTAAGTTTAGAACAGCTGGAAGCTGCTGCAGCCTGGATGATTAGTGGACTGATCAGCGGAACGGCTAGCGCATGTGCTGGTGCTTTGAGTATTTGTGTCACTTTATGCCATTATGTCTTGTTTTAAAGCCTGTATTTATCAATGGCAGGGCTGCTTAGAACCTTCTCCAAGTTCCCTTAAGTTCTAAATAGCCCTGTCATTAATACAAACAGAGTTGAAATCAAGATATAATGGAATGTTCTTTATGAAGGAAGCTGCCATTGCAGGATAAAGGTACAGGGCGCAGCCTCTGTGGATCCAGGCATAGTACGGTTCAGCATCTGAAGCATAATGAGGCTAAATGCTTTGCTCGGGGGCGAAACAGCAGGGGATCAGGGGAAGACAGCATCCCTTGATCCAATGCCATAGTTTTATTTCGAGCCAGCAACCTTTCTTGCCAGTGACGATGGTGCCTCTACACGCCGATTTGTTGGTCGTCTCCACAAAAACAAAAGCGGGACTCATCACTGAAGATGACCCGCTGACATTCAGTCATCATAATGGTCTGTGTGCATGTAGTCCTGCCTTGTGCAGTTGTCTGCCAATGAGGCTGGCACTAACAGAATAACCAATGGAGGGCATCACTGTGCGCTGAATATCCACAACTGTGGCTGTTCGGTCACTCTGCATGTTGGGTCACTACTTGAAATAAGTTGGTTTTCTATCTCTCTGTGGTTTGTTTAGGTCTCCCAGATCAGTCATGTTACTGGTGCGTGCTTTATTCTATGGTAATATAGATACGACTGGTATGGTACGCAATGTGCTCCTCTGGTATGGTACACTCCTTGAGCTCTATGATGCAACCCCTCTCCTCCAACAGATTGAATTGCTTTCAAACTCTGTTCGGAGTCACATTTCCCTTGCCAAGGACTCTACCAACACAACAGCAGGAGTCAGAATGGAAACCATGCATATCAGGTAATAAGGCCTGTCCTAGCTTCCGTCACATGCGCGCCCAAATTCGAGACTTCAATCATTCGCATGTTTCATGAAGTCAGACCTACCCACCAAGTTTCATTCCTGTCAGCTGATTCCTTCTGGGTGCAAGATTTGTTGTGTTGCTTCTCTTGTTAACTTATTTATGCTTTGCTGCATAGCCACATGCGTTCCATATTGTGAAGTGGTAGGGGAACAAACTTGGAATGACTGTAGAATTTATTGCTGAGAGTTCAAGCAATGCTGTGCTGTATTATATAATATAATATACTATTTCTCCTCTAATAGGGAGTGATTCTGAATGCAGCTTATGTTTTTTTGAAGTAAATATGAGTCAGATCTAGCTATGGTGATGCTCAATTATTGTTGGGTTTTTTGGACTAAAAGACTATCAGGGAGTCAGATTTGAATCATAAATCCAGAAGCTCATTTAATAGTTCCAGGCTGCTGTGGGATATGATTGGGAAAGCCATCACAGACGCTCTGTCAGAAGCAGACCACTTTTCCTGCCACTTTGCAACCATCTCAATGGAAACGTGGCAGTAATTTAACTCTCAGTTTTGAAGCAAGCACATCTTGGGTTTGGAAATGAACGTGTGGGCCTGTAGAGAGAGATTATTGGTGTGTCCTGAGTCCGTCCTCTCTGTCTTGTAGAGTATTGTAATTTTATTTTATTTTTTTAAAGAACGTAAACTTGTAATTGCTTACCATTTAGGATAATATGTATCTTGTGGACACATGATACACATGTAGAAAGGAGGACCCTATGAATAGCTTTCCTTTGTCTTCATTCGACCCACATAAGTCTCAAAATAATTGCCTTATAAATTATTTGAGCTGGATGCAGCTATTTTTACGCAGGTCTGCAGCTTTCATAATCATATGCTTATGTTAGAACAAAAAAGTTGAACACGTTTTCGTTGATTGTGCTGGGGTGAAAATAAAGGATAAACACCTTTATCGCTGCATGTTGTACATTTTACAGCAACCTTTACACATAAATCATGTTCGTTTGCTTGAGCTTTGTTTGTCCGCTGTTACTAAGTATCACAGGATAGATTGAAAAATGGCTGATTAGCCTAGTTCATTTGGACACTTTAGGCTTTTTATAATGAACAAAATGAACAAAATAGCAATTAAACTGTATATAATTACACTTATTTTTATTCAAGCCAGCAACCTTTCTTGCCAGTGACGAAGGTGCCTCTACACGCCGATTTGTTGGTCGTCTCCACCGAAACAAAAGCGGGACTCATCACTGAAGATGACCCGCTGACAATCAGTCATCATAATGGTCTGTGTGCATGTAGTCCTGCCTTGTGCAGTTGTCTGCCAATGAGGCTGGCACTAAAAGAATAACCAATGGAGGGCATCACGGTGCGCTGAATATCCACAATTCTGGCTGTTCGGTCACTCTGCATGTTGGGTCACTACTCGAAAAAAGTTGAACACGTTTTCGTTGATTGTGCTGGGGTGAAAATAAAGGAAAAACACCTTTATCGATGCATGTTGTACATTTTACAGCAACCTTTACACATAAATCATGTTCGTTTATTTTAGCTTGAGCTTTGTTTGTCCGCTGTTACTAAGTATCACAGGATAGATTGAAAAATGGCTGATTAGCCTAGTTCATTTGGACACTTTAGGCTTTTTATAATGAACAAAATAGCAATTAAACTGTATATAATTACACTTATTTTTATTTATTTGGCAAGTATTGGCCAGCTAAACTACTTGCCCAGTATCCCTGAGGTCATCCTGATCATGGGTAAAGTTTATGTATTATAAAATATGGAAAACAGAACCAGAAAATAACAACATCCTAAGCAAGCAGAAGCCACCAAGAACTTCAGACCAGGTTTTCTAACCCTTCTCTTCTTTCCTCAATCACAGAACAAGAACCTGCAATGTTCTACAATGCAGGAGTTACGAGTCACTATATTCCAATATATATTATGATACTGTAACCTAGCTGATGTATTATGATTTATAATTTTAGGCAAACTATCATATTACAAAAAAAATCCACTATATTCGTGTGTTTGCTGATTCTAATATTAGCGATGGAGTCCACTTATATTGGCTGAAGTATTACTAAACATAATACTGCAATATTCAATATATTTAATGTTTTATTCCATGTTTTATTACACTCATACTTTTCTTACCACCCAGGAAATTGTAATCACTGTCTGAACAATACTTTATTGTACAGTGTAGAAAATATTTATTTTACAGTACAGCAAACGTTATGTAGTGTATAGGAAAGCAAGCATAGCCTGCTGTTATAGTTCTGTCAGCATCCATATATATATATATGTGTGTATGAGATCAGGGTTGGAGTAATTTAGTAGTTTTATGAATGTGGTGGCTGGAGGGTGTTTGTGGTGGCGCGTATGTGTGGATCTTGGTTTGCAGCAAGAGAAGCTGGAATAATCCCTCCCTGGAGAGGAGCTGAGATTAGTGCCACAAGCCCACTCCACCCACCTATTACATAAGAGCAGAGAAACTGCTGAACTGAGCCTCTGTGTAAGAGCGAGACAGAGAAAGTGAGATCATGCCTAGGCTGATGCGTTGATTTGAATGTAAATCTTTCCAGGTCTACATTGTGGTTGCCTTGGCAACACCGCACATGAATTCTCTTTCAGTGTCCCATGCATTCTTTATCCTGGCAGACCCCACAGCCCCAAATTCGCTTGCACTTAAAACTCATATGTATTGTGAAGGGATGAATGCCTCCTCAAGAGCAGCTCTGTTATAGTAACCTCCGAGGCAAATTCACGAAAGAGAGCAGCAGAAAGTATCCTTAGGGCAGTTTTATGGTTCCTATGCACTCACAGCTTCTGCATTCACTGCAGTTAGAGTGATCTCATGTTTAAGCCTCTGTATTTATACCAATTTGGCTCAGTATGGTAGCAACACATGCCAGGAGGCAGTTTCCGCCGCAAGGGTCCATGCCACCAAGGACCTCCTCGTCCTCACTGTCCGTAAGGCACTGCACCGGCCCCTCATGCAGAACCTTGCTGGTGGTGAGGCCACATGATCCCTACCATAAAACCCGGCAAGGATACGTAGGCTGCCCAGCCACCAAGGCAATTGCTGAGAAACTGTGGCCTTAGGCCTGGCTCCAGGCAGGGTACACAATATAGTGCATTGTGTTTCCATAGGAGATTTTAGACCGCGTTAGTCTGGGTCTTCACTCCACACCCGTTTGCCTTAGGAGACCCTACCAGGAGCATACTGCTCCTGATGACATAGCTCTGAAGAGCCCTAGGCCTCAAAAGAAGCTCGAAGTGGAGCCACTACTACCAAAGAGCCTGTTGAAGTGTTTTGGGCATCTGATATGGATGCCCCCTGGCTGCCTCCCATTGGAAGTGTACCAGGCATAGCCAACAAGATCCGTTCCTCCCTGTAGGTCCTCCCAGGACCCGCTGGAGGGATTATAGAAAGGCTCCATTTCCCAAAAGAACAGGGCTGTTTAATACATGAGCACAATTAGGCTAATGCATGAGTTAGCATATGAGGCCTGTGTTATATAATAGGAACATTACTTGCTTTTTTTGCTGGTGATGTTTTTAAAATAAAATAATAATTACAGCTATATACAATAAAATCTGATCTAAAATAAGATTTCAGTTTAGGCAGTGTAGTTATTAATCATTTTCATTTTCGGCTTTTATGTGATCGACCCGCTCAAGCCTAAAGAGAAATATAAGCAATGATCCAGGCCACACTAACATGCACATAGCTCTGACAGCAGGGGTACGACCACCACTCAGTAGCACAGTCCAAACCCATTAAAAGGCACAACTGTGATGAACACAAAAGTGGCAGTAGGAGCACAGCACAATTAATCCCCACACGCAGATGGCCTCTAATGCGCTGCACTCACTGTTTACACTACGCCATGCGTAGGGGTTTAGATGCACGCAATGCAGTGGCATGTTTTCCTGAATGTCATGAAGGCATGTTGCCCTCTAGTGGCAGGGCCAAAAAGAGTTAACTATGGGCATGGAGGGTTTGCTACCCTTTCTTTTGCTACCCTACCATCTTCTCCTCTTTCTAGTTCTCTGCGGTATGAAGTACTGCCAAATTAATAATGTTGTTCTGTAATCAGTTTTACATACTGTAAGGAAACCATAAAGCTATGTCTGTGAAAGATAATTAGGGATCTACTAGAATATGATATTTGCAAAATAAATATCAGATTGATTTTCTGTATAATTGATATGAGCGTATTTCTCTGCTTTTAGATATTAGATATTTAGAAAATGCATAATTCTTAAAATTATCTAGGTCTTTAAATTATGTAGTATTGTAATCACTGTCTGAACAATACTTTATTGTAGCAAATATTTATTGTACAGTACAGCAAATGTTATGTAGTGTATAGGAAAGCTAACAAAGCAAGCATAGCCTTCTTAGTTCTCAGCAATGATACCCTGAAAACGTAATTGTGCCTTTCTGTTCAGTTCTTATAGCACAATTAAGTGAGCTTATTGCTCAGCTCATTTTTATTGTTTCTCTTTTTTGGCATAAACATATTTCAAAATATTATAGCAATATATATTTTTTAATGTACTTGCTTATTTTTTGACAAAGATTAAAGTAACTAAACTTTTAACTTGCAAAATGCACTAAACCATGATGCTATTCATGAAGAACCTTCTGGTCCCTTTAACTGTATGCTTGGAGCAATTGCCTCCTGTTTCTAGAGAATAGTGGTCTGGACCAGGGTGTTTCCATTCCCAGTTCTGTTCTGGCGACCCTTTGCTCTTCTGTATTTTCTGTACCTCACACATGCCTGACCCAGCCAGCGGGGTGCTTGTTAAGTAGTAAACGACTTCAGGTGTTCTTGATGAGGCAGTGCACCAAAATCTGCGTAATGTTGGGTCGCCAGTTGGGAATGTTGGAATTTCCAGTTCCAGATGATACAGCTTTAATATCAAGTACACAAGTGTTCAGTGCCATGCTTCTTTGGTCCTCAAACTGCTGGAATCTTCAGCTTTCAGCTACTTTTGTTTTCACTGGATAAATAATGCAAATAGTCTAGACTACTTAATGGCTGAGACATAATTAACAAATGCAATTGGAAGTTAAAACATCATACAGCAGCTAATAGGATTTAATATGTACTTACATGGATATAGATAATCTGTCAGTGCAGTTTATCACAGTGTGTCAGTAATAGTTTTCAGATTTCTTGAAAATTGGGTCAGAAATGATTCAGAAATGATTTGAAAAGCACAAAAACATTTACTTTATGATGTATTGTTGTATTTTCCCCATATCATGATGTCATATCATTATAGTCCAAATGCTCAGATATATAGTGACATACATTTCCAAACCCTGATTACTGTTATCAGTAATAAAGCCAGTTAGTCATTGAATATTGGCGTATTTACATTGCCCACCCGTAGTGTGAGAATAACTGGTACTTACCGTGAGCTAATGGGCTTTTGTAATACAGAGAGCAATTTGGGAGACACGGTAGCCCACTTTCTGTTGTCCTGACTTTGCCATCACAATAATCCTCTCACTGTTCCCACCTCTGTGATGCTGACCCTGGGTAAACTCTGGCTCTCCCTGTTCCAGTAACACAGGAGATTACCGGTCTACCCAGACCACATGCACATCCCAGCTCAGTCTTAACCCCTTAACATGAAGGCTTTTACCTATGAGTTGTTATCAGTGTCAATTAGTCATATTAAAATCCTTTTTTCAGTTTTGTGGCTGTACAAGGTGTCTTTAAACTAAGGAAACTCCCATATTAAATGAAAATGGTTTGTGGTTAGATCTAATTGAGTTAGATCCAAATTCAGACTATAGGAAAAGATGGAAACCTGTTAGGCCATCTTAAACGCTGCCATCTTTGATTCAGATCCAGGAAGGTAGGGTTGATTTTGGTTGAACTCTCATTTATACATCATTTCTCCACCGCACCATCCACCATTTTTTCAGAATTCTCCAGGCGTGAGAAGCCTTTCTGTTTCGCTCTGGACTGTGGGACAATAGTGTCCATGTTTTTAAATATACTTACCTTTGGCACTTGGAACTAAACCACATACAACATACTCAAATATAATAAAGATTTTATTGGTATTAAGTGCACATTTGTGACACACCTGCCCGTTCCTTCTGAAATGACAGTATTGTGATGCTGATTAACGAATGATTTTCCTGATAAATAGAGGTTAAAAACAGTCCAGAATTATCCCGAAAGTAAAATGAATGTTTCTGTTTGTCGCTGTTGTTTTTAAATGAATAGCACTCCATATTTAGCCTCGTAGCATTAGATGCATTGCTCTTTGCTGAGCAGCTGGTTGAGTGTTTTTCGGTAAGCGGGACACAAAAGCGCTGCCCTGAGGCTGCTCACATCGTGCAGCCGTGACCTCTTGATTTCATGCAGATTAAAGTGTTGTTCTCCATATACAAACTCGATTGTTCCAGTTGGTCCCTGTTTCTTGTGTAGTCTCTCAGTAAACTCTTAAAAGGCTTTACTGTATCCTTAGACCAGTGTTTGTACCAACCAAAGCTCTGGGTTGAAGGTACACTACGGGGCAGATCTGGGGTTTGCTATGGATCTGGGGTTTGCTATGAAGCCATAGTCACTATGGCTTCAGTAGTTATGGCAGTTTGCAGGGATTGCTGCAGGCCTAGAGGATAACAGAGGTTGAATAACTTGGTGGAAAGTGTTGTGGGTTGCAGTAACAGAAGTTGGTTAAATTGGTGCAATGTGCTGTGGGTTGGTTTCATTAATGCTGGCGGGTTAAACTGTGTAGGCTGGCTGTATGTTGATTGGTTAAAGTGCTTGGTGCAGTGGAGATATCAGACTTAGCTTTAATGCCTGCAAGGAATAATTAGCAAAAATCGAATTTACATCTAATTTATATGTACAGTTTTTCTTTTACCCAAGTATGGTTAATCAAGGCATGGTTTGTGTATTGAGTTTGCTTCGTTTGCTTTGTACAGGAGTTATGAAGCTGATGCGGCTAACACATAATGCAGTTATACATATATGCAGTGACATTATAAAAGGAGGTAAAAACACCAAACACCAAACACCACAAACAATTCCTGTGTTTTTTTTTTTTTTATTTGAGTAGAAACAAGCCTGTTCTCAACTGGCCGAAAGATGAAAAATTAAAAATAGAAAAAAAATGGATGAGTGGATGAATAAGAAAAAGGTACATAGATAAAAAACAATGAAACTGTAAATATAATAGAAATGCAAAAACTAAAGTCAGAAATAAATTAATAATAATTAATTTTTTAATGATAAAAGTGTAAATAAAAATGCAAAAAAAAGCAATACAGCAAATACAAAATTAGCATTCCAGTAACAAGAAATAAAAAATCATTACAATAAATAAATACATACATACATACATACATACATACATACATACAGGATATAGAGAACGCTAGTTGGATCTTATGAGATTAAAACATAATTTGCTGGATAATCTATCAGGCACTCAGAATTGTATGAAGGTTCTAAAACATTAAGATATTTAAAGAATAATAATTATGTCCTTTGCTGTTGTAAAGGTAACAGGCAACAGAGGAGTAATGCTAGAAGTGGTCTAATATAATTAAAAATATGTTTCCTGCCCATGTTAATATTGTTGTGGCAGAAGATTTACTGCTACAATGGATATATGATGAATGAGTTATAAGCTGAGTTAAATCTAATGTGGTTAAATGTTCCATGAATTCAGTAGCTTTTGTATTTTAGCAACATTGAAAATGATAATCACCAATGTGAAGAATCCTACCATAATTAGTTATGGAGATGGACAATAAGTCAGACAATTCTGATGCAGCACCGCTGAGGCTTATTGTAGTTCGAATAAAGAAGCAGCTGTTAGTACCAGATGAGTTACTGTTTATTTTTTTTCAGTTCTCTGTTTTCACCTCACATTTTACTGCCTATCATGGCTGTTCTCAGACCCGTGGAAGTTCATTGCCGGTCATCTGGAGGCAATTTTTCTGAACTAGTCTTACAGTCCAGCAGTGCAGTAACCCTTAGTCATCATTTCTTAAACAATAAATAGATCAAATAAAAGAGTTAAAAGTATATAAAATGATTATATATATATAATCATATTATATATTTTATTATATATATATAAAAATATAAAATATATATATATTATTTTTTCCCAATTCAGGCTAAAAGCTAGGCTAAAAAACAACAAACATATTGGGAGGGTTGCCAGTTTTGCCCCATAGTGGACAAACCTTTTCATAACAACTCTTCTTACCAATTAGCATTTTGCAAACTATGTGCCTGAATCGTCACATGCTTGCCTCAAACTATGTCGATTGGTTTTGCAATCTTAAAAAGACATTTCATACCTTTATCTGAATAAAAAGGACAAAACTACATTCCACAGATGTCGTATTACCTGCCACCGTAATGCCTGATTCTTGTTTGTACTTGTGTCCATATTTTTTATAGATGTGAGTATTTAATACATTTTCAGAAACCAGATAAGAAAATGCTTTTGAAAGCTACCTGAGTAGCTACCTGCATGAATGCAGTGCATAGTGCTGTTCTGTTGTTACTTGTTACACATATTAGCTTCATAGCTCCACAGCATAACTGAAGAAGCAAACACTAAGCATGTCTTGACTGCTCAACTACGTTACATTAGGGTTAAAGGGGAAGACTGCGTAAAAGCGATTTTTTGCCAAACTGTCACTTGAACTACCTTTACACAGTCCGCTGCCACACACATAGTCATGCACCTCTGTTTAGTCATGCACACTTGAAAGCACTCACAGTAAGGGGAGCTTTTCAACAGATCGAAACTTCTTCCATAGTTTTAAATTTATGAGAGACAGAAAGAGAAAGAGATGAAATGAGCACAGAGTTGTAATCATGTCTGATATTTTGGCCCATACCTGAATATAGGCAGAGAAACTAATCTAAAACTTGACCTGAAATAACCCACCAAGTTTGAAATCCAGAACCACAACCAACCGGATACAAAACAAATCTACAGATTTGTAATAGCACCTGAGAAGTTATTTTAGCACTCATTGCAAGTTGTCTTTAAATTAAATTTAATTTAAAATTAAAGCCTGGAATAAAAAATAAAACCTAATAAAAATAATAAACTATATTTACAGTTAGGCCTAATGATGGGCTGTGGGCTAGAGGTTAGGCACCAGCCTTGCACCAGCCTTGTGACCAACGGTTTGACGGGTCAACGGTTTGATCCACTGAGCCGACAGGACACAACTACTTTAGTTTTGAGCAAAGGCATCTAACTCCTATCTGCTCCCCAGGTGCTGTGGATAGGGCTGCCCATTGTTCCAGGCAAGTGTGCTCACTACCCCTTAATATGTGTGTGTGTGTGTGTGTGTGTTTGTGTGTGTGTACGTGTGTGCGTGTATGCGTGTATGCATGTGTGTGTGTTTGTTTGTGTTTGTGTTTGTGTATGTGTGTGTGTGTGTGTGTGTGTGTGTGTGTAGGTGACCGCTGCCCAGTTTTGTTACACCATTACTAAGATGTGGATTCAAACAGGACCTCTATTATAACAGGGGCAGGTCCATATTGGGTGAAGTACTGGAGGTAATTCAGTCCATAATTATTTCTTAACAGACTTGTATAAAGTTCTGGACATGGCAGATTTGTGCTGGATTAAAATCACGGAGGTCGTCAGTAATCGCTCAAATTATAGCACGTCCCCAAGTAAAGCTAATCCCACTGGAATACGGCTTAATACACCCCATACGGTGAGAGACCCTGGTTTTTGAGCTTTACACTGATAACAATCCAGATGGACTTCTTCGGGCCCAACGTCCATCATTTCCATGAACAGTCTGAAAGACTGAATCCGTTCCCTTTTAAAATAGCATCCTGAAAGTTGGTAGTGTGGATAAACTAGGATAATGGATTGTTTCATGTTGATTTTTTTTTAACCTCATTGGACATTGTTGTCAGTGCCCCAATGACTTCAGCATTGCAAGCTCTAGTTGTGCCCCATTTGTAGTTCTTCATGATTCAATCATTGTAAGTACATCAACAGATGGAGCATCTGAACTGAAGATCAGTGCAATGCTGTGTATGTGTGTTCATGTGGGGTGTAAGGTCATTGTCTGAATTGTAGGGAACAGGAGGCCTCTGGGAGGATTAAGAGCGGGCTGCTCACATGCTAGCTCAGGCATCTGGCACACGCACACACATACAGGATTGTACTGCTTCAGTGAGCACACTCCACTCAACATGTCCATGGAGACCAGAGGAGTTTTACTGCACTGTAAGTTGAGTAGAAATTATTTCCATGTTTTTAACTTTGTCTGTGATGGAGAAATGTTGTAACTGGAGTCAGAGGGTAGGTCGTAATGGTGCCAGAACTTCTGTCATTTAGTACTCACTGTAAAGAGCAGTACTTGCACTCTGTTTCTTTTTTTTTTTTTTTACAGCCGCTGCATCTCCCACGTCTCTCCGAGAGCGGAGGATTTGCATAAATTGGGGTATTTGGTAGTCACATTTGGTGCTTGTCTCCTCTAGTTCATGTTTGTTCAGTGCCAGTAAACGGTGCTTGGAATTTTATTCCTTTAGCATATTAAAGTTTCCTCTGAATAATGTGTGAATGGTGATGGTCGTTTGTTTACTCTTCGCTGTTGATATGTGAAGCACATCCAGCACGCTGAGGTTTTGGAGCAGCCGGCCAATTGTGGGCAAAAGCCGCTAGATGGCTGTCATTAGGCTTTATTTAAATGCAAATGAAAACTCTCTCTTTCTGTCTGCGATGGCTCAGGCTCCTGGCCTCAGACATGCTTATATTGTTGGAAGCAGAATGGCTGCTTTGTTCTCCTGCAACTGCAATATGGTTCTGACATCCAAGCAGCTTCACTCTCATCAGGGCAAAACAAAGTCCTCATGCATTTTTGAATGCCATCATTTTCTGAAACATGGTCGTTTTGTTTCTTGTGGAGCCTGTATTCATTTTCTGCATTTTTGTACGTATGTTCTAAAGACTCAGTAAATCCAAGGTTTAAAAATCCATTCATGCCAATCCAAAGGCAGATTGAAACCATTGGGATGGCTTTGATCCCAGGCTTTTTATGTTGCAGGATGGTTGGGCTGCATGATATATTGTCTGCAATACTGGCCCTTACCGTACTGATATCAGAGAAGGCTGCACTGTAATCAAGGGGTTTGTTATTATAGGCTGTCTTCACCAAACTCAAACATTCAATATGAGTTTTCTGCATTCTGATTAATCAAGGCCATCACATCAAGTCATATCCGTGTCACATTACGTTTTCACCAATGTGTTTTTTTTCTTCTTTCTTTACTTTTCTAACGGAGAGAGAGAGAGAGAGAGAGAGAGAGAGAGAGAGAGAGAGAGAGAGAGAGAGAGAGAGAGAGAGAGAGAGAGAGAGAGAGAGAGAGAGAGAGAGAGAGAGAGAGAAAAGACAGAGAGAGAGAGAGAAAGAGACAAGACAGAGAGAAAGAGACAAGACAGAGAGAGAGAGAAAGAGACAAGACAGAGAGAAAGAGACAAGACAGAGAGAGAGAGAAAGAGAAAGAGAAAGAAAGAGAGAGAGAGAGAGAGAAAGAGAAAGAAAGAGAGAGAGAGAGAGAAAGAGAAAGAAAGAGAGAGAGAGAGAAAAGACAGAGAGAGAGAAAGAGACAAGACAGAGAGAAAGAGACAAGACAGAGAGAGAGAGAGAGAAAGAGAGAGACAGAGAGAGACAGAGAGAGATCGAGAGAGAGAGAGAGAGAGAGAGAAAAGAGAGAGAGAGAGAGAGAAAGAGAGAGAGAGAGAAAAGACAGAGAGAGAGAGAGAAAGAGACAAGACAGAGAGAGAGACAGAGAGAAGAGAGGGAGAGAGAGAGAGAGAGAAAAGACAGACAGAGAGAGAGGGAGAGAGGGAGAGAGAAAAGACAGACAGAGAGAGAAAGAGAAAAGACAGAGAGAGCGAGAGGGAGAGAGAGAAAGAGAGAGAGGGAGAAAGAAAGAGAGAGAGAGTGAGAGAGAGAGAGAGAAAGAGAGAGAGAGAGAGAGAGACAGAGAGGGGAGAGAGAGAGAGAGAGAGAGAGAGAGAGAGAGAGAGAGAGAGAGTGTTTTTAATAAAGGTTAGAGCAAACTGACCCAGCAAACAACCAACAAAACTCAGATGTATCTGGCTATGATAGTTGGGAAACTTAAATCTGGAATGTTCTTCTATATTTACACTGTTCTAGGATGTTCTCCGACATTCACACTCCGACGTATTAGAATGTTTTCTTCCATTAGCATCGTTATAGAAAGTTATTTTCCCTTCACACTTTATTCTAGATTGTTTTCCATCCCTGACACTTTTTAGAAATGTTCTCCCCCCATTCACACTAAGGGTCTACTCTGCATCCTGGTTTATTTGATTTCTCACTTATTTTCAGAATTTTCTATAAAACAGCTGCAGTTATTATAATTAATGATTCCTCACCTCCGATCTCCCGGACTCCATTTCCCATTACCCACCACTGCCACCATCATCACAGCCGCAACTGGGGTGGAAACTGAAACTAAAATAAGCTAGCGCTAAATAAAACCACCATATTACATAAATTATATAAATCAAACTTGTGAATATGAATGCTTTTATAGGCTGTAGTAAGTGTCACATTCATCTCTCATACCTCTTCCAAGGCAATGAATTTGCCCATTTATGACTTTTGGCTGAAAACTGAAAGTTCCACTTTTGACCATTGTTGAGAATTTTCATTGGCCGTAATTTGGTGCACTGCTAATTAGAACATCTTCGAATTGAAAGGACCCGACTAAATTTACCTTGAGCAGGGCACCTGACCCTGGCCCCCTGTGTGGTGTGAAAAAGGTTTCCCGCTGCTGCAGACAAGTGTGCTCACTGGCCTCTAGAATATGTGTGTGTGGGTGTTTACTTCATGGATGGGTTAAATGTGAAAGATAAATTCCTCTTTGTGGAAGCACAAATGGCAAAATGTCTGTAAATGCTAAATTCAGAGATTTATTATTGTGTAACAACACTGTGAAGTGTATTGTGAATTATATGTGGTGTAACCTGTGATGTGATCTTATTAGCAAGCTGTAATTATTGTTTTTGGTCCGAACAGCGCGCTTTGTGGCTGTGATCATCTTATATTTCTACAGCTAAAGCGGCAAACTGATATAGCTCTGGAGTTACTCACTATCAAAACCACTGTTTCTGAACTGACTGATGCTTCTGCCACCGCATGTCCCTTACATGGAAATCCTGGCTTGTGTAAGGGCAGGCCTTACAGGAGGAGTGACATATGGAGCCTGGATTTGAGGCCGGGTGACTTCTACACTCTATGCATTATGGCTTAACATAACTGTCACTTTCTACATCTGTGTTCACGCTGTAGAACATAGTTTTGCAGATGGTCCATGTGCAGTCCTGCTGTCTTGATCAAATATGTGTCTAGTTTTGTAAGCTCTGCTGAATTTCTTTCCCGGTATTATTGTGGCTGGATGGTCCACCGTGGGTTTATAACTGTTCCCTATATCAGTTTTCAAAACAGTGCCTGTTGTTTCTGTTGAAGTTGGTGCTTTTATCTCAATTGAACTTTCTACTATAGGAAATGTAGAAACACTAGCTGTGTGTCTCAAGTGTAAGAGAGAGAGGCTGCATTTCTGACCGTGAAAAATACTCAATCTGCTCCATTTCCATCTGTCGTCCCCTGGGCAATGTCTGGGGCTTCCTAACTCATATCCTGCCAATGTTAAGGGTGTTATTGCTGTTGGGAGCTGCTGAGTCAGAGTGGCGATTTCTGCACCTTTTGGACCTCCAGGCCCTCTTCAGCACAGCCTGTCAGCCAATCAGCAAGTAACATAACACGCTCTGCAGTTTGCTATAAATAGAATACAATGAAATAAACTGCCTACTGAATATGTTAGCTGGCCAACAAAAGTTTAAAGCACTACATTACATATCAAATTATCTGTTATGTAATAGAGCCATTTACCCATGCAAAAAACGAAAAGTTTTTCTATTGGTTGTCATGGTTTATGTAACCTTTGACTAAAGAACTGAAAAAATCTTGGTGGAACTCACTGTTTTTTAAATTTTGTTGTCCAATATGATGTTCTTATCTTTAGCATTAGGAACAATGTCTTGTGTGAAGATGCCAGAAAAATGAGACAAATCAGAAAAATGAGAAATAATTATCTAGAGATATGTGGATCGATATATAAGTAATAATAATAATAATATTATATATATATATATATATATATATATATATATATATATATATATATATATATATATATATATATATATATATATATAATAGTAATATTAAATTGCCAGTCAAATCGTCTAGAATGGTACTCATTTCTAGGCAGTATTTGTACAGAGATATGATGTTTCCATGAAAAAGGAAGAGAAAAAGAATAAGTGAAATAAACCAAAAGGCCTTATGTCTGCCAAATGTACCTGGTGTACCTACTTTTTAGACAGGCAGAGAGTCACATTGTGGACCTTTTCTAGGCTGTGGTTACTCCTTTAAGCCCTGTTCTTGCAATGTTCTTCATTGTACAGCCTCAGCTTATTTCTAGCCGGTCTATAGAAGGAATGAGGGCTGAATGAACAATACATAGATGAGTTCAGATCTGTATGTTTGTGGATTGGGGGGATTTAAGGGTCTGCCCTGAGAGAGTACATGCACTTTGGTGGCTGTCAAGTAAAACAAACAATAGGATTTAGTAAGGGCTAAAATTGAATGGGACTCTATGAGACAAACGTAGGATGGCAAAAAATAGTCTGATAAGTGCAGGTCAGACCAACATTGAATTTGTACTTGGGGGGTATGCCCTGAGTGTATGTGAAACAGTCTCTGTTGGTCGAGCAGAAGTACAGCAGATGGATGTACAGTTTTTCTTTCCTTTCGTTCTCAGTGTGAGGGAGTAGCAGACAATAATCATTTTACCAGAAAGAAGTATACATTGGGTAACAATAGTGTTGCCCGTTGTGCGATTACTACCTAACTACACTATGTACTATGCAAAAACAAACTCTGGTTAAAACCAAAGTGGATGGTTCTGGTCAGAATAGAGGGAAGAGAGAGAGAGGTACAGCTCTAAGACCTGGTCCTTCTTGTGTTAGCCATTTGTGAAAATGTTCTCGCCTTGAACATCATGGACCTCAAAATGCATCTTTGGATGGTCAGGACATAAACAGGTTGAGAAACACTATTTCACTGTGTGCTGTCCTCCTGAATCCTCTGGTGCTTCCTCTTTTTAAATGTAAGCTTCTAAGATGTTTATTCATCAGTATGACTTTGAACAGACTCTATAAATTGATCACTTTGTTTTAACAGAGGTAACTACATAGGCAGCTATTCCGCTTAGTAAACATCATTATTACAGGTGTTTTTACACATACTTGCGTCACAGAGACCAGTCTTAGTTGCCTATGACATAACTTTGGTTTAGTCCTTTTAGAAAACTGGCTTTAGCTATGACAGTTTCAGCAGTTACTGGGGTCGGGGGTGCGACTGTCGTGGGTGCGACTGTCTCATAGAGTTCAAAAAGTAATTCAAAGATAGAAAGAAAATAGCCCTCCTAACAATCACGCAAGACGTCAGACTTGGCCCCATCAGATAAATAGTACTAATAGCTTTGAGAGTTATGTAATGTGTTTGAAGGTGTGGAAAAATACAGCTGCAGAATTCTTTGCAAAAATGAAGCAAGGGCTCTAAAGAGAGTAGTGATAAAGTGATATCTGTGGTGAAGACAATTAGTGGACACATTAAATGCCAAAATGTTTGATAATGCATTTAGTTGTTTACGGCTTGTTTTCTTTATGCTGAACTTGTACATAATGGCTGTTCATTAAAAAAATTAACGTGACGGGTGGTCTCCATCTTTGGTACTGTACTGTAATATGTCGGACCTTGTGAATGAAAGTGTCTGGAGCATGTAGTACAGCTTATATTGCCTGACTGTCAGTGTGGATAGTTGAAAGTGCTTAGCTGAGCTTGCTAGAAATGTATTTCTAATCACACTTCTGACAGAAGTGCTCAAATTAATCTGCTGCTCTGCTGTGGGTAAATCTCCAATCTCCAGGCCTCTGAGCTTTCCCTCTTTCTCTCTCTCTCGCTCTCTCTCTCGCTTATACCAGAAATGTGTGGGGGGTTTTTCCCAGACACCAACAAATCAATCTAATAAATTGCCTGCATTTAATTTGGTGTGTTGCCAGCGAAGGATTAGTTTGTGTGTTAATCCGAAAGTCCGGTTACAGCAGTGTGAAAACTGGAGCAAGAAGTAACAATGTGTCCCTCACATCCTGCCTGTCATGTTTGTTGCTTCTGTTTTTAAAACTGCTTATAATAATCAAAGGGCCGTTGTTACATTAACGTGTGACGGAATCACATTCGGTTTTCGTTTATCAACATAAAGAGCCAGCTGTAAAAACACCCCAGTATGCATTGTCAGTGTATTACGTACGAACCACTCAAACCAAAGGTGTGTCAGAGACAACACTTAACACTGTGTTTAACACATATAAACAGAATGGGTTTTTTGTTGCCTATATAGTTATGTGAGTCCAAAAACATGACTAGCAGGTGGGAGGATAGACAATGCAATGAAAGTTTGACTATCCAGTCATGAGTAAAACAGAAATGGCTAGTACTATCAAACCTCATTGTGCTACACTGGCAAGAACCTGTTGATACGATGTGTATCATGATGCACAGAATATGATTCAATGTACTGCGATGTACTGTTTATTGTAAGCCAGGAAATTTATCATCATTTTTAAACTGTAATTTTAGGAAAACTGTCCCAGTGCAATAAAGCACACCACCATATTGTCACTGTCCAAACAAAAACCAGTATATCCAAAATGGCCACTTTACAGGAGAGGGCAAAAACTAAATTACTTTTAATGGAATTCAATGGAACCAGACTTTTTACCAAGCAGTTTGGGTCATTTCTGCTGGTCCATTAATCATTTAATTTCCATTCAGTCTGCACAGCAACTAAAGTGTGTTCAGACGATGTACCAAAGTAAAAACCCACAAAAATGGACAGTGACAATATGCATAGGGTTGCTAATGCTAGCGTTAGCCGTGCACCCGTACACTACTTGTTTTTGGTGATTGATACATTATCGCAAAACACAATATTTTGATATTCAAGATTTCCAATGTTTTCTTATACCCCTTTTTGCAACTCAGTAAAAGGGTAAATGTAATAACGTCAAGTTTATCCAAATATGACCCAGACACAAAACACATGTCTATGGTGTAAACACACAGAAACAATAAATAGCAACTGCTTAACCTTCTTATTGGTCAAGCAGAATTTGCAGTCTGTCTGAAATTCAATCTGGAATAAATTAGAATTTCTAAGCAATAGGAAGTGAAATCTTGAACGTGGCAGTTCAAAATTAACAGTGTCATTTTCATTGCATTTAGGTGCTGAAAAAGCGTTTGGGAGAGATTGTGTCTTGTTATTGTCTTATTACATTTGATTCTATAATTTTTTTACATTTAAAAAAAAAAAGAAATTAATAATATGGAAAGGTTTCAGACCCAAGCTACTTTGAATACTGAGTACTTATTTAGAACTGCAATGTAATGTGCCAGCATCTATCAGCTAAGGACTGTTCAGGTTGAGAATGTAACTGAATAACAAGCACATTCATTTCTTCACAGTTGATTGGATGAGGTGAATGTACATGAAAGAGCCCTGTTCAGGCTCAGTGCAGCAAAGCACTGGTTGGTTACAGTGTATAAGCAGTTTGTTTTTAAGTTTAAAAGTCTCTTTGTTTCTTCCTTTTGATTTTCTAGATATCCAGGAGTTTTATGAAGTGACCCTGCTGAACACTCAGAAGAGCTGTGAGCAGAAGCTGGAGGAGGTGAACAACATGGCAGAGCAGTGGGAACACTCGACCACTAACTCTTCTACCACACACCCACAACCAGCCTGCGCACAGCCAGAGGTGAGAGAGAGGAGATACTTAGGAACGTACACTCACTCACTTATGCACACAGCCTGGCCTGTAAACACAGATTGCATATATAAGGAAGGAGTAAGAGGATCTTTTCAATAAACTGACCAAACAAGTGCAGTTCTTCTTGTGTGAGTGATGAGGTGGTCCCTGTGGGATTTCCGTGCTGCGCCTCTCTGATTACTACAGTGGGTCCTCGTATACCTATTCTAATTGAGCTGAATCCTGTCACGTCATCACTCCAAACTAGTGATAAAAGGGAGAACGTGATTTACTTGACTCCGTCATATGGCAGTGGAGATACCTGGCTCGCTGCTTGAAATGATGGGGGGAGTAATTCTCACATTGAGAATAGACTGCCAAAGTATTACTGTCGCAGTAAAAGACCCTTGTATGCAGGATTTCATTGGAAATTAATCAGGAAGCAATAGAGTGCGAACGCAAGATTGACACAGCAATTTCCTTGGACAAAGTCATATACAGTTTCAAGGAAATGATAAGGAATGCTTATGTGTGAACAGCCAAAACAAAGTCAGAATTCTTTGTCAATGGCACAGTTCAGAATAGAATGGCTTTGTATAATGGGACTATAACTGCAAATGTGAACATGTGCGTCATAGTAAAATAGGGTTACATTATTTGAATGATGTAAAGCCCGAACATTACCAATAAATCTATTCTAATAATGCTTTGGTTGAAAAATTATTTGTTGTTATCTCAAAATCATCATTTAAAGAAGTGCCAAATCTCAGGAACTTCACACTATCAATACTGTATATTAGTCAACCAAAGCAAACAAACTGTCATGTGCTGTCAATTGGACAACACAACCACTGCTAACTGGCATAACTATATTCAGCAGTGAAGCTTCAAGCCAGAAAAAGAGTCTTCTTGGCCAAAAGCTTGTAGCCTTGTTTCTAGAAACTATTAGCAATTCAAAATCACAGTCTCAATATTGGTAAGAACAATTGTGTTTGAATATTTTTCATTCAGCTCTAGTTGCAATCTTTTTCTGTCCAATTTTGATATTTGATTATTTGTACATGCCTGTTCTTGTATATATATGAACAAATGCATATATGTATATATAAAACATGTATATGCAGATGTGTATATGAAAACATGGCATCCAAACAAATCAGAGCAACAGGTGCATCAGTAAAGGGTGATACATTTTAGCCATGTACTACACAAATGTATGGATAAAGATTTATGAATTTGTGAAGGTAGCACAGAGAATTATTTTGTCTTTTTTGGTGAACAGTTGTTTGATGGTGTCAGCATGTTATGAAATTCACATACAGGACCGCATAGAATTAAATAATTAAATAAATAAATAAATACATAAATAATTAAGTATGAATTAGTGAGTAGGCAGATAATTTTTTTGGTATATGTATAATGTAAAAGATTTTTAACAGCTACTTAGGGCTCGATGGTCCCATGGTCCAGAGAATTATTGTTCATTGTTACTCTAATACCAGCTAGGCTAGTTACAATACCTCTGCCTTCGCAATCACAGTTTAATTAATGTCCTCTACAACTCGTGTGATATATTTAATCACAAACAGCACACAAACTCACGTACTGTACAACCTTTACCTTGGAACTGAATTGAAATGCAATGTAACAAACACCTGTGGTGTTTCAGTATTCAGGTACTGGCAATGGGAACGGGTAACTGAGTGCTTAAGTGCCTATGCACATCCCTATCCAAGACATTTAGTTCATCCTCTGTTTCTGTGAGACCTGTAGCTTTGTTACAGTGACCAAATGAATGGGGAGAGTCTTCTGTCCCCAGAGGAAGACAAACAGCCTGGAGGTGCTGAGAGCAAATTCTGTCATATGCTGCATATCTCTGCCATCCCCATTCTGTCCTGTAGCATCTTACAAATTGGAATGACTTTTGACCTTTGGTAATTCCAGGGCTTGTTTTGTGTGTGCGCACGTCTGCGTGTCTGTCCTCTGCAGCGATGCATGTTCAGAAAGCAAGAAGGCAACATTCTAATTAAGGTAAACAGAAGCAGCACCGACTTTGTGAGGAATACGAATGTCTCCATCTGTAAACCTGACACTACTGCTGAATAAGATTGCCTGTTCTCAGACTACCCTTATTGTCTGCTTTTGAAGACTACAGCCTATATGATAACTAAATTCTTAGTTAGCCAAAGAAACTGAAACAATATATTTATATGCATAACCTGGCTAAACTACAGTGTTGAAGTGACACAGCTATTATTATTACGTACATGTATGAAATTCCCACCATTTAAAAATAGAAGTATCTGTTTTGTCCTTTTGAGATAATGTTTCAGATATTAAATGGTTGTGTGTGGCATATGGTTGATGTGGTGCAATTGATAACACCACAACCTGTAAGTGAACTACCACCACATGTGGGAGACTAGTTGGCTGTGCTGTGCTACACTAATAAGAATCCTAGGTAAGACTCCTAACACTACATGAGCCCACCTGTAATACGATTAAGCCTTGTCTCTCTCTCTGGATAAGAGCATCAGCTAAATGCCATAAATATAAATGCTTCAAGCTGTGCAGTGGCCAGTTTTTACTATTTGTAAACCAGAGAAAATGAGGAAACAAGTATGTGTGTTAAGTGAGCTAAAATTGCTATATCTGCACACACTATTCATGCACACTATATCCACTTCTGTCTTTATTACCTGGTTCTTCATTGGCCAGGACCCCACAATATCAACGCAGAGTCAGTATAATAAGGGTACTGGATCATTCTCAGCACTGCAGTGACACTGATGTGGTGGTGGTGTGTTAGTGTGTGTTTTGCTGGTGTGAGTGGATCAGACACAGCAGTTCTGCTGGAGTGTTGAAACACCTCAGTGTCACGGCTGGACGCTGGACTGAGAATAGTCCACCAACTAAAGCTATTCAGCCAAGCTATCCAGCAGCTTCCTTTAACCACTGATGAAGGACTAGAGGATGACGACGCCAATTCTGCAGCAGCAGACGAGCTCTGACTGTACATCTACAAGTTTAACCAGCAAGGTATGAGTGTTTAATAGAGTGGACAATGAGTGAACACTGTGTTTACACTCCAGGTGCACTGCTGTGTCTAAACCACTCACACCAGCACAGCACACACTAATACACCACCACCATGTCAGTGTCACTACAGTGCTGGGAATGATCCACCACCCAAATAAAGTCTGTGGGGCTCCTGATCATTTATGAATGGGGTTAAAGGAGGATAACACAGTATGCAGTGAAACAGATGGACTACAGTCTGTAATGGTAGAACCACAAATTGCACGTATATGGTAAGTGGAGCTGATAAAATGGAGAATCAGTGTATCAGATACAAGGGAGTGTACCTTAAAAACTGTTCAGTGTATGTATGTATTTACTTACAAATGGCAATAAAGAAGAACTTCCAGTCATCTTCCCAAAATGTGTGTACTATTTTGCTTTTTGTTTGCTGTCATAAAGCTGTTGTCATCTCAAATTAGTCAAATAATCCAGACCAATTCAGATCTTTAGTGCTTAAGACTCTAAGACTCACTGTATCATATATAAGCATTCATTTTTAAAGTGTGGGAACTGTATTTTTATTCAACCAGTTCAAACTGTTTATAGGCCTTGGTTTAAAAAGAAGAGAAGAGTTTCCAACATGTTTGATATAATGCAACCAGATCCTGGCATTTTTTAGCTTGTTGAGTGCTTTGTGTTATTTTCAACCACTAGGGGGGGATAGCTCTGTGTGGGCACACTTCACTCACACTCTCTCTGTTAAAAGTACTATTCAGCAATAACATGTTTATGACTTTTTCAAAATATAGCTTCTGTCACACAGCTTAAGGTAAACAACTTCCTTGCTACTTTAGAGTCTTTAGAACTTAAAATGAACTAACTATTAAAGTCATATTAAAAGGCCCAGTGTAATGCACGCCTCCTTCCCTATCCAGAAGCAGAATTCTGGAACTCTAATACAAGCAGATCCGTCTACATGGAAATCAAAACAACATAGTGCATTTATCTGCCTGTAGAATCATGCGATAGTCCGTCACACAATGCAGAGAACAGCCTGATGGGTTACAATCTAATCCATACACAATTAAAACTATTAATCATGATGAAGCAGAGTTCAAGTAAAGCTAATTATTACGAAGGGGTGCGTGATATGAGAATTGTGGGCTGATATATGATTTCAATGCATACATCTGATGACCTTAAGAACAGTGTTCATTTTGTGACTTTATATTTCCCACGTATATTATATATCATAAGAATGCTAATAGCTATTTTATAATACTTTATACTATAGTATACTGGTAATTCTTCTTGATACTAAATTTGCGACTTTTAGTTTATGAAAGTACAATTTAAGTACACTTAAGGTACAAGAGTAGTAAACCTTGGGTACACATCTAGTTCACATTCAAGTTTTATTTTGTACTGCAGCAAAACTAAGAGTAAACTCATGGATTTATTGTGTTAGCTATGTACTTGTATATCTTGATCAAAAGATTAAGTACAAGTATAGTCCATATATACTTAGACTTTTCTGTATATATATATATATCAATATGAGCCAAGCATGCTTCAGACTGATAATTACATAAAATACTACAGTATCTGAAAGCTACTAATAGCACACTTGAATAAGCTTCACTGTGTAAGCGGATGCTGATACATGAACATAAAACTGTTGGGACAGCATTTGACTGAAGCAGCATACAGAGAGTAGTATAATATTTATTTCTACTTTTTATTTGTTTCTAGTGCTGGACCAAATAATTGAATGCTTGAATATTTCTTAATTTATGCTGGTATTCGCTGGTATTCTTTATTTTACTGCTGAGAAGCATTGTATTTAGCTAATCCTGACAATTTTTAGATTGGAGGCTTACAGTGGGGAGCGAAAGATTGGGCAGCCTTGTTATTTTCCTGATTTACCTTTATAAAGCATTGATCCGTTAAATATATCATATAGGGGACCAACACAGTGATATTTGAGAAGTGAAATTAAGTTTATATGATTTACAGAAAGTGTGCAATAATTGTCTAAACAAAATTAGGCAGGTGCATAAATATGGGCACCAAAAAAAACCCTTTACTCAATATTTCGAGATTTTTCTTGGTCTGCCACTTCGAGCCTTGACTTGAACTGTGCCTGTGGTCTTCCATTTTCTCACAATGTTTCTCACAGTGGAGACTAAAAGCTGAAATCTCTGAGATAGCTTTCTGTATCCTTCCCCTAAACCATGACGGTGAACAATCTTTGTTTTCAGGTCATTTGAAAGTTGTTTTGAGACTCCCATGCTGCGACTCTTCAGAGAAGATGCAAAGAGGAGAAAAACTTACAATTGCCCCCCTTAAATACCCTTTCTCATAATTGGAGTCACCTGTGTATAGAGGTCAAGGGTCACTGAACTTACCAAACCAAATTTGAGTTCCAGTAATTAGTTCTAAAGGTTTTGAAATCAATAAAATGACAACAGTGCCCAAATTTATGCACCTGCCTACTTTTGTTTAACCAATTATTGCACACTTTCTGTAAATCATATAAACTTCATTTCACTTCTCAAATATCACTGTGTTTGTCCCCTATATGATATATTTAACGCAATTTTCTTTATCCAAACAATCAATGCTTTATAAAGGTAAATCAGAAAAATTAACAACGCTGCCCAAACTTTCGCACCCCACTGTATGTGTCACTTCATCATGTTTTATCATAAAAACAGGAAAAAATGACAATTACAAGGAATGTGATCTAGACTATAAAAAAGTTAGGCCTTACCCTATGCTAAATACTTTTTTTGAAAGTCTGAAGGAAGATAAGTTTTTGCAAGCAATGTTTGAACAAGTAAAAATAACTTTCGCTTCTTTTGCTGTTCAGAGCAACTTTCAGGTGAAGGAACTGAATGTGTCCTGAGCCATTTCTACAGCCACTGCAGAACTGAGTGAAGGAGATAAACAGAGATAGGTTTAGCTGATTCCTATAAAATATGAGTAGCATAAATCTGTACAAATTTAGCTGACTCATCAAGTTGTCAATCATAAAGATAAAACATAAAACATAAATCGTGAAGATTTATGTTCATTTCAAGTTATTTCCCTCATGAAGGAATCAAACTTGGCCTACTGAGTTCATAGTGGAATATGAACTTGGCTGTCCATTTAGTAATAAAGGTAAACAAGCTAAGAAATATGTTGCTAAATAAGCAAAAAATTGTGAAAGAATTAGATTTTGAACTTACTGCTGTATCATCACTCACTAAGCAGAAATCCAGTCAGACTCACCTTCTCTCCAGTCTCCTTATCCTCACATCTTCTAGCCTGTACGAGATGTCCCTGTATTTATGGTTATATGAAGTGTAATTATTATATGTTTAGATGATTGCTAATAAGACGTAATAATAATTTCATTAATTTTAAGAAAGTGCTGTTTCTGCCAAAGGGTCATTTGGTGATTGAAGTCATTCTTGATGACTTTTTAAAACAAACATCTGCAGATGCTGATATGATTCTGATATTATTGTGCAGTCCTATTTTTACTTGTAGGCCACATTAATGTTCAGCCAGTCTTGCAAAAACGGCACAGTTGGGCCAGATTTGGTAGATGCCTTCCCTGGCACAATTCTGAAGAGAATCTCCTGTAGACTGGGATTTAAGCCACTGCTGGTAGACCCGTATGACTAGCCCCATAATCCTTGTACAGAACCAACAGCAGGAGCCTGCAATTACTGCCACCTTAAACACGCAAGGTGACTCATTTTTTGTCCAGTGAACTTATGTTTGATTTTATGCAATAACAGAAGTGGCCATCACCACACATGCTGTTTGGGCCATGGCCCGTATGGCCCCTCTGTTCCATAACCCATGCTTCAACGATCAGCAAGTTGCTTCTTTGTTTGTAAAGTAGAAGCATTATTTTCACTGCTGTCATTCTGTCACTGAAATACAATGGCAGTGTTTTGATGGTGTTCAGTCTCCGGGGCTGCTTGTCTGCTCTGTATTAACCAGGCCATGCATGCTGGGTAAAAATAGCCCAGGGCTCAAAGAGCCAAACAAATGAGTTTAGTAACCGTGGCTCGGCAAAGGATCACTGCTAATAGATGGCCTGAAATGGGGTCACCCAGCAGGTACAATGATCACCAGTCCATTGAAGAGTCTGTCTTCACTGCTCTTTGCTCTTTTTCTGGCCTCAAAGGTCTGAGGAGAAAGATGGCCCTTAAAAACCTAAGAATGTGATCTGAATGCGAGATGCTCTGGTGCTGAGATGCCTTGCTATCACTATCATGTTATGTAAGAATCGTATGAGTGTGTCAGAGCAAGCAAGTGTGAAGCCGTCTGGCCTCACCAGAAAAAAACACGACAGTAGATCTGTGATCCATATGTGCGGTTTACTTGGTGCATTATGCATAATGTTTACGAGCACTAATCTTTCAGATGCTGAATTCTGTTTGATTCTGTAGAAATCATGTTGCAGCATGTCATTTCTAAGCATTCATAAATCAAAATATTTGTTTTCTCATGATTGTGCTCCGAGCAGGCCCATAATATTTCCTAGCTGGCAGTTTGATGTTTTTTTAGAGATACTGTAGCTAAATTATTTTATCAGAGCCAGCTGGATAAAGTTGAATAGAATTCAATGAGGAGAGTAGAAATGGATGCCCAGAACTTGTTTTTTTTTTTATTAATTTAATTTAATTAATCACCTAAGGCAGTTTTATTCAGGTTTATGATGGTATAGACATGCAGTTTATAAGCTCACTGGACAAAAAAATTATTTTATATATATATATATATATATATATATATATATGTGTGTGTGTATATATATATATCTATATATATATATATATATATATATATATATATGTATATATATATATATATGTGTATATATATATATATATAATAGTAAATAATGCCCCCAGCAATAACAGCTGCGATTCAATTTGGCATGTATTGGACAAGTTTCTGGATGTAGCCCACATCAATTTTTAGCCACTCTTGCATTAAAGAATTGCGCAGTTGGGCCAGATTTGGTGGATGGCTTCCCTGGCACAATTCTGAGGAGAATTTCCTGTAGACTGGGATTTTAGCCACTGCTGGTAGACCAGTATGACTGTATACTTCCATACACCTGCAGATCCAGCTACTTCCTTCACACTATGATCTTTGGGACACCCAAATTCAGTCATGAAGTGCAAAATCTGCTAAAGACACCAGTAAACTATATGTGGTGTAACAGGATAATGGTTAATGCATCTTTTGTGTAAGGTTCCAGTACTTGAATATAACTGGCCATGGTCTGATGTTCCCATGTTGAATATGTAACTGCTTTGGTCTCATCTGGATTTTTTCATTCCGTGTTACGCCCGGCAAATATCTTCATGGTCATGCGCCAGAGTCAAGTGTTTGCTATTGTCATTGAACCCAATTGAGGCACTTAACAATATTGCATAATAATGTCCATGGGGCTAATGGAGAGCAGTGGCTGGCTTCGTGCACAGCACCTACTTGAGGCCTGAATAGTTTAGCATAAAATTGAACAATTCTTTTCCCAAAGCTTAAATGTAAGCAATCTGTTGAGGCATGTCTGGGGTACGAAGTTAGCTTTTTTTAGTTGTACTAGAGCAAGCCTGAGGTGGCTGACAAGAATAGAGCAGCTTATATTCCATCGATTAGTGCAGTACAAACTACATCCCTTTATTGTCATACACTTGCCTCAAACGGTTCACATTTCGGTCACTAAACAGTGCAGAGCCTGTTAATAGAGGTATTTTTGGTTTGTTTTTTTAACAAACCACAAGCCTGGTTGCATTTTTAACAAACTGACAAATAATACCAGCCTGTTGCAGTACCTGGGTTATTAAATTATGGCTGAAAAGAATAAAAAACCCAATATACAAATAATAAAAAAGACCGGTTATAAAGTTTATGACCTAGAGAAAGAAAGAAGCCATGTGGCTAGAGTATAATCCTGCCAAGGTTGTGATGTCACATTGTTTACTGGACTTAACTTCAAAATTCAGCTTTCACCAAGAGCACTGAGCTGTTAGGTCATCTTAATAATTATTTTATAGATTTAACTCTTAAAAAATACCTAATACCTTATAGTTTAGAGGGACGTCTAAGAAATATCTTTTTGGAATATCACTTACAGCAGCCCTGAAGTGTGTTACAATTAAATGGAGGAATTCAGACCCCCCACACACATTCATAATTTATGGCTCATATGGATAATTTATGGATTATATTTATTAAGGCTGCAAAAAAGGCAAAGGAGCCCTGTGATGGATCTGTTAATACAGTGTAAGTTATGTTTTATTTATTTACTTATTTCTTTATTTATTTGTAAATGACTAAATGATTGATATTTAGATGATTTGTTTGGATATTATATTAAAGACCCTCTCTATGCTCTCATTTTTTTATTTGCCTTTTTTTTTCCATAAATTTATTTGAAAACATTATTTCGCTAGTGTGGGTATTTAACATTGCAGTGGATTTGCTATGTTGCTTTATAATATAAAAAATTCTGAACAATTTAAATGTGAAAAATGTATAGACATAACTGTAAAAGGAAAAAGTAAAATAAAAATCAAGTTAAACAACAAACTTGTTTATCTATAGAGTTATCTATAGAAATGGACAGATCTACCAAAACAGACTTCTAGGTGTCAGCTATGACTGTTTTAGTTATGCAACACAAGTAAATAAATTGCCGTAACTGTTATAAAGTTATTTGGAAGACTAAAGGATGTATTGTTGTGTTTTCTGTGTGCACAGGTGATGGAGAAGAGCCATGTGGAGCTGAGTGTGGAAGAGTCAGCACCGGACAGCAACACAAATGCAGAGGTGAGTATTATTTCCTGGCATACAATCAGGCAAACATAGTCACTAAAGAGATGCAAGAACACACACACGCACACACACACACTCACAACTACAATAATGCCAGAATAAAGCTGCTGCCTAATATATGGACAACACATGCACAGATGATGCGCCTGTAGAACACTTCACACCTACTTGTCCAGAGCAGAAAGCAACAGATTGCCATCCTGCAGTGTTTACAGTGGGGTGAGGTTCTGTAAAGCAGGCAGAGATCTTTCTCCAGATGCTGTTTTCTTCACATTCTCACTTTTTTGGCTAACATTACCTGAAGGAATACGATACCTGTCATAGTTACAGTGGATTACCTTAACATTAAGGGTGTTTTCACACCTGAACGTCTGGACCAGGCTTCGGACCAAGGTTCATGTATTTATTAGCTTATACACATTTGATCCAGGTGCTTTTGGCTTCCTGCTACAATACTGAGCACATTAAAGAGCTGGGCATGACATACCCACATCCTGTTGTCATCAGGTATGTGGGCTGTGATATTGATTGGTTTGTAGAAGTGCATGTGATATTGCTGTGTTGTGCTGTCTTTCTCTCTCTCTGCCTCTCTCTCTTTCTCTCTCTCTGTCTCATCCTCTTAGAAAAAAAAAGCTCTAAGATTCAGCATTTTTATCTGTTTTTTCAAGTTGAGTTTCTATCAGACCAGAGTTCATTGAAATATGTGGTTTCCCCATCCCCACTGCCATGGGTCATTTTCATTTCCCTTGGGTTCTTTTTCTTTTTGTATTATGCAGTGGGTAGTTTAAAGCAGACCGAGACTGTTCCTTTGGTCCAGACTGTGGTACAAGTCCCCGTTCACACCTCCTATTTTGGTTCGGACCAAACTGAAAAAAGTCAGAAGGTCCAGAGACAACAAAGTAGGTGTGAAAGCATCCTACGTGAAATAACAGACATCAGAAAACTCACTGAAACACATTATCTTATACTGTATCTGTAATCAACTCAAATGGCCAGGTACTGATGCAACTAGAAATTCCCAATGTAGTTCCATCAAACATTTGTGGACTTCAATATTCTCTATATTTTCTACGTTGTGTATTAAGCATGTTTCCTTTCCTTACTGTTACTGCGGTTATAGTGTTAAATACATCCTCCTAGTTTTCTTTGTGAAAAGAGCAGGGAACAGCTGACTAAAGTACTTGTGTGTTAATAATGCCAAAAGCCATGCCTTCCGTATCCCTGTTGAAATGTCAGCAATTATCAGCACTTAAGTTCTTCGGCTGTTTAAAGCACTTTTGGGCCAAAAGATTTTCAACATGTGTGTTGAACAATAGTGTCTTTTTTCACATGCTTTTATCAATTTCCATAACAGATTTTCAGATATATCACTGACTGCATTTACATGCACTGATAAATCTAATTACCTGATTTTTCTGAGTGATGCGTTTAATACATTTACATGTCCTTGGGTAATTAGATCATTGGAAAACTCTGGGTCTACGTGTGTCATGCAATAGTCGTGTTTCTGCTTTTCAACCAACCACATACACATGTGCAGACTGAGAAATTCAAAAGACATCAGAGTAAGAGTATGCATGCGCTGAAAAGCCCGATTCCTGAAGTCAAGCTCTCTTTATCAGCCTTAATCCAGTCTAAGATATTAGGGTATGCTGCTTACATGACCACTTGGATAACCAGATACCTGCAGAAATGAATTTAATAAGATGACTGCATCTGATTATGATCAGATTATTAAATACATGTCATGCACTGAGCTTTATATGACCATTCAGTGTTAGTTCTCAGCACAAGCTTTATTGTGTTCGATGTCATGGCTCATGTCACACGCTAACTTTTACTAGGTGTACTTCAGTTGGCTGTCATTCCATTGAACAGTGATACGTGACAATTGTGGTGCCGTGGCACTGTTATATTACTGAATGTGGGGAAAAGCCTTTAAATTATTTTATGTCTAGTTTGACTTTATGAAGTTAATAACCAGGCAACAAACCTGAAACAATATATTTACAGGATGCGAGATTGTTTTTCTGTTAACTTATAATTAGAGGTTCGATTAACTTTTTTCAATTGTACAGTTTTTTTTGTAAATTAACTCAGACCAAACTATTAATATTTAAGATACTAAATAATTTTAAGGAAATCGTGTTATACATTTAAGTTTAAGTGTAGTTTATTTTAACATCCTTTGCTTTTATTTTCTTAATAGAAAAGTATCAAAAAATACCTGGAAATATTTAGAAGGCGTTAAGGTGTCCACTAACTTTTGTCAAGAGTGTATTAAACCGAAATACCATCACTGTCCAAAGGAAAACAAGTATCTTCAAAGCGATAACTTTCCAGAAGAGGGCAAGAACATTTTTTACTTTCAGTGTAATTTTATATCTGCCCCATGTCTCTCTCTCTCTCTCTCTCTTTCTATTTCTCTCTCTCTCTTTCTATTTCTCTTTCTCTCTCTTTCTATTTCTCTTTCTCTTTCACTTTCTATTTCTCTCTCTCTCTCTCTTTCTATTTCTCTCTCTCTCTTTCTATTTCTCTTTCTCTCTTTCTCTTTCACTTTCTATTTCTCTTTCTCTCGCTCTCTCTCTCTCTTTCTCTTTTTCTCTCTCTCTCTCTTTCTATTTCTCTTTCTCTTTCTCCCTCTTTTCTCTCTCTCTCTCTCTCTCTCTCTCTCTCTCTCTCTCTCTCTTTCTATTTCTCTCTCTCTTTCTATTTCTTTCTCTCTCTCTTTCTCTTTCACTTTCTATTTCTCTTTCTCTCTCTTTCTCTTTCTCTCTCTCTCTCTCTCTCTCTCTCTCTCTCTCTCTCTTTCTCTTTCTCTTTCTCTCTCTCTCTCTCTCTTTCTATTTCTCTTTCTCTTTCACTTTCTATTTCTCTTTCTCTCTCTCTTTCTCTTTCTCTCTCTCTCGCTCTCTGTCTCTATTTCTCTTTCTCTCTCTCCCTCTCTCTCTCTCTCTTTTTATTTCTCTTTCTCTCTCTCTCTCTCTCTCTCTGTCTCTTTCTATTTCTCTTTCTCTCTCTCTCTTTCTCTTTCTCCCTCTTTTCTCTCTCTCTCCCTCTCTCTCTCTCTCATACAATAATGCCTTTAGTCACACTGGGCTCTGTTAATTGCTGAACACCAAGCAGCATGTCATCATCAGCAGCAGGCCTGTGGAGTATGCAGAGGCACAAACAAGAGCTCCAGATTTAGAGGAGCATTTTGTCTCATTTAAACATCTGCCTCTGCACTAACAGTTAGTTGTTTATCTCCTGTCTTGCAGGTGTGGGCGGGACATGTTTTTGCTTCGATGACTATAAAATGAATACTTTAATTGCTGTCATGCCACAGGCATGGGCATGTGTTTTATTTTATATATAAGATGTGTTCAGAGAATTTTAATTCTAATATATATTCTAATATAATGAATATAGCTAAATGGAATTGTGATGTAATATGCTAATTTCCATGCTAATATGAAAGATGGGCCATTTTTTCTAGGGAAGACACAAGAATGCTTCATATTGTGTGAGCGAGAGAAGAAGAAACAGAGAGAGAGAATGGATTGTAATTAGTAAGCTGATGCACTGTGTGTATCCTAAGAAACTGGCTCGTACTGACACAAAGCCCAGCGGTGTGACTGATGCCTCTAGTTGGGAGGCTGCACTCTATGCTATTAGCGTGTTACTAATGATTGAGGACCGAGCTGTGTGTGCACTTACGTGTGCATATATGCTGTGTGTGCCGTATGTGTGCGGTTGGTGTTTGGATTCTTCTCTGTAGTTCGGCTCTTTACTGGGAGGCGTGAGGATCTGCAGTAATTGCCACCTCTCGCCCACACACAACACTGATGCCTTCACTGCTCACACACTGCAGCAGAAGCACATACACAGCCAGACAAAACACTCACAGATACACGTGCACATGCATGTACAACATACATACTCGTACACACAACAGACGTGCATGTGTACATACATACATACAGTACTGTGGAAAAGTCAGAGACCACCTTCCATATATATCTTTTTTCAATAAGTAATAATTGATCATTTTTCTGCCCACAGAAAAAGAGAAGGAAAACATATATTTCGTCGCTGTCCAAAGAAAAACAGGTATCTCCAAAATGGCAACTTTACAGGAAAGGCCAAGAACCTCATTTAATTTGAATGGAAGTCAGTGGAACCAGATGTCTTTCCATGTGGTTTTGGGCCATTTCTGCTGGTCCATTCTTCATGAAATTCACACACAGTGTAACCAACAGATCATGTGATCAAATGAGACATAAAAATAAAAAACAACAAAATGGAGATACATGTTTTTCTTTGGACAGCGACGATTTATGAAAAAACTACACATAGCCATTTTCAGGGATTTGTTTGCTTTGTTACAGCATTGGGTAGCTTTTGCTTTCAGTCTTTCAAAGAAGTCTGCAGAGATATTTTTCCACACATCCAAAGTTCAGTCTTAGATGTTGGTTGTGTTTTCTGCTTCTATCTTAGTATTCCACATTTAAATCCCATTCCTAACCTAGTATCCTCTGTTATCCTAGATATCCCGCTTTCACTGATATTGAGGTCTGTACTCCAGACATGACCTGCCCATTGTTCTGTGAACATCAGCAGCTTTTTATCTGATATGCAAATATTCTTCTTGATTTTTTTATGTTTTCTTAAATGTAAAAGCTAATTTACAGCTTATCACTGAGTGGTGTGTTCAAAGTGTATGAAACGTCGATCAGTCAGTTTCTTAACTGAAATCAAGCTACAGTGGAGCTTAATTTCCTCTCAGAGATGAAAGTTTTAAGTACTGTTTATATAATGGTGACAGTTTTGGTGGTCTTCCAGGTCTTACATGCTTTTAAGAATTCCCAATTTCTCTATGTCTTGTTCTTCGTCAACTTTGTTTATTTGTGTATACAGTGAGGAAAATAAGTATTTGAACAGCCTGCGACTTTGCAAGTTCTCCCACTTAGAAATCATAGAGGGGTCTGAAATTTTCATCTTAGCTGCATGTCCACTATGAGAGACATAATCTAAAAAAAAAAATCTGAAAATCACAATTTATGATTTTTTAATAATTTATTTGTGTGTTGCTGCTGCAAATAAGTATTTGAACACCTGTGAAAATCAATGTTAATATTTGGTACAGTAGCCTTTGTTTGCAATTACAGAGGTCAGTTTTTCACCAGGTCTGCACACACTGCAGCAGGGATTTTGACCCATTCCTCCACACAAATCTTCTCCAGATCAGCCAGGTTGCTGGGCTGTCGCTGAGAAACACAGAGTTTGAGCTCCCTCCAAAGATTTTCTACAGGGTTTAGGTCTGGAGACTGGCTAGGCCACTCCAGAACCTTGATATGCATCTTACGGAGCCACTCCTTGGTTATCCTGGCTGTGTGCTTTGGATCATTGTCATGTTAGAAGACCCAGCCACGACCCATCTTCAATGCTCTAACTAAGGAAAGGAGGTTGTTCCCCAAATTTTCAGACCCCTCTAAGATTTCTAAGTGGGAAATCTTGCAAAGTCGCAGGGTGTTCAAATACTTTTTTTCCTCACTGTATTTTGTACATATATACACGCATCGCCAAAAGAATAGTGACACCCAGAGGAAGTGTTTGACTGCAGTGCTATTGGAAAGGAAGATAAAGGTTACCAGGAACAATTAATGATGATAACTTTAGACTGATATGGGCGATATTTATTGGGCTACACATACAGGAGTAGTGTCTCTCAGTATAAGGTTCGGGCCACCATGTTTGCTAAGGCATATTGCGCGCATCTTGGTATGGAGTTGTAGGGCTTCCTAATGGTGTCTTGTGATCAGTTTCTGCTGATGGTGCAGGACGGGTGGAGGTGGAGTGACACCAGACCTTCACAAACCATACATCCTGGCGCTAATGATGTGGTATTAAGGGCAGTTATCGTAGCGGCCTGTGTGCATGTAGTCCTGCATTGTGCAACTGTCTGCCAGTGAAGCTTGGATCAGGATGACTCATGAAGAGCATCACTGTTTGCAAAATTTCCATGTTTGGTCAGTCAGGTCCAGCGATAAGACCCTTCACATTCAGGCAGATTGTGAAACTTGAATGATTACCATGTCTCACAATATAGCATGTCTCACTATGTCTCACAGTGTCAGCAGCAGTTGCTATAGAATTCACACTGGTAAGGCCTGTTCAGAAGCCATTCCACACTTTAGATCAGGGCTTTGTGGCGGCAGGTGTCTCATTTACATCTGTGTGTGCTGATGAAGTGTCCAGGTGGTTAGTGTGAAGCATCCTATAGAAAACAAGCTTTCAGTAGAAGAGCACTCATGGTAAGATAAGAGCCCAGTTTTATTGCTTATTGCTGGAGACAACAAAAGTGGTGGTAATTTGATATAAGTTATTGTAAACTACACTAAGCATAGCTCATCGAAACAAGCAGAGAAATATGTGTACAGTACAAAACATCTTGTACAGTATTACCTCGAAGAATCTAAATCGAAGTACATTATTACATATAAATAATTATGTTAAATGTGAAGTCTGTAAAAATGGAATAAGTAATTATGCTATGTGAATGGCTACGTGCTAATTTCACAATTGCAGTGAAAATGGCCATACTGAAATTCGAAGACGTACTTATATTTGAAATTTGCGTAATTCGTTTCACATTGAAACTATGTGGCTAATGTAGCTAACAAGTACAAACAAATATGTAACGGAAACCACACTAAGAAAACAGTTACACACAAAAATCTGACTTCGGTATTATTAATGCTAATTAGCTTTTTCAACTATGCAACATACTACTGTCCTCTTGTTGGAATGCAAGATTAGAATTGGCCAAGTTCAGAAATGACAGATTTCGGCTGCGAACACAATTTATTGGGTTTTTATGGTAAATAAGTTGAGGCAGATACAGGTGTACCAAAATGCCATTACATTATTGTGTACAATACATTTAGCTAAATATTCAGCTGTATCCTACAATGTACTGTCATGTTATTTGACCTAATATCAAGGTTTTCCTGGGAATTATGCCCCCCCCCATTGCATACTCCCTGCATTATTACAGCTATGGTTGTGTTAGGTTAGGGTCCTACCACGAAGAATATAAAACCGTATGAACCTCATTGTCATTTAAAACAGCCAAAACAAATGTTTTCTACTGTGAAAACAGAGTGGGGTCAAATTGACCCCCGCAAAAAACAAAAAACAGATGTTTACAAGGACCATAAAAAACATAATCATGTTAATTTTACATTTACGCAATTGTCCTCATTAAATTAGGTCAAGTCATTAAGAATATGTCATTTAATAGCACACTGACTCCAAAGACAATAGGAGGGGAAAACACGCTTCACTTTTAATGCTAATCAATGTATAGAGACTTTTTTCAGTTCATTTAGAGCCATTTCTCTCAGTCCATTCATCATGAAACAATCACATTGTAAAGGGCAACATGCATTTTCTAATTATGTCAACTCAAATACAATTCAAATGGAAGTAGGTGGTTTTGTTCCAACAACTGCAGTCTGCTAGCATGTATCATTTGTTCCTTTAGCCCATCCAGTGTGAACTTTAGCTTAACAAACAACAACTAATTAAAGTTACAAATTACAAATGTCCATTGGCTAATTTGGTTTTACCCTTAAAATGGATTTTTGACTGATTCTTAATGGTTCATCTTTATTTTATGACATCGCATCCTCACCAGACACAAAAAAGACACCTGTGACAGAAACATACCTAATAGCATGTACTACCTCCATGAGCACAAATAACACCTGCGACTGGATTTGGCTTGGACTGGACAATTTTCTGGATGTAGGCTACATCAACGTTCAGCCCCTCTTATATCCAAGAATTGCACAGTTGGGCCAGATTTGGTGGATGCCTTCACTGGCACAATTCTACAGCTAATTCTACAATTCACTATAGCCTTAGGTATAGTCATAAGCAATCTCATCTATGTATCCTGTCACTCACACCCAGCCATCCTTGTGCCACACCATCTGCAGGAGCCTGAAATTACCATCTCTTTAAACACGCAGGGGGACCTTTTTTTTTGTCTTGGTGCGCTCATATCATGCAGTGCCAGAGGCCATATTAGTAACTTGGCACTGTTCAAGGCAAATGAGTGATGACTTCGATATGCATTTAGCACATTGTTAATTGGTGAGGTATACACTTCAATTACTCTTTAGCTACGTTAGCCTCATAGTTCAAAACTAAAGAAGCCAAATTCAGGCATCAACATACTGGCTGATCTACTAACATTGCGGCAAACAGGCATAATGAATAAAACATGCTGGTCTGGGTGACTACGCTGTGCTACACCAATAAGAGTCCTTGGCCTACCTGTAATATGATTAACCTTGTAAGTCGTTCTGGATAAGAGTGTCAGCTAAATGCCATAAATGTAAATTCATGTTTGACACACACATGCAGTGTGTCACTGTCCTGTGGGAAAGCGTGGTCTGAAGGAAGTTAAAACTGTCTGTCTCCATAATGTGATCATTTAAAGCGGCTTCCAGATCCATCTGCTGAACGGCTTAGTGTGTGCGCGTGTGTGCCGCGCATGTTTGTGTTTGTGTGCAGAGTGCCCGGTGCACTGCTGGCTCAGTGTAGCTGGGTGCAGGAATGAAAGCCGTGATAAAGGTCTTGTTTTGTGACGAGTTGGACCTGGAACTGGCCGAACACCTCCGGTCCAGACAGCAGGTAGGATGCTGGGAATGCTGCGACAGACCAGTATGTGGTCAACTGATGATGTAGGAGAACTTCAGGAAACACCAGCTGTCTTTTACATAAGGGGAACATGTTATGATGAATGGACCTACAGGAGAGGTCTAAAATTCAAATAGCAATCAGCTTAATTGACGTTACTGTTAAAATGTTGTTTCTTTGTCTGTTGCTGTTACCGTTGTGGTGATATGAGGTTTAACAGTATGGGAATATGAGGTGGTGATAGGAAGCAGACATCTGAAAGGTTTAATGCTTCTTAAAGCTTCTTACAGAAAGCAAAAGCATTAAATAGTTATGAAGACTGATAGCTTAATGCCTGAGACATTAGTTTGTGGTAGTTTCCGGATAAGATCAAGGCCAAACATTGACTTTTTTTGAAAAGGCATTAACAGAAAGGTACACACAGGACGTTCTAAAGCAAATGGTTCCTGAAGGGAACAGACATTTTGTTATTACTTAGGATCATAAATAATATGTCAGTATTTATGTTGTATACACAATGACCCCCCGTTCCCATTATACCCACCACAAAGACAATCTGTGTTCTCTGTAATGCATCATTACACTTCAAACTACTCTGCTTGACCTTGCCTACATCTCAAAGATGGAATTATGCTGTAACTTTGAAACGCTGGTGCAATTTGGAAACCGTAAAATAGAAAATACATTTGGATTGTTGACATTGTCCTGTCTCGGTGTGTGTAGCAGGCTGCAGCATAGCCATTAGTCTCTCTTTTCTGTTACCTCTTGCACTGTTGTCCTCATTGCCACTATAATAACTAAAGCAGATGTGATGGCTTGAGATGGGAGGAAATCAGGCCACAATGTCTTTCTCACAGTGTCCAGTGTGTTCTGCTGACTGGATTGGAGGTCATGATCTATATGTGTCTGCACTTGGCCCAGTGCTGTTCTCTACTGAATGAGCAATATCGCTTCTGTTTCTCTGTCTTTCAGTTCTTTATGTTATCCTGATCGGATTAAGGGCTTTTTGGCTAGATTCTCGGGCCCTTAATTTAGCTCCAGAGTGCAGCAGAGTGCTCTTTTCGACTGAGAATGAGCAAACCTAGACAGAGGGAGTGAGAGGAGAATGAGGGGGAATGCAGAATTAGTCCATCTCAGTATGATTCATGCCTGAAGCCTCAGAGGTCTACGAAAGGCTTAGTGCTCTGGGTATGTGTGTGTGGTTGGGGTGGGGTGGGGGGGCTTACCCTGGTGTGTTCTCGCTCTCAAATGAAAGCTTTGTCTTTAAATGCAAAGCCGTTGTAGACCCGAGGTCTTATTACAATTAAGCTGTTATAAAACACGTTCAAGCCTTTTGTTTCTCATTCGACTCAATGAAGGCTCAGTCGTTGTCCTGCTCAGGAAATAGGCAGGTAGTTCAGCCTCTCTGATGGTTCGGAGCTTTGCAGATATCCTTAAAATATCCTTTTTTTTTTCTTCTTAAATGTCCTCAAGGTCAAGCATTGCCCATTCGGACGGTCTGTGAAATCTGTTTCAACCGCACAATAGGCCCTGTAGGAGATCCCCTCCCAGCCATTGATTTCACTGCAGTGCTAAAATGGTTTGACTCAACCTCAGATTACAAAGGAGCTCAAAGAATCCATATCCTGCATTTTCTTGTATTATACTTGATGTTGTTTCCTGAAGTACACCTACAGCATCTGTGTGGTTTTATATTAGGCAGCAAAAAAGTTTTGATCGTTCATGTGATTTAATCAACTAATAATAGATTAATTAGCTTAAAAATAGTCTAAACATGTGAGGAGGTACAGGGGTTGGACAATGAAACTGAAACACCTGTCATTTTAGTGTGGGAGGTCTCATGGCTAAATTGGACCAGCCTGGTGGCCAGTCTTCATTAATTGCACATTGCACCAGTAAGAGCAGAGTGTGAAGGTTCAGTTAGCAGGTAAGAGCACAGTTCTGCTCAAAATACTGCAATGCACACAACATTATGGGTGACATACCAGAGTTCAAAAGAGGACAGATTGTTGGTGCACGTCTTGCTGCTTAATTACTACCACAAAGACAGCAAGTCTTTTGTGATGTAATCACTAGTAACGGTATCCAGGGTATTCATACACCAAGATCAACCTCCAGCTGTCACGTTCGCCAGCTCAAATCAAGAAGAATTTTAAACTCCCTTCCACCACTGTGGCAACGCAGTGGTGTATGCAGTCCCAAGACCAACTGGCGCCTGTATGAGGCTGAAAAGGAGGCAGCACCCCATACTCCTAAATTTGTAAATCTAAAACGGTACGTGAGTTATATTTTCCAACCCCTGTATGCCAATGAGTTTCTTTGGTAAGGTGTTCTCAGACTTTTTTAATTTGTATATAGTGCTGGAGGTGGAGTGCCTCTCGCCTTTCAGGTTCAGTCATTAACTCTGTACAGTGGTACATTACTTTGAAAAATTAAGCAAAAAATGTACACAAATCATTTTTTGAGTGTTAAAATGATGGGTAATGTCAAATAATAGTTTCATGCTCCAGAAGCGATTGAGCTCCAGTTTAACACAGTTTTTGGCCAACCACTTTTTCCACTTTCCATTGAAGTCTTTTTGTTTTTTCCTTTTTACATTATTGCCCAGGATCATATTATGTCCAATACATGATGTCATTAACAAAATACAAAAATGGCTAAATATTGAAAATTGAAATAATTGAACAAAATTAATGATGATTGATTAATTAAATTTATTGAAAGACATTCTTAATCAGTGAAATTATCATTATTAACAAAACATTAATTATGCAGAATAAAGATATTGACATAAACAGAAAGCAAACAGCCATTCTTATTATACTGTAGAATGCACACTGTTGAGTACTCTTATATAGGAACTGAGTGGGCACACACAATTTTCCAAGTGGGGGGTGAGGGATTTACAGTACAGTGAATTTTATGCTGTTTAGAAATAGTATAAAATAACCATAAAAGGTTTTCACGTATTTGCTGATTTGCTTAAATGTTGGAATGCCGTTCCAGCTTGTCTCTTCATGCTTGAGTATCAGGATTACATCCAGACTTGTGGCAACCAGATGTTATGCAAGTGTAAATGCATTCATCTCTCTTAGCCACATTTGACAAACAAAACCCAATACTGTGAGAGCACCTCCACCTGCTATTCTGAATGGATATTCTAATGTGACTTCCTCCTCTCAGTTTAATTCAGTAGCCTCAGCGGCTCAAGCTGCTACACAGAAAATGCTTTTGGTTAATATAGGCTTCATCTTTGTCTTGATGCTATATGGTACATTTAACTTTACCTTGTTGTTGTATATGAGTCAATTTCCAAATGATATACCATACAGCGTTCAGATTTCAATGTGCCTAACTGGAAATCCTGTGTTAAGACATGTGGTTATTATCATAAGCGGGCACTGTACAGATACATGGAACAGCCAGGTGTACATATAGCCTGTGTAGCCAGCTATTTTCAACCCGTAGTCTGAAGTAACTCCCCTCTTTATCAACGTGAATGAGCATGCTGAAGGCTGAATGGGCAGTGAATGTAAATATGCTTCGGGTTGTAATATTACAACACTTGTAAATTCAGAATGGACTGATTTAGTTTAGCTTCCATTTATGCTACAGCACATTTAGCCTGTACTACATGTACACTGTTTCCATTTTATATAACCAAATGAGCATTTCCATGATATGGGCTCTTTAAAACACACACACAAACACTCCAACATACATGCAGCTGCGGATCTCTAGGGCCAGTGGACACGGAATATCGGTGCTGTTGTTGTGAGAGGCGAGCAGGCAGGGTTATGTGAGCGCAGATTCCCTGTGCAGTCGGCTGCTCCAGAGGAGGCGGGATGCTGTGTGCTTTCAACAGCAGCAGCAGCAGCAGCATCCTCCCTCCCTCTCTCTCTTCTCTCTCTCTCTCCCTCCCACCCCAGCTCTCTGTCTGAAAGGCGGCCGTCCTGCACGGCTGCGGTCAGCCTGAACTGCGGCGTGCACTCCTGCTAGCATCATGCGTGCTTCTGCTGCCGCTGCTGCTGTTGCACGTAGCTGTGTGGAGGAGCGCTCTAGCCTGTGGCAGACTGCCGGGCTCCGTTTACGTTAGCTTCTGTCTGTGCCTTAGTCTTCCTTCTCCTCTCCTCTCCTTCCTCTTCTCTCCTATCCTCTTCACTCCTCTTCTCTCCTGTCCTCTCCTCCTTTCCTCTCTTCTCCTTTTTTTCAACTCTTCATTCAGGCTCACTTAGTGGCGATGAATGGAATTCTCGACTCAGCTATTTAACTCATAATGGATTGCCTATGTATTGTCACAACTAAGGTAAGGAGCGGCGTGAGCGGGAGAGAAGCAGCTGGTATGAGAGTGAGCGAGCGAGTGATGTGGGGAGAGAGAGAGAAAGAGGGAAGAAGCTCTTTGTGATCTACCAGGGAGTGCGTGTATTTGACAGTAGCTGCAGTGGATTGCCATGGAGAAATGTTGCCATGGAGTTTGTGTTTGTGCCTTTCTCTCTGTTCTGCATATGCTGTCCAAAGCTTAGAAGACGACTGTTCGTCTGGCTGTTATTTCTTTTCGTTGTGCATATGCATTTGCGTGCATATTAGTTTGTGTCTAATGGTGCTATATTCTGTATCGTCGACTCACATCTGCAGAGCTGTCACTGGAGGAACTTGTGAGAAACTTCAGTGGTTCCTCCTCTGATAATTAGTTGCTAATTCAATCTCCCAGACCGAGATCACTAGGCTTACATTATTAAGGGGTGTCAAGTTTTAAAGGGAAAGCATTAATACAACAAATCTGAAAAAAGGCCTTAGCTCAATTTATAGAAAATAATTGCATTAAATTTGTAATTGAAATATTGTGATATGTATTTCGTGATATATTAGGCAGACCCTTTTGATCAGGTTTGATTTCATTCTACTGACTTGTGTAGTTCTATAGTCCAGTGCAACTGTTCATCCACCTACAGCCCTGTGGGTCTATGCTCATGTGTGTAAATGTAATACAGAGGAACTCTAACGATTACTTTTCTAACAGTGCCTGTTTCATTCAGATATACAGTCTGAGTGATGTGATACATGACCACTGTTTCCTCCCCCTCAGCATATACACGTATACAAGTCCATTCACTCTGAGAGAGAGTGCTTAATACCTGCTGGGTGTTACCTGACTCACTGCCTGTCTCTCTCTCTCTCTCATTTTACTCATTCTTGGCCATTAGGAGAGCTGAAATATTGTTTATGTGCATGCTTTGTTAGACGTACACTAAGATTGTCACACTGATTCTAATGGCACCTAGCAAAGCCCTGCGCTTCATATTCCAAACCCGCCGCCGCTGCCGCTCCAGTTGAAAGGAATTACTAATGTTGCTTTTTTTAAACAGCGCTTGTACTGCAGCGTGGGCTTTCTCTCTGTGAAACCTCAGCCATGTTGTTGGAGGCAGAGGAGGCTGTATTGCCTCAGATACATGGTTTTGTGGCCTCAGCTTTCAGGGTTTGCTTTCACCTGTGAGCCATGCCCTCAGCCATATGGGTGAGTTGGTGTGGTTTCTCCAGGGTGTGTGTGGAGGTATGGAGGTACCTCAGAGTGTAGCATGATGAGCTCATTTCCAGCCTGCAGAACTAGCTGTGTGACACATACACATGTGTATTTAGCTGCTCAGTTTCAGAACTTTTTCAGAACGTGCCCACCAGGACGTGTAGAGTGAGGAGGTGGTGGTTCAGAAGCCTACAGGCAGCCTTAAACTGATCTTCTTCTCTCTGACATTAAACTGTGATGGTTTTCTAGAAAACCCAGAGCAGAATTGGGGTTTGGAATTTCATATCATGTACATTGTGAATTTGGGCTGTAACTGCATTTCATTGGCTCTCTACCTGTACTCTACACAGTGACAATAAAGTTGAATCTAATCTAATCTAATGTAATCTAATCTTATGAAGAGAATGCAAAGCATTTTATTAGGAACATACATCTCTAACTTAGTCTAAGTGTACTTTCATCTATGTGTGTTTTAGGATGCTTAGGTTCTATAATTTTTTTTAATTGTGCATATATAACTTCTATGTAGGCAATATGATGATATACTTTAAAGCATTTTGATATAAAGTTGTAAAGCGCAACAGTAATATTGGATCATTTTCCTTAGTAAATAAATGTCTAAGTCTAATATTTATGTCCCCTTTGTTTAATTTGGTTATCCTTAACTGCTTTTTTGGAAAGAAAATGAAACATTACATATTTTTCCCCCAAATTTTCAATTCAGCAAATAGATGTTTGTTATTTATTGAACAATAAAGCAATTACTTGGAGTATGGGCTGTGAAAGGGAACCCTAAAATAATATCAGATAATTGCTCAGATAAAAGCCAAGATTTAACTGCTATTTGAAAGCAATATTTGATAATGTATTTGTTGAGCTCTAGAAGAGCAGAATGTTGATTGTGTTTAATTTTATTTTTATTTAAATATGATTTAAATTTTTATTAATTTTACTGAATTTGTTAATATTTCAAGAAATAAATGGTATAATTGTCCGTAAAGTTACAGCTGCAAGAAAAAGTAAATGAATCCTTTGGAATTACCGGAATTTCTACATTGACTGTTAATAAAATGTAGTTTGAAATTACAATTATAGACAAACTCAAACTAATGACACACAAACACTTTTCACATTTATTATTGAGCACATTAAGTATTATTTACATTGCATGTTAGAAAAAATAATTGAGCCTCTGTTGTAATGGCTTCTCCAAAGGCTAATTAGTAAAGAAGTGTTTGAAATAAAGAGATAAGATTAGCGGTGTGAGTTTTGAAGATGATTTGCCCAGTAAATAAAGGCAGCACACAGAGTTTGGTTACTGACAATTCTGTTCTCCTCAAGGAAAGTTAGTGTGAATCATGCCTCAAAGCAAACGACTTTCCGAAGAGTTCAGAGGACCTCAGTGTTATAGAGATGTGTGAAACTGGAAAAGGCTACAAGAGCTGTGCTAGTTTGTCTAAGTGTGGGTTGATGCACACTCAGGTCCTATGTGCAGATGGAGAAGATCAGAACTGTTGCACAGGATTTTTCACAGTGGTTTGGTGGAGGACACACCTACACCAAAGCTTCTTCACAGCTATCTACACTAGTTCGTATTGAGGAATTCATTCTGCTTCTGAAGATACTGATTTTTTTTTTTGGCATTTGCAAAGAAGTTGTGTTTACTGGAATACAGCTGTTCATTCCATCAGCTCGATTATCATCATGCCAAACAGAGGAGACAGACTTTTTTAGGCTAAAAACTGTTTATTGTTGCACATTTACCTCAACACAAGCCTTAACACACCCTAAAAGAAGACCCAGCACCACCAAGCACACAACATAGGTTTATATGAGAAGACTGCTAGATTTGCTGCGCCCACCGTTATAATCTTTGGGTGGTGCAACTTTTTTCACCTCCCCCTAAAGTGACATTGCTCAAGACTATTCCTTTTGAACCCAAATCTTTAACTCTGGTTTGGATTGAATACTTGATTCATCAAAGCACTGACAGAAACCTGGTCTGTGACGCCTGATGCTCACAGCACACAGTGAACAAGAAATGTAATTGGTGGGAGATCTCATTTGCATGTTGCAGCCTTGTGTGAAGACGACATTCACAATAACACTTTACAAACGATATATTATGCAATCCCACTACACACTTGCTGTGCCTTCACCAAATGACAGGTTCAGCATCCTTTTATGCCTTTATGAAATGAGTGAGCATTCAGAGTCACTGGAACCACTTCGAGTTATTATGTGGCTTAGCATAGCAATGGCTTCTTTGTTAGAGTATTACTATTTACACCCAGCATATGTGAAGGGCCACATTAATAGCTGAGTAATTTGTATTTCTAGACAATATGACTATTTCTTGGGCGAGTAATGGTACAACACAGTCCGTGATTCTATTTTGTGATGCTTTAGATTATTATTGAAATAAAGAAAAATGATGACTGTAACTATGCTGTTACATAATTTGCTAATGAGACCAGAGCTCGTTGACTGGAGGAGTGTGCCATGTGATGTGAATGTGAAGTGGATTGTTATCTGGCTCTTTGAGAATTCTAACAATTGTTTGTGTTCAAACAATGCAGTTGCGTTAGATGGCATGATTAATATGATCCCCATTCTCTACAATACATTGAGCCATCACTACGATGCACTGCCATGTCACATTTTTTGATGGTGCTTTAGAATAAGACTGGCCTTATGAAGTGTTTCTGGAAGGTTTTAAATGAGGTTAAATAGTTAGATCATAATCACATTATCATAAATCATTAATAAGCAGTGGCAACACCTAAATGAGAAATACAACAATGACCTGATGTTGGTCGAACTGTGAAGTCATATTCTTTTTCTATTTTCTTATATATATATGGAAGATTGAAGCACACACTTTTGCCCTTTTCCTTGTGTTCTAATGTGTTATAACTGATTGTTAATGCTTTGTAGTATAGTGTTTATGACCAAACTGATAACTATTAATAATAACTGTTAATAAACAAATTTTAAACCATGACTCATATATCCATCAACTTTATCAGGGGAGCTTCTTTCTAAAGTGGTCCCCTTTTTTCTGTCACAATTCATCTTTACACTCCTACCAATTCTAAGTGGCCTTCACATCTGGAATCACAACATAGGGGAACTTTTATCTTTACTGAGTAGATATATTGCAAGAAAGGAATTTAAAGAATTCTAAAGATAACAGAGGGATGTTACATTGAACTTGAATTGTTTTGCATGTGTACATCATTTCCACAAGAATAAAATATATTACATCAGAGTTATTACCATTAAACTAAGATTAGATTCAGTTGAGGTATATTACACACAAAGTACATTCAGTGTATTGTTTTGTTCAGTGCAGTTGGTGACTAATGGTTAATACTTTGAGACTTCAGGCTATCTGTATTCTACTGGTTTTCGCTGGACTCGGGTCCATCACTTTTATATGCGTTCCCTTTTTCCTGTATGTGCACATTTCTGTTTTATTCATTGGCTTGAGAAGGCTTTTATATTGACGAAACCCAGTTCAGTCAGGCTAAAGATGATGAATCATCGTTCATGTGGTTACTCCTGACAGGTGGAAGAAGGCATTTGACAGAGCCAAGTCAGCTTAACACACATACACGTACACACACACACACACACACACACACACACTCAAGTCAAGAGCCTCTGAAAACAGTTTAAAAAGTTAAGGCTCCTAGAGGTTTTTATGGTGTTAGTAGGGAGCCATGAAGTGAGCGGTGTGCCCAGTTGCGCAGTAAAAACGACTCTGACAAGAGAATCTGTAATGATTCTTTGCAGGGAGACTGTGTACAGCCTCCGTACAGGCAACCCACTGAAGGAGTGGATGATATTTATCTAGAGAGGGAGAGGGGGAGGCAGAGGAGACCCAGAGGAGAGTGAGGAATCTTCAGATGGAAAGAACAGAAGCGTTCTGAGCGATGGTGCTAGGCTGCAGTGATTCTCTCTCTTACTCTCTCTCTCTCTCTCTCTCTCTCTCTCTCTCTCTCTCTCTCTCTTTCTTTCTTTCTGGATCTTACAATATACGCTAAGTTATCAGGTTATTAGATACGCTTACATTGCATATACAGTGGGGAAAATAAGTATTTAGTCAGTCACCAATTGTGCAAGTTGTCCCACTTAAAAAGATGAGAGAGGCCTGTAATTGACATCATAGGTAGACCTCAACTATGAGAGACAAAATGTGGAAAAAAATTGAGAAAGTCATTTTGTCTGATTTTTAAAGAATTTATTTGCAAATAATGGTGGAAAATAAGTATTTGGTCAATAACAAACAAGCAAGATTTCTGGCTGTCACAGACCTGTAACTTCTTTTTTAAGAGGCTCCTCTTTCCCCCACTCATTACCTGTATTAATGGCACCTGTTTGAAGTCGTTAACAGTATAAAAGACACCTGCCTACAACCTCAAACACTCACACTCCAAACTCCACTATGGTGAAGACGAAAGAGCTGTCGGAGGACACCAGAAACCGAATTGTAGACCTGCACCAGGCTGGGAAGACTGAATCTGCAATAGGCAAGCAGCTTGATGTGAAGAAATCTACTGTGGGAGCAATAATCAGAAAATGGAAGACCTACAAGACCACTACTAATCTCCCTCGATCTGGGGCTCCACGCAAGATCTCAGCCCGTGGGGTCAAAATGATCACAAGAACGGTAAGGAAAAATCCCAGAACCACAAGGGGGGATCTAGTGAATGACCTGCAGGAAGCTGGGACCAACGTTACAAAGGCTACCATCAGCAACACACTACGGACGCCAGGGACTCAGATCTTGCAGTGCCAGACGTGTCCCCTGCTTAAGCCAGTCCATATCCAGGCACGTCTGAAGTTTGCTAGAGAGCATTTGGATGTTCCAGAAGAGTATTGGGGAGAATGTCATATGGTCAGATGAAACCCAAAGTAGAACTATTTGGTAAAAACACAACTCGTCGTGTTTGGAGGAAAGTGAATGCGGAGTTGCATCCAAAGAACACCATACCAACTGTGAAGCATGGGGGTGGCAACATCATGCTTTTGGGCTGTTTCCTCTGCAAAGGGACCAGGACGACTGGTCCCGTGTACATGAAAGAATGAATGGGGCCATGTATTGTGAGATTTTGGGTGCAAACCTCCTTCCATCAGCAAGGGCAATGAAGATGAAACGTGGCTGGGTCTTTCAGCATGACAATGATCCCAAGCACACTGCCAGGGCAACAAAGGAGTGGCTTCGTAAGAAACATTTCAAAGTCCTGGAGTGGCCTAGCCAGTCTCCCGATCTCAACCCCATCGAAAACCTTTGGAGGGAGTTGAAAGTCCGTGTTGCCCGCCGACAGCCCCAAAACATCACTGCTCTAGAGGAGATCTGCATGGAGGAATGGGCCAACATACCAGCAACAGTGTGTGCCAACCTTGTGAAGACTTACAGAAAACGTTTGACCTCTGTCATTGCCAACAAAGGATATACAACAAAGTATTGAGATGAACTTTTGTTATTGACCAAATACTTATTTTCCACCATTATTTGCAAATAAATTCTTTAAAAATCAGACAAAATGACTTTCTCAATTTTTTTCCACATTTTGTCTCTCATAGTTGAGGTCTACCTATGATGTCAATTACAGGCCTCTCTCATCTTTTTAAGTGGGACAACTTGCACAATTGGTGACTGACTAAATACTTATTTTCCCCACTGTATACCCAATAACCATTGGGTCAAAATACAAACCAAGTAGGTGCACTTTTTAAAGTGTACAATTAATGACTGTATCGTATCTGTTGCAGCACTATTTACCCAGCCTCTATACTGTGTGTCAATGAATAGGCTCCACCTGAGGACCACTGCTAACCAGATATTATTATAGTGGTGTGTTGTTTTCAGCACAGACCGACACCACCATGGTAGTGTGGTGTTAGTGTGACTTGGGCTGGTATATGTGTATCAAGTATGCCAGTGTTTCCACTGATGGACTTCAAAGAGTGTGGCTGTAGTTGTGAATCTACAAAGCACACTCATATGGTAGCTGTCCCCGATAAGTTGGTCATTGAGGTAGGCGCACTTACTTTTTAAGAGTAATACTCTTCTCAGAATATGACTAGATTAATAACAGTGTTGGTTTTAAATCAAAGGGGAATTTCAGGGTTATTACAGGCTGAATAGGTGTTACTTAACTTCAGACATAAGTTGATTAAAAAATCCAATAGCAGAAAGAGTGTTGCCTAACTGTGTTGTGTTAAAAACGAGTTATGTTCTCACGAAAGTGGGTATACTTATTGGAAATTAAACAATGATTTAACTGACAGTTACTTATTAGTAAGTTATTTGTGAACCTGACACATTAGGCCTTCTTTTTTGCTCCTGAAGCCCTAACCACTGGAAGAACCAGCTTGGCAATATCTGCCTAGACTGCAGTAAAAACCCTGATTGGGTGAGATTCTGTTTCAATAGTCAATTCAAGTATCAAGTTGAAAGTATAATGAAATAAAAGTGTTGCTGCAATGCTTGCAGGGTTTAGCACAACAAGCATGGTGATTACGGGCATATCATTTTTCCATTATGCTTTCTGTAGAGGCCAAGTAGGCCCTGAGAGTCCCCATTGCTGTGCACTCGTGCAGTCAAGCCATGGAAAACTTTTTTTTCTCTGTGTTTTTCTGTTTGTTTTCACCTAAATATTGTTTATTTTAGTATCCTATTCAAATTAAGAAAGGTCTGGCATGATTTGTCTTGATCACAGTCATCAACAAAATTTCATTATGGCTATGTTCTCTCTGTGTCCAGTGTTGTTTCTGCACAGCATCCAGGCCTTTCATTCTTTCCATTCTAGGTTTTTTTTATTCCTCCCTGCCAGAGTATGTACTGTGTACTGTGGTTGCTGTGCTCTGTTTGTGTGCTGGCTTTTAACAGAGCCCAGACAAAACTCTCATTATCACATAATGAGCCTGAGTTTCCAGACTTGGAAGGTGGCTGTTGGGACGTGCCGGTTTAAAAATTGAGGAAAAGAGTAAATGATTCTTCTTCTAAGAAAGGGAGGAAGAAAGACCGGTCGGGGGATGTTGTAGGAGGAGTGTTAGCTGAGCAAAGAACACACAGTATTGATGGTCCTGAGCCTAAGTTCTTTATCTTCACTATCCTTTCGCCAGCTCACACATCCCAGTTCTTAAGATCTCTGCAAATTTAAACAGGGATACTTTTGCGTCTGGGAACGTCTTCACTGACAGACACCTTGATCTGAGAAGATCAACACTGAGAAACTGTCCATATAGACCCAGAGGGCTTTATCAAAAATGGCTTTAGGGATTGTAATTTCTTAATACTAAGATTTTTTGTCTTTCAACTTTGTTGCACATCACACTATGTCCATACCACGCAGTCAAACAATGGGTCTTTTAGGAACCCTGTGTTGTTTGCACATATCTGTTTAGTTTGAGAAGTGCCTTTCTTGGACACGAAACATTGGGGTCCTGCAATGGCGATTAGTTTGGGCTAATTGAATGAATTAATGAACAAATCCAAAATCCATTTAAAATGGAAATCGTGTGTTTATGTGTGAAACATATAAATGTTCCTTTCTGCCTAATCGTTAGTGCAAGACCCTGTTAGACTGGAACAGCCATTGACTTTTCTTTATTTAATTGGGTGGCTTCCAATTGTCCCTCGGCAATGTCTTGACAGTTAGTGCAGATTAAAATTAGGTTTTCCAGAGAAAGAATTATGCTTAGCCTGCGCACAGACGTGCTACGACAACCAGTGTGTGGTTTGTACAAGCAGTTGAGAGGAGAAGCACTTCATAGATGGGAGAAAGGGTACTTGTGCTTGTTGGTAATACAATATTAAGAGCCTTCCGTGTTGGAAGAGTAGTTAAACCAAAAGATAGGAGCATAAAATTTGCTAAATCTTTCTTTGGTCCCTCAGTCTTCCCATAACTACTGTTTCTAGGTTGGAAAGGCTTCGCAGAAACCCACTACCCTAACGAGAAAGTGGAAACACATTTTTTTCTCACCTAACATATCCATTTTCCTACATTATTCTTAAATTTCATTAATTATTTTTTTCTCTGAGAACCACTCAGGACTCAGTTTGCGTGGGCTGAGGTACCAAATGCATTTTTTGCATTACAATTGCTAAACTTTTTTTCCCTTTAAAATATACAGGCTGCTTTTGTCATTGTGCCTTTAAGACTATGTGCTCTATGAAAATGAGCACTGCTCTGACTGGCTCATTCAAAAAGCAATACAGGTACACTGAAACACTCCTTGTAACTTATGGTAACTTAACACTGCTTATGGTGACATCACAAAAGCATGAATTCAAAACAGGATCTTTTCGCAGCTTAGTTTCCGTAAATGCCAATTTATTGCTGCAGGCTACATTTCTTCAAAACATTAGCGGCCATAATCCCTTCATAATTTTCTCATTACAGTGATAATAAAAAGTGTAACAAAAGCATATATCGCCTAGTGTCAATCTCCTCCAGGACAGTGATAAAGAGAGTCAGATAGAGAAAAAATCTTCTTGATTGATTAAAAAACATAATTCATTATTGACAAGCTGAGCTATTAAGGTATTGAAGGGTAATGCAGAGCATTAACTGGGTAAAACTGGTTCCTTGGGTGCAGGCACAGAGTAACCACTTTTAGATCCCTAAAACAACTTTCAATTGATGGTTCTTAAAGGGAGATTCAGTTGTTAATTCTAAAAGCCTGCATTCTTCAGAGGGCTATGAATTAAACTGGGCATTGTAGAGGAACACACTTACTCTGATTTCTTTACAGCTTCAGTGGTGATAGGAACCAGAGGTTATGATGTCTTGAACACAAGTACATTTACTCCAAACTCTCCAAAGAACTAAACCTGTGTCTTCCAAGGTTTACATGTCATGCTGAAGATGGTGAAAAAGTGGGAAGCGTATGCCAAAGCTTCAACAAAGCATAACCATTCGGTTTAATAACTTTCTGTGAGGGAGGTTTTAGAAGCATGGGACCGTTTGAAACTCTGGTTCCTTTTGACACTGTTGTAAACATTTTTAGCTCATTTGAGTTGAAGATTTAAGTAGTACAACATAATGTAAAGGCTTCAGGAAGAACCTGTAAATTGTTACAGACCTTTTAAAAAGTAATTTTAAAAGTTCCTTACAGCCCACACATCCTTTTTCTAAGTATGGTTTATTAATAAAGTGATTCACCAGCACATTTTAGTGACTGTTCCCAATACACCTGATCCAACTAACTAATTCATTAACAAGCCCTTTATGACTTTAAGTGGGTGTGGAGTGGAGCAGGAAAGGCCCAGGGAACAGAGATGTGATGTACGCTACTGCTCAAACAGCCCATTTGTGGCGCTTTTGTGGGAGTGATGAAATGAAAAATACACCAACAGAGTCAGAAAACAGAGGCAGAACATGAAGGGAGAAAGGGAGAGAAAATGTGTTTTTCTCGAGGTTGTTTGACTGTTCTAAGTGTCATTCTAGCCAACTCAGGAAGTCACACTTTTCGTCCAATGTATGTCTTGCTGTTGGAGAAGCGGTGTGTGTCTTCCTTCTATTTTAAGCTTTGTTGAAAGTGTTCATCTCTCTCTCTCTCTCTCTCTCTCTCTCTCTCTCTCTCTCGCTCTCTCTCTCTCTCTCTCTCTCTCTCTCTCTCTCTCTCTCTCTCTCTCTCCCTCTCTCTCCCTCTCTCTCTCTCTCTCTTGCTCTCTCGATGTAGAGTTTGAGTTATGTAATGCTTTGGTCGGGTTAGTGCTGAAGGAACGGCCTCCCACACGAGTGTATGTGCTGAAAGCCTGTGAGGATGTGTAGCAGTGTGTCAGTGTTGCTGCCATGGCTGTTTTTAGCTGGATTTTCAAAGTGATGTAATGACGATACTCATCTTTATCCTGAGCAGGCTCCTCCTATCTTCTTCTCTTCTCTTCTCTTCTCTTCTCTTCTCTTCTCTTCTCTTCTCTTCTCTTCTCTTCTCTTCTCTTCTCTTCTCTTCTCTTCTCTTTTCTGGACCGTGTGGGAGCTCCAGGTCATTCACTCTTTCTATCTCACCATGGGAAATGTTCAATGGTTTCTGTGTCTTTCCCATGGAGCTGCCTCTGAACACACTCAGGCATAAACACACATACAGGAGTTCATTCAGTTACATGGGGGCATCTTTGTGAATGTTGCACAGTGCCCACACATTCTGGCAAGTTTTCCTGCATATGATAAATCTGAATGTGTTATCATGTACTGTTGTTTGGCAATCGTTACTACAGCTGTCAGAATCCTCTTCTTGAACATGATGCAGTACTCTTGCTGTGACATCATTTTGACTAGTTTTGGATCATTATCAGTGTCCATTTGTGCCTTAAAGCGTTGTTATTGTTGTGGGCGCGATATTGAAATTTATAACCAAAGGTGCATAACACCTTTGACCCATACACATCAGATGCAGTCCTCCTTTCCACCATTAGACCAATAAGTGTCCCCCTTGTTACATTGCTTGTTCTAAGTGACCATAGAGAAGAATATCTGCTGAACATGTAAATATATAATACTTGTGCTCAGGAATTATAACAGTGCATTCAGCAAAAAATGGTGGTGTGTTAATTATGGTTAGTGTTTTTGGCCCAGAAATCTGTGTCCATGACTGCTGCCATGTAAACGATCCATCGGTGCCGTTTTCGGATACTGAGGCTTTTGAAGCGGTGTGTATATTCGGTTAGTTTCGAGAAAGCATGGATGTGCTCTGTGTGTGCTGTTTGGTGCTGTGCTGATTATCACTAGGGATCCTTGCCTTTGTGGAGCCAGGAAATCTCTTCTGTATCTGCCTTCCTGAGCACCTGCTGCTTGAGGAACATTTGCACTGACAGAGTCAGTGTGTATATGGGAGACGGAGACAGAGAGAATGAGATACCATGTGCCATTGCATATGAGCAAGAGACAGGGAATTTATGCGTGCGTGAGAAGCAGAGACGAGCACTGAGAAACCCCTCACCACACTTTCCTAATACTGTAATAGTGACTTTTGAACAATATATATACTCTTAAAGGGGAGTTTGATGTGATATAGAAACACTGTTAGCTTTTCAAAATGACGTTTACTCTACTGTTCATATAGTCCATACATGAACACGAGTTGCACATTTGTCCTTTTTGTGATGTGATCATATATCCATATTACCATATAGCCACCTATTCAGCCTATAGTAGATTAACTCTACCAATTTACATAAATAGTATTTAATCTGAATTGTGAGATGCAAGACCGGCTAATCAGAGAGAATAGAGGCAGTCTTAAAAGCTCAGAAATGAAACACCCCATTTACAGAAAAACTGGAAAGTGGGGGTCCTTTAAATTATTTCAGTCCTCCTGCATCAGCATCAGCATCAGCAGTATTGCCTTGTTTTTAAACTGAGCTTGGTTAAATTAGCGGAGTAGCTATGTCCCTGGAAGACTTTGTATGATATTAATTAAGTCTATGATTGAGGTCATGTTATGCAACCAGAGGATGGATTTAGGTCATTGATAAGTCTGTATCTGCTGATCACAGAGTGAATGGCGTATTCAGCATTGGTGGCAGTTCAATGAACACACGAGGAAGAGTGTTCCCTCTGAGGTGTACTCACCTGGCTGTAGACTGATCAATACCCTGTACATATTTAGAAGCTTTAATATTACACTTTAAGTTGAAGTCATTGCTGATGATTATAGAAGCATGCTGTAAAAAAAAAAGCTCACCAGGCAAAAAACTAAAGACATCTTCTGGGTTTAAGGTGATAGTGACTTCAGGCTCCTACAGATGACTTTGTATGAGGACAATGGGGCTATAAATACTTGAGGGGTATGAGTGACAGGATCCATAGATTGAGAAGAGGTGGTACAGGGCAGTCTTGTTCTATGTGTGGAAAATGGGAGTAGCTGAATTTGCAGGTGTATAGCAGCAAACAGTGATGTCTGGTTCCTGTCACCATCATAGTGAACAATGTCTTTCAAATGGGACATTTTGCATAAAAATTAGCATTTTAATTATGCTGAAATGTATTAAAAACTTAATTTGGAAAATTGTGTTATGTGTAGGCTTTAGGACGTTAGCACTGTGTTGTGGAAGATGTTGTTGGGTGGGAGAGTGTCAGCAGTAATCCTTTCACTGCATTTAAAGACCTAGTGCTCAGAGCAGCCTCTGGGATAGAGGAAGGGGTGGGAAAGGAGGAGAAAGAGAGAGAAGGTTGGAAGAGATATTTTTTAGATAGAAGGCTGTGGCGGGTGCCTATGCTTGATAATGATACTTACATGACTAGGGTTGAAGAAGGCATTATCTAAATATGCTACTCTGCTCTTGAAAGGAATTTCAGGATTAAAAGCGATATTTAAATTTCCATATTTTGACAATAAACTAATTCAAAAGTTGTATATTACAATACTGATTACATTTAAGTGGTGCTCTGTAAAGCTCAGCCAACCTCACAACAAAACAATGCATAGGTGGAGCTTGTATAGACCAACTAGGACTGTCTTTTACCACTGGCTTTTTCACTGCTGCTTCCAGAAAGCCTGTTTTGCTTTATATAGCTGAGCCTCAGATGTACATCTACAAAATAAGGCTGAGGTTAAGCTGCTCACACGAACGAAGCAGTAGAGTTACTCTTGTGTGGGAAAGACAGAGATGTGACAAGCTATTTGTGCAGAGCACTGGAGGATGAGTATATGTATGAGAAAAGGCTAAATTAGTGAGAGGGGGGCGGGTTCTGATGAGAGAAGGAGGTGCCAGAAATATAAAACAACGGCATTTGTTATTTGCACAGTTTATCGCATTAATATGTTTAATGGATTTTTACAAAAAACTGATTAACATTAGTGATTAACACTGATTAACTGATTAGCACGTTACGCTACCTGAGTTTAGCTCTGCATGCCTAACCACATACCTGTTTAAACTCGACCGGATTGCACACAGTTCTTATGAAATACAGCCCAACACACTTTTGTAAATGACACATACAGCATAATACTAGCCTGTGTAATAGACTAGAAGCCTCTGCCAAACACTGGACCCATATAGACCTAAAATAGAAATAACTGAAAATGTGGGTGTGCACAAGTACATCTCAAATTGAACTTGTTCACCTGCTTTTAGACCACAATCATTTATTAGTATCATCCATGGGAAATACAGCGTCATACAGTCTTGGGAATGACCATCACAAACCCTGCCCACACAGTGGTCGTTTTAAAAAGGTTGACAACTTTTTTTTTCCCATACAGATGGTAATGCTGAATTACCTGGATTCTCTTGAACAAATATTGCTGTATTGGTAACAGAAACTTAGCAAAGACACGTTCACCAACAATTTGTCCTCTTTTGACTCTGGTATATCGTTGAATATTTTGAGCAGAAACAAGAAACCAGTCTGCCTTGTGGTAAGTGCAAAATTACAATCCAAAACTGTGATTTATTCAGCATTTGGGTATACTGTGTTTTTGTGTATCATACACTGAAGAGAAAATACATTTTAAACATGACATAGGTTAGCTCTGCATTCCCTGTTTGTACAGGACCAATACATGACTTGTGCTGGCAAATAAAATGTTTTAAAGTCACTTGTGCTTCGTTCAGTGAGCTACGTGTTCTTTTAACCGTAGTTTTGTATTTTGTATACAAATGTTGTCACCTAAAAATGAAAGCTAACAGCCAATCGTATTTATTTTATTTTATTTTATTAACTGCTCCTACAGATACTTGATTATCAAAAATCGTTTAGCCTTTTTGAGGGAATGTTGGGGATGGGGAGGCGACAGCCTGCACTGGAGGGAACTGCCCCCCTAATGCCCTTCTCAGCGTGGGCCCTGGCATAAAGTCTGATCACTTGCAAAAGAGACTCATTGTGCATTAACCATGGATATGGAGATAGACTCTCTACAGTGTGTGACCTCTTTCTCTGGTCTGTGTGATGGACATAAACCTGCAGTCATAGTGACATCCCAGACTGAGGACCTCTGCTTGGCCTCTAAGGGAGAACATGTAAACACACACTCTCAAAGTCGTGATATCCGTGAAAGTGGAGGAAATTAAACGTCAGTATGAATCAGACACAACAGCAGTAAAAGAGTGTACCCATAAGGGGCTAGGTTGCACCCAGCATATCATAGTTATCAGATATGGACATATTTGTGTTTTGGAAAGATCTGGAAATTGCAATGAGACAAAAAAGCCTTTCTCTGAATAAACAGTTCTTTCATTTGTAGGGATGTTATTTTCCTGCTCTGCTCTCCTGGGTGACAAAAACCTTCAGTGCAGTCTATTCTTATACTGCTTCCAAGCTAATCTTACCATGCCTGTAGTTTTAACTGCGTTTCTCAGTGTGCATGTGTGTGTATGTGTGTGGTCATGTCAGGTGGGATGAGGCTCCTCAGGGGCAGAAAAGCTTGTCAGGTTGTATCTGATCCTTTCCATACAGCTCAGACACACAATCTGCACCACTTCTCAAAGTGCCACTGGAGCGACTACTGCCTTTAGACAGGAGGATACAGACGAGGTCTGCTGTGCAGTAGTGATGAAATAGTATGGAAATATAATATAAGAGTTACAGCGAGCATAATTATCATGGTTTTCAGGATGATTGCAGTATTGTTAAAATTTGCAGAAAATTGTCAAAACCTATAGAAACACAAACTAAAATCACAAATAAATGAAGCAGGATGTTTTGTTGTTTATAGTAATGACAGTTGAAAACTATGAAAATTATATCAAAGGTGCATTTACGATTTGAATCCCTTGTTGATCTCACAGTGGGAAAATCTAGTTTCCGCATTTAACCCATCCGTGAAGTGAAACACCCACAAACACACTCACTGGTGTACACACACAATAGGGGGCAGTGAGCACACTTACCCGGAGCGGTGGGCAGCCCTATCCACGGCACCTGGGGAGCAATTGGGGGTTAGATGCCTTGCTCAAGGGCACCTCAGTCATTACTGTCAGTTCAGGGAATCGAACCGGCGACCCTCCGGTCACAAGGCTGGTTCCCTAACCTCCACCCCACATTACCAGAAAAGGTGGCACTTTGAGAGGTTCTAACAATTATTTTTTGTTTTTAGTGGCAATTTAGCACAAGCACAGCTTAATATTACTACTACTCCTCCCAAAAGGGTGATTTAAGGGACCAGAATATTCTAATTATTATTTTTAAATGCTCATAACAGTTTTCTGATAAGGACATTCTTCTGAGTCAGCTTTCTATACACCAGATTCTTTTGAATTTGAATTTGAATTTCCCTGTTCCACCTTAAATGGTGTAGCAGTTACAAGTTCATTTGTCATTTGCACAAAGTGTCAGGACATTCATGCATTGAAATGCTTGTGGTGAGACTCCAGTGGAGAGGTCCAGTGGTTAATACTCTACAGCAGGGAAGCATTAATATACATACTAACTAAACGTAGTAGATAATAGTGATGTATTACATTTATTTAATTTATTAAATAAATACAAAAATACACAAAATACAGGAAATACTGAGACAGAAGGTTCTGTGTAGAAATTCTCTGAATGTACACTATGTTAGACAGGGATAATCAGAGAGAATATATATATATATATATATATATATATATATATATAGTATATATATATATAGTCACATAACGACAGACATATATATATATATATATATATATATATATATATATATATATATATATATATATATATATATAATGTCTGTCGTTATGTGACTCAGTGATATGATATATTAGTAATAATAATAAAGTGTCACAGTGCAGTGGTGTTGATGAAAGGCTCACAGGAACCTGATAGCCTGTGGGTAGAAACTGTTCATTAGCCGATTTGTTCTGGCCAGGATACTGCGGCGCCTCCTGCCTGAAGGCAGTAAGGTTAACAGGCTGTGAGCTGTGTGGCTACATTTTGATGCCGAAGCTTTATAATAACTGTTGCACCATTTAAGGTGGAATATGAAAATTCAAACAAGAACCAGGCAAACCAGAAGCGGACTTTGTAGACTTAATTTATAATAATTAATATAAATATTGTTTTATATAAACCGTTGCCTGTAAGCATGTGCTACAGTTGGACATACTGACAAAGCTGCATAATTGGTCAGAACATATTTGCCATGAAGTTGTGAGGAAAAAAGAGAAAGGGGAAGATCGGAACTGTTGCCCTCTTTCAGAGTGATTTTCTTTCTGCATGTTCTGCAGATGGGTAACCATCTTCAATGAAGATTCCCTCTACACTCATTTAAAACCAAAATAAGACCACGACTTAGACTTGCTTTCCCTAGAAGGCTGAAAAATCTCCAGAGCACCACCACTGCCTTGTGCTGTGTTTCCCACAAAACAAGCTCACAGTGTATGCTCCTCCTGTGTGCTTGGGAGACTGTTGCTGACTTTGGTTAGCAACCTAGACAGTGTTTAAGGCCAGTTTATTAAAGCACAGCAATTGACCATTGTTTATTGGTGGTTAAATTTTGGAACTGTACCACTAACTGTTGGGAATTACTAACCATCTGCTCACTACTGTGCAGCATCCTTGTGCAGGGATGGTCATGTAATGCATCGGAAATGACTTTAGATAAGCCCTGTAATTGTTTAAATGCACCTAATGCACAGGACCTCAGTTTCTGTGATGGTTTTCCTCTGTGATAGATGCCATGGTTGTTTCTGTACTTATGCAGGTACTTATACTTATCTTGACTGGAGTGACGGATGGTTTCCTCAGTATTAATAACTCCTATAATAGATAAAACACCTTTATGAGACTTCCTCACAGTTTTGAGACATTTTATTTATGAATTAGTGTAAAAGTTTGCGAACATTGAGTGTTCTAATGTATGCAGGCCTCTTCACATACTGATTTCTTTATTGCATTTACACAGGGTTTCTTATAAGAAGTTACACTTCCAATTCAGCCTTTTACACATTTGACCAAAAACTAAGCGGCTGTCACTCGGAAAAAATTAGATTTAGGAGTTTAACATCACCCAATTAGTGACTCCTGCATCCAGCTGTGCAATAATGGTACAGCTGTGGAAATCCTCAAGGACATTAGAAATTCATTATAGTATTACTGAGGGAATCCTTACAGGTATTACAAATTCTTAAAGATATAGCTGAGGGAGTTCTTACAGACGTTAGAAAGCTGGAGTAGTACTGCTGAAATGATCCTTGTAGGCATTTGAAGACTGTGATAGTGTAACTGAGAATCCTAATGAGCAATAGGAGTTCATGATGGTCCTACTGTGAGTGTTATTGTAGACATTAGAAACTTGTGATGGTATAGCTGCAGGAATCCTTACAGGTATTAGACATTTGTAATAGTATAGTCAAGAGAGTCCTTACAGGCATAATAAATCTGTTAATAATCTGTGAGAAAATTATTAAAGAAAATAGAAATATGGTATGCTCTTTTCTATGGTTTTTTGCACAGTGAGGTTGTTTCTCATTTTGATGGAGAATGTGTATATAGTACTTTATAAAACCTTTTAGTACGTATTACTTTATAAAACCTTAAAATAATTAGCCGGGGGTATACTTACAGGCATTAGAGAGCTGTGATGAGATTGCTGAGAAATCCTTACAGGCATTAGAACTCTGTGACTGTAAAGCTGAGGGAATCCTTACAGGCATTAGAAATCTGTGACTGTAAAGCTGAGGGAATCCTTACAGGCATTAGAAATCTGTGACTGTAAAGCTGAGGGAATCCTTACAGGCATTAGAAATCTGTGACAGTAAAGCTGAGGGAATCCTCACAGGCATTAGAAATCTATGACAGTAAAGCTGAGGGAATCCTTACAGGCATTAGAAATCTGTGACTGTAAAGCTGAGGGAATCCTTACAGGCATTAGAAATCTGTGACAGTAAAGCTGAGGGAATCCTCACAGGCATTAGAAATCTATGACAGTAAAGCTGAGGGAATCCTTACAGGCATTAGAAATCTGACAGTAAAGCTGAGGGAATCCTCGCAGGCATTAGAAATCTATGACAGTAAAGCTGAGGGAATCCTCGCAGGCATTAGAAATCTGTGACAGTAAAGCTGAGGGAATCCTTACAGGCATTAGAAATCTATGACAGTAAAGCTGAGGGAATCCTCGCAGGCATTAGAAATCTATGACAGTAAAGCTGAGGGAATCCTTACAGGCATTAGAAATCTATGACAGTAAAGCTGAGGGAATCCTTACAGGCATTAGAAATCTATGACAGTAAAGCTGAGGGAATCCTTACAGGCATTAGAAATCTATGACAGTAAAGCTGAGGGAATCCTTACAGGCATTAGAAATCTATGACAGTAAAGCTGAGGGAATCCTTACAGGCATTAGAAATCTATGACAGTAAAGCTGAGGGAATCCTCGCAGGCATTAGAAATCTATGACAATAAAGCTGAGGGAATCCTCGCAGGCATTAGAAATCTATGACAGTAAAGCTGAGGGAATCCTTACAGGCATTAGAAATCTGTGACAGTAAAGCTGAGGGAATCCTTACAGGCATTAGAAATCTGTGACAGTAAAGCTGAGGGAATCCTTACAGGCATTAGAAATCTGTGACAGTAAAGCTGAGGGAATCCTTACAGGCATTAGAAATCTGTGACAGTAAAGCTGAGGGAATCCTTACAGGCATTAGAAATCTGTGACAGTAAAGCTGAGGGAATCCTCGCAGGCATTAGAAATCTGTGACAGTAAAGCTGAGGGAATCCTCACAGGCATTAGAATTTTGTCATGATCTGTTATGTATCATTCCATGCAGGGAATTCTAACACAACCATATATCATAACTGATCATGTTCTACTACATACTGTTGACATGAAACTCTATTAAAAATTTAAGTCTGTTTTTACTGTACTGTTGCTGCCCTACAATATGTATGGTCTTTAGCTGTTAGTGTTTGGAAGTTGTGTTATTATAGTTGAATATTATATCATTCATTTTGTCTCTGTAGGAGTCTTTGGAGCTGTCAAATTACATTTACACTTATGCCATTTAGCAGATGCTCTTATCCAGAGTGACTTAAAACTGTACTTGGTGTTCCGTTGGACAATGTTCCTTGCTAGTTCAGGAAGGTTAGAGTCTAAAACTTGCCATAAGGGGCTGCACGAACAAGGGCCAGTGCTGATACCTAGAGAGAAGAATATAAGGTTATATATAAAGCATAAGTGAACTACCTGGCAACCCCAACTCAGCGCTCATACCTAGAGAGAAGAAGGTTATGGTCAGTGTAAGTGCCAAAGCAAAGTATTTAAATATATACATCTTCTAGTGCTCACTCACTTAAGTACTTTATAAAGACATGTACTTGAAGCTTGAAGGGCTCGAGGTTCAGATCGACTCACGTACTGTCTCTACTGCAGTGGCCATCAAAGCAGCATCTCCAGTAGTTATGAAGAATGGCATTGTCTTTCTTTCTTTCTATCTTTCGTTCCTTCTTTCTCTACATCTCTCTCTCTCTCTCTGTCTTTCTTTCTCTTTCTCTCTCTCTCTCTCTCTCTCTCTCTCTCTCTCTCTGTCTGTCTTTCTTTCTCTCTATCTCATTGCTGTTGCATGGAGTCTTAAGCCAGAATATTAAATACGGGGCAATACCTATATTTCACAACAGAATTTAGCTTTTTATTAACCACAGCATGCCATTAGTGTAGACTTAGTAGGCCTCCAACAAACCATAGGCTGCATCAGTAATAGTAAGAGGTTTTTAGTTGAATTATTTAATATAAGAGTCACTGTTAATTACAACAGTCAAAGTAATGAATATGTTAGAAGCTGTTAATCAGCTGGCCGGGCTTACAGCACTTAAAAAAGATATTATTGAAAGTATGGTTTGAACCCTCTGTTCCTTCGTATATTATTTGTCTTACTTGTTTTCGGGATATTGCTCTTCTCGAGTTTACCATGTATAAGATGGGGCCAAAATAAGAACAATTATGCCCTGATCTCATATTGAGAAGGAACTGTTCAAATTAATGACAGCTTGGTGACATTTGTGAACTGTTATAAGTGTAAAACTCTTAAACTATCATTTCTCTAACCATTTAACATTTTATTATTATTATTATTATTATTATTATTATTATTATTATTATTATTATTATGTTTTCCAGTGCCATATATGTCTTCTCCCCATATATGTGTCTACCACTGACCGTTAATTGTATCATTATTAATGCCCTACCTTTTGGTTTCTTACAGTTACTACTAACTCTATACTATACCTGTTGTAAAGGACCTTACAGGCATTTCTTGGGCTCTGTGAACATGGTTCTTGTGTTCTATGTGCTTGCTAATAAAATATTGATCACAAAAAGCAGCTGTTAGAAGCTTCTGCTCTCTATGTTTAGTATATGTACTCCTCACTCTCATGGTCATGAACCCCTGAGCCTTGAAAATGGGAAATGTCAGCTTTCATTTGATATTTTGCTGTTCAGACTGCATTAAACCTACTCTGCTTAAGTCATATATGCCAAAACATAAGATTACCAGAGCTGCCTATCTTAACTAGCTAAGAACTAACCAGGGCCTGAGTTGGCATGAATGGGCTTGTACAGTAATATATAAAGGTTTTTAATTAGAAGTATGTATGAGGTAGCTAATCATCAGCCTAAAATTTATGATGGTGAGGGGCCTGTTACCCTCCTCTCTGCTGCTCCGCCACGCTGTGTAGTGGGATCCCCGTTTGCTCATGCCTTCCTGAGGCAGTACTCATTTTACGAGTGTGTGCTCATGTGAACGCTATCTGCTGCCTGTAGGGCAGTATCTGTGTGTGCATCAGCACCGGGCACGGCCTCGTATGAGGGACACACACACTCAGTAGCCCTTTAACCCTGTTACAATATGGCCGTCACTCGCAACTGAATGCCACTGTGGCTGAGCACTGCTGTTGCTACACACACACACACACACACACACACACACACACACACACACACTCTCTCACACACACATACACACACACACACTCTCTCTCACACACACACACACACACACACACACTCATGGGGCTTTAGTGAGTTTAGTTAGATTATACAATCTCCAAAAGACGCAATGCAAAACAACAAATATGTCAGATGGTATGAGCACTAATAATAATGCACCATCATGCAGCAGACAGAGTTTGTGATTGTGAGGAGCATTTGAATCATAGTAAATTAGTTTCCCGGGTCATTTTTAAACACACTGGTGCTGCTATAACCCACTGAATCGACACAAATTCCTTTACGGCACAATGGAGCAGTGACCAGACAGAAAAGGCCGAGCTGCTAAGGGCAACGTCAAGCACTGAGTTTTTCAGTGTCATTTCATCTGTCAGCCTGAAGCGAAGGCGACTTGATTGAAGTCATAAGGAGATTATTTGGGTTGTTGAGCTGGAAGCTAACTCCAGGGCTGTAGAGGTAGGTTTACATTAACACTGAGAGGTCCTTCGGCTGTTGGAACAATAGAGGAAAAAACAGAATCCTGCATTAATCCTAAACCTTTATAACTGTTTATTTGTTTGTTGGTGTATTTGTATGAGTCATTGCCTGGACAAGCCAATTTATTTATTTTAAGCCCACCCATTTCCTAGCGCAGTACCATCTTGAAGTTGTTATGGAGAGGAAGGTAATAGGGTTGGTGTCAAAGTTAGAAATTCTAATCTTAGTCAGTGTACTATATGTTGTGTAACAGGTTGGACATGGGCCTTCTTAAATAGAACAACAAATTATTAATGGTGAATGAATGGTATATTTCATAGGTTTTGAATTATAAGGCGAATATGACATGTGACAGAACATTGTTTTATTGCTAAATACAGGGGTTGGACAATGAAACTGAAACACCTGTGATTTTAGTGTGGGAGGTCTCATGGCTAAATTGGACCAGCCTGGTGGCCAATCTTCATTAACTGCACATTGCACCAGTAAGAGCAGAGTGTGAAGGTTCAGTTAGCAGGTAAGAGCACAGTTCTGCTCAAAATACTGCAATGCACACAACATTATGGGTGACATACCAGAGTTCAAAAGAGGACAAACTGTTGGTGCTAGTCTTGCTGGCGCATCTGTGACCAAGACAGCAAGTCTTTGTAATGTATCAAGAGCCACGGTATCCAGGGTGATGTCAGCATACCACCAAGAAGGACGAACCACATCCAACAGGATTAACTGTGGACGCAAGAGGAAGCTGTCTAAAAGGGATGTTCGGGTGCTAACCCAAATTGTATCCAAAAAACATAAAACCACGGCGGCCCTAATGATTCTCTATTGGCCGCAAAAGGAGGCCCTACACCATACTAATAAATGATTGTGGTCTAAAACCAGGTGTTTCAGTTTCATTGTTCAACCCCTGTAGATTTACTGGGTGGAAGCAAAACTCAAGGAAACAGATAAAGACTTCTAGGTTTAATAGGGTGATGCAGTGGGTAGCGCTGTTGCTTCACAGCCATAAGGTCTTGGGTTTGATTCCAAGGTAGGCTCTAGCACCCACCGCAACCCAGAAGGATAAGCAGGAGATGAATAAACATTTATTGCTTTGTTGCTTCATGAAAAGTAAATTGAGTGCTTTTACATTCACCTAGTAATCAGAATCCCAATAATTCCTTTTCTATAGATATCTGATTTGTAATTGATTATGTAAACAGTATACTCTTATTTCTTAGGTCGAATTACGGCTTAGTAATTTGATTTAAAGGAAACCCAGGTGGATTTTAGCTCAGTAATCAGATCTCTCCATGCACGCGTACTCTTACTCCGACTTCTTTTGTGTTTGCCTCACAGGGTTAATAGACAGACAAGTGTATGCCTTGCTGCTGTAGTGTTGACTGTTCTGTGTTCCACTGGGGCTCTGTGTGAGAGCTAGATGGACACACACCTATCCCTGTGTTGGTGATGAACTCCTACTACTGACCTTTGGAACCTTTGTGTGTGTGTTTGTGTTAGTGAGAGAGAGTGAATGACTCACCGGTTCAGCAGGAGTTGCCTCTAGGAGGAGATATATTTATACTTGTTAAAGTATCTTGGCTCTGCTGCAGCGATGCCTGCGTGTCTCTTGTCCTGTTTGCAGCATTTTTGGTCTTACGCTCACTCTCGCTTTCTATTTCTGTCCGTCTCTGAGCCAAGGACAGTCAAGAGAGAGCATTGGTGTGGGCAAAACATCAGTGACATTTAACTAAGAGGACTTCATATGGGTCTGTGTAGGCCACCTCCAAACGCAACTCCAACTAAACCCCCACGCACTCGCATACCTATGACTAAAGGAAACAAGGGCTACATACACCTCCTCAGACACAAACCTCTAACGGCGTGGTTTGAAATATCTGAAGGATGTTTTTTTCCCCAGATCTGGTCTATTTTAGGACCCAAATTGAGAGTCCTTGAGCTTATTTGTTCTTCAGTTCCACTGTTGTCTTGCCTCTGCTTTTCTCTCGCCTCCACACTCCTCTTCCATACTCTGCCTCCACACTCCTCTCTGCATGCGCTCCTTCCGTACTCCCCCTCCACCGTTCTCAGCCATGCTTGCTCTCTCTCTATTTACTTAAACCATTTTCATAACCAAATGATATATAACACCAAATAATATAATAAGTCTGGGGGTTGCTGGTTTAGTGTTATATTTTTGGACATATATGATAAATGATAAATAATAAATTTTAGTTTTTGGCATTTAGGAGCATTTAGGAGTCCTACAACAAAGTGCCAGAATGTAAAATTATACACTGTAAAGAAAATAGTGATTTAAAAATGATGTTCCTTTCCTTTACTGTCCTTCCTTCGCTTTTCCCTTTTTTTTTACCCACCACTGAGTGCAGACTAATAAAGAGAGCTGGATTTTAGCTCTTTATTCTGATTTATCGGCATATGTGTACTCTTACTCTGATTTCTTTCCAATTTCTTATTCTGAGCACACACGATTTAGAGCAATGCTTAAACCAAATACATACTTGACCAAATTAACATCATTTTCCACATGATGTATGTTCATGCTTTGACTTCAGTGACCAGTTGCAAAGCAGAAATCCAATTACTCATGTAGTCCCGATAACTCTTTTTCCATTCTCTGATCACCCAAGGGCATGTAAACATGCTGATCAAATTACTCACAAAATCAGATTTTCTGCAGTTATAGGATTATCATGTGCATACAAACACTCACACTATTGTATTACTGGACCTAATCTGCCCTGTCCCAAAACAGCATGTGACATCTGGCAGTGATGTGTTTATGGCATTGTTATGTCAGTGGTGTGTATCAGGGCTAAAGTAGCAGAAACTATTGTTAAACTTTTGTTAAAAGGGAGGGGGAAAAAAAAACCCAGTTTGGATTTAGATGCTTTGCCCAAGGTCACTCTAGTCATGTCCTTTCGTCTCAAGGGGTTGAACCATCCACCTTCCAGTCACAAGCTCAGGACAGCCCTAAAAAAAGATAAAGCCTGTTTCCACCTGGTTACGACCAGGTCTTAAACCTTACAGAAATCTCTAGAGCAGTGTTTTTCTCAACCCTCACCCTGCACATTTGAGTGCTCTACCTGCTCTCAACACACCTGATTTGACTCTTCTTAATGAGATTGAGAGAATGAGACCTGAATGATAAAAAAACAATCAATTTGAGCTGTAATGCTTAAAGTAGGGCTGAGCGATTTATCATTTTACCTCAGAATCACAGGTTAATACAGTTCCGTTTTCAAATCACACAAGCTGCAGATTTCTTTAATTCATAGCCTTTATAATTTCAGCAGTAGTCTTCAGGTTTTAGAAGGAGAAATTTAACTTTGTAACACAGAGCTTGTGAACAACTCCGAGATAAGATAACCAACAGAAGCAAAAAACCTCCATGTGTTGTGACATTGCAATTACAGTTTACTGGCAGTTTGGCACATAGCATTTAGGTCAAGGGGTCAAGCCTCAACCCTAAACTTTAATTTATAGAATGGCATCACTATTTAAATCACAGTTACAATATTAGTCAGAAAAATCACTATTAGATATTGTCCCCAAGAAGTCCCTAAAATGTTTTTTAAACACAGTAAACTGAGCTGAAGTATCTGTCTTTACATAGACTGGCTTAGACTCGCTCCGCCTCCACACTCCTCCTGCTTCTCCCCCTCCTTACTTATGGTTTTCTGCCTCTACATACTTGCTCTTTCGTTCCCTATTCTCTCTCCTCTTTCTTTCTTTCTCTCTCTCTCTCTCTGTTGCTCATCTATACTGTAAAGCAGGGACCACAGAAGAACTAGTTACCGTGGTAACAGGGAGACTGGCACCAAAAATATATTCTATAAAGCATCTCTGATTCCTCCCACTACATGTTGCCTCCTGCCAACACTGCACACACAGCGAAACGCACACATGCACAGAGCGCAGCATGACTTCAGTCCATTATACTCTGGGGACACTGGGGTCAGGGATGCTAACCTATTCCTCTCTTCAACGTGACCTTCCAAATGACTTGTCCTTGGATATTTATAAATCATTACTTTCATTAGGAAATAAAGTAGATTATACATGATCTTTATATTCCAACGTACATTCTGATCTTCATAGAAAGGGCTGGTCCAGTTTCAACTAATTCTCAATCCATGTTTCTAATGTGCCCACAGTGTTACACTCTTTAATCCCACACTGACCTTATACGGTTAGAAAGACGTGCTCTCATATGGAACAGTAGTCTCAAAGATACTGTCCTGAGCAGTCGTCCTGAAGTATGTGTGTGCCCGTGCATACAGAAATAGCAGACAGTGATGCAATAAGGCAAGCTACGGTGGTGCGGTGACAGAAAGACAGAGAGACACTACAGAGAGATTTACTTAGTTTGAGTACTGCCCCCTAGTGGCCCTCCTGTACTGGTACAAGGGGCTCTTTGAACTGTGCGCGGTTGCAGTGCCTTATTCCCATATTATTATGAGCAAGTATTAAAAGCTGCTTACCTATAGGTACAGCCATACCTATTTATGGTGGTCCCTCCTATAGATGCATACTATTTTCAGGGGGAGTCTTTGAAGGTTAAAAGAATTTCTAGATATAAAAACTACCACACAGAAAACGTATTACCTGGAAGGGATAACAGATGACTGAATTTCTGATGGCTGATATTGTTTTATGATATCTTTGAGATAAAGTTGGCCTAGCAGTATTTCACTTTAAATCAAGCTATTTAGTGTTAATAAATTGGATTTTGGAATTTGGCACATTGAGTTTATTAATTGAAGCATGTGTCCAAGCATAAAATAATTTTTAATGGCATCAAATATGCATGGCAAATTTAACGTGTTACTGCACACATGCCCCACACCTGTCCAACAACACCAAGTCACTGCCTTTGTCTAGTCCACCACTTACACTCTCCATTCATAATTCACTGAGAACCAGAAATTCTTCCACAGGGGCTTTCTGTGTGTCCTTTGCACTACCAGAATGTCTTTTTGTTTGCATATTTGCTCAGTAATAATCCCATTTTCCTCCCACGTCTGTGTGAATAGGCAGAGATACAGGGGTTGGACAATGAAACTGAAACGCCTGTCATTTTAGTGTGGGAGGTCTCATGGCTGAACCAGCCTGGTGGCCAATCTTCATTAATTGCACATTGCACCAGTAAGAGCAGAGTGTGAAGGTTCAGTTAGCAGGTAAGAGCACAGTTCTGCTCAAAATACTGCAATGCACACAACATTATGGGGTGACATACCAGAGTTCAAAAGAGGACACATTGTTGGTGCACGTCTTGCTGGCGCATCTGTAACCAAGACAGCAAGTCTTTGTAATGTATCAAGAGCCACGGTATCCACGGTAATGTCAGCATACCACCAAGAAGGACGAACCTCCACCAGCATCACGTAGTGACCTGGCCACTATCCTGCAAGAAGAATGGCTTAAAGTCCCTCTGACCACTGTGCAGGACTTGTATTTGTCATTCCCAAGACCAACTGATGCTGTATTGGCTGCAAAAGGAGGCCCTACACCATACTAATAAATGATTGTGGTCTAAAACCAGGTGTTTCAGTTTCATTGTCCAACCCCTGTACAATAAAAAACTGTGAAACAGCCTCCACATATAGGGGTGTGGCAAATGTGCGATATATGCTATATGTCAAGCTTCTTCAAATTCAGACTGCTCACCGTAGGAGAACATTGCTGTTGCTTCGTGACACTTCCTGCACTATGGCGGTGCTCTTAAGGTGGCCCATAGTGCATCTGATGTAACCCTCATTTGCCTGTAGCCCTCCAACATAGATCTAGGGGAAAGCCTTGGGTTTTCTCAGCACACTGCAGCAAAACCAGAGCAAAACCATGTGTATTTTCACAGATTAGATGGGGAAGGTAATTTGAAACACGGGTGGATGCATGAATGGCTGTATGTCACTGTAGAGCTGTTGTGATCATATTAGAAGGTCAGCATTTTTAGTACTCTATCCTCACTCTACGCCTGATTTATGTGTTTGCATTTTAATGCCTAGGCATGAATTATGCATATCAACAGAGCACAACTGATGCTTGTGCCTAGCAGATATGTCCGTTTCTGACCTATTCAAATCGGCTCCAAAGCCTTCATTAGAGATGAATAAACAAGCTGTTGTCCGGTCGCATTAGAAGGGGCGTTTGAAAGGGTCCACGGCAGTAGCAGCAGTAGCGCCTCGCTCCAGCAGTCAGAATCAGGCAGATGCAGAGCTATACCTCTGTAGACACGGGAGCTGGAGGATGATTACATAACAGCTGTGTAGGGTTTCTCTGTGTGTATTTCTGTGTGTGTGTTTGCAGAGGTGTCTAAATGCTGGAAATGCAGACTGCCTCTCCCCAGTGTAATACAGCTTCCTTCCCGTTGCAGCAATCATGTGTTGAGTTTGAAGCAGCTTCCCAGCGTGGAGTAACAAGTCGCCTTTGAGGTCCTCCTACATCCGTCCGTTGCTGGAACGAAATGGGGAGAGAGAGAGAAAGAGAGAGAGTGTGAGAGTGAGAGAGAGAAAGAGAGAGAGCGCAAGAGAGAGAGAGCACAAGAGAAAGAAAAAGAGAGAGAGTGAGGCTGAGAGAGATAAAAAGAGAGCTAGAATGAAAGAGTGAAAATAAAAAAGAGAGATGGAAAGATCGAAAGATGGAGAGAATGAAAGAGAGCAAGAGAGAGAGTAAGAAAGGGGGAGTTAGAGAGGTTTCCCTCGCCGTTGCTTGAATCTCTGACCATTTTAGGCTAAAACACCATCTCCGGCAATAAAGCGCGGCACAGCACGCCAACCATGTGTGTGTGCATGAGGCTGAAACCACGAGAGATCGATAGCAGAACAGCTGCAGAAGAAGGAGAGAAACTGACACGCCGTGGGATGTGATCCGCTTCTGACCCCCCCTTCCTTTCCTCTCCTTCTTCTTCTTCCTCTTCTTCTTTCTTTTTCTCTCTCCTTGAAGAACGTGACATCAACCCTTATGCCACACAGTAACGGCAATGTTTTTTGCATGTTATTGTGCACTGAGGACAAATGTAAAGGTAGGAGAGAAAGCAGGGTGTGCATGTGATGCTTATGTTTTACGATTTGCACAAGTTGCAGGTGGCTCCAGCATCTGTCAAACGCCACACCGGTGTGTTTTTCCGAGCGGGTGAGACTTTTTCCCATCGATTTAGCGTTCCTTTTATCTTGGCAAATGCATGAGGCATCGTTAGCGGAGCTGAAAGAGAAGGCATAGTCAGTTATCAAAGTACAAGTGTTAGTGTGAAACTGTGGGAGATATCCACAGCTTGACGTGTTTTGACAGCTTCAGTGCATGCAGCGTAATGCATGCAATCATGTCTAATGTGCGGGAGAAGTCCCCTTTATTCTCTGCAACAAAGAGCCTTTCTTCAAAGTTGCATGAGTTTTCCTCTCGTTCTGGCAGATGGTGAGCTAGCTTAGCACCTAACCGCTAGCCTGCATGAGTGTGTGGAGTAGGAGTTGCAGTCCAAGTCTTATTACTGTCTATCTTTCTCTGTCTCTGCAGTAAGTTTTTCCCTGAGTAAGACTTTTTTGGAGATGGAGTCATAGTAAAGTTTAGTATTACTGCAGAAGGAGTGCAATTTATTATATGTAGTAATTTAATAACATTACTGTCAATACCAAAACTTTTTAAATACCTTTATAACCTCTCGTCCCCTTGCGACGAGTCATACTACTAGAGGGTCTGTCCAGTGACGTCTTAAGGTATTGCTTTAAAAGCTATGTTTGAACAATTGCACTATATTTGTGGATTCTGTCAAGGCAACATTACAGCACTTGAGCAGCTGGACTTCAGCCTGCGTTTCTAGGAGTTAATCAAATTAGACCAATTGATAGGATGAAAATAAGTTGTGCTGTTAATAATCTGCTGCTTTAGAAATCGTCCAAACATTACCTGAAATACACTGTCTACATATATTTACATTAAACAGTGCTTCTGGCACATCCTTGGGTTCATCTTTTTTTGGGTTCTACTTGTTTTGTGCAGGAGAGCATTATTTGTTGGTCTCTCTGCCCTGTTCTGCTGTGCTCACACTATTTCGTCCGTCCTCTTCTGTCTAGTGTAAATTGGACTCTACTACTGTCATTAGCTATGTAGTGTAGGTTTTGCCATTTAATACACAGTAGTGTGTTGGTATTAGCTAGTAGTAATTCAACATGGCGAATATGTCTCTGAAAATACTCTCTGTAACAAAGCCACACTGTAAATAGTGTGCCGTGCCCTTTCTGATAATCCCTGGATTAAGAAAGGAGATACAGATCCTGAAATAGACTCCTCACCTGTTGTCTTCTCAGAGGCATCCAGGTTGTTTTAACCACAGTCATGTACTGAGTGATGCATTTTTACCGAGCCGTAAAGTCAGCAAGTCGACTTGTCTTTGGGGTAAATATTTGTCTGTGAGGTTGCTCCCAGAAGGAATCAGCTGACAGAAATGAAACTTGGTGGGTAGGTTTGACATAGTGAGACATGCAAATGATTTAAGTTTAATGCTTGACCCCCCCATGTAACATAAGCAAGTACGGGCCTTACCACTGTACAACGTGTGGCCCAACAGCCACAATTGGGGACATTCAGTGAGCTGCAATGCCCATCATCTCAATCATCTTGTTAGTGCCAGCACCATTGGCAGATGGCTGCATGATGGAGGACTACATGCCCTTAACACCACATCAACATTGACAAAGACTGCAATGTTGTCGTACCAGACTGTCATGGAGTGACTCAGACTGGCGGGAGATGACCAACAAATCTGTGTGTGGAGGGACCGTGGTCAGCGCCAAGTTAAAGGCCTGGTTTCACTCTACCTTGACTCTTACCACAAAATCTGCAGGAACCGTGTGAAAATATTTAACCTGCATGGGATAGATTATCACACAACATCACTGGGAACCTCTACAACTCCATGCCGAGACGCCTGGCATGTTGCGTTAGCAAACATGGCCGTCTGACGCCACACTGAGAAACACTACTTCTGTATGTGTAGCTCAGTAAATATAGGCCATATTAGTCTGAATGTATCATCATTTAGTGTTCCGGGTAACCGGTATCTTCCTTCCCAATAGCACTGCAATCCAAAACTTCCTCCTGGTTGCTACTATATTTTTGGCGACGTGTGTGTATGTTGTAAAACCCTACTACTTAATGGTATAATAAGCAATCATAACTTAGCTACTTTTGACTTGTAACCCACATGGTTAGCTTGATAGACAACATTTGGGGTAACACAGCAGAAATGTGCTTTCCAAGTCTTTCAAAACAAGTCTTTTAAGAGGTGGTAATAAGCAGCCCAGTTCTTCTAGTGCTCTAAAACCATTGCCTATTTCAGTTTTGTAGTAAACTAGTGTGTATGACATATTATATTAATAATAAAACAGGCTTAGAAACAAAGCACAAGCATAGGTTTCTGGCCACACCATCCAACATAACATTCTAGCCACTTTAAAGTAATGGTGATAATGTAAACAAACTCCAGTACTCCAGTTTGGATTCCTCCACGAAGCTTTACAATGCTAACCACAGACAAGAATCTCACTGCCACTTGAGGAGCAATGCCTGAGGCTCAAGGCTGTGAGGCATAATGCTTTCGCAGCTCGTATCTGGGGGATGTTGCTAAAGTATGATGCCTGAGGATTGAAGAGCCACATCTGGTGGCTTTATACCTGATGACATCTAATATCTAATAACTGACATGTCGAACATATTACCTGACAACTGACTGATATCTGACACCTGACGTCCTACAAATGGCAAGCACTTCATTTTACCATATGTGAAATTACAGAGCTCATTTCTAGTGCACAAACATCTAATGTGTCCAGACAACTGCTTGTCGAACATTTCTTCTGGAACCAAGTGTGTTTCTAAACGGTTTTGTGTCCCTTTTCTGCAGCAGCAGCCTCTACTCCTCTGGGAAGGTTTTACAGTAGATGTTGGCGTGGATTTGATTGCATTCGGCCACAAGAGCATTAGGCAGGTCAGGTACTGGTGTTGGCAAATTGAATCTGGCTCCTAAGCAGTCCTCCTTTTCATCCCAGAGGTGTTCAGTGGTGCTTTATCACTCTAAAGAATGTGATTCTGCTGCTCCACAGTGGTGAAAGATTTTACACAGGTGTAGCCTTGCATCTGGTGATCTTCAATGCCTTAGCTGCCTTAAATATTTCTATTTTTTAAAACCGATTAACTGAACTACATTCAAAGCTCAAATATATAGGAGCGCGTTCACATTTCTTCATATATGTGTATAACTGTATGCACCAGTTAGCTCTGATCACATTGTGTGATTGTATGAATTCTACCTATGTCATTATATCAGCTTTTTTAAAATAAAAACGATCATCCGCTGACAGTCGACTGCTAAATAGCAACAGCTCCCGGCTGCTGAAATCACAGAGTGTTGTTTGGAGGCAAATATAATTTTTATTATTGCAAATAAAGTCCCAGTTTTTAAAATCTAAAATAGGCAACTTTGGCTTGTTTGATTACAGGCAATAGGTTGTTGGTAAATGACGTGTCCCAGTTTCACTGCTTTGCAAAATCAGTTTAACTGAGAATCCACAAGGAGCTTTAATCCAGTAGCAAAAGTTACTGTTCATGAGGAAGAAAATGCAAGAAATTAATGCCAGCAAAAATGGAATGGACAAGGCTAAAGGCAGCTTTCTGTTCACCAGCTTCTTATTTGAAATCAGAGGTGTTCAGTCTTAACAGTCTTATTTCAAGGTGCTCCATGATGACTGTCGTTTGGTTTTCCTTTATTGTCATGTGGATTAACCGAGCTGGATTAAGCATTGAGCTCCACAGCGCCTCTTTAGTTTTATGTCTGTTTACTTGGTGTAACGTAGGTTTTACTCTATATCCAATGCATGCCCACAGATCACCTGAGCAAAACACAACACTCGTTCTTTACAACCACGTGATTACTGTACGGCAGCAGTTCATTTGCCAGTTATCCTGCCACACTGTTTAAGTTGGAAGTTAATTTCAGCCTCACGTGAGGAACCAGTGTAGTATTTTGCAGTTCCGTGGGTGTGCACTGGTAATAGACACGATCACAACTCATTACTGATATTTTTCATGATTACACACTCCTGCTTACGCTCTATAGCCTCAAAACACGTCAGGAATGAATGACCTTTTAAGTACCAGAATTCAAATGGGGCTAAACTGTATACAGTAACAGTATCTTAATCACACAATTGACCTATTTCTACCTGAGTTGCAGGTATTGCAGGTATTTATTTAGATGTGCAGAATTAAAAAAACAGCAACTGTTTATTCACAAACAGGCAATCTCAGCAAGCACCAGTAAACAGCATAACAAAGGGAGAAGCTAAATCGGAGTCAGAGACAGGCGGAGGTCAGAACCAGGTAGTACAAGCAGCGAGGGCAAACAGGTTTACAGGGGAAGACCGAAGGGGAAACCCAAAGTGAGAAAGCACAGACACAGTAGAGTCAGAGCACGAGCAAAAGGGATTAAGCGAAAGAGTAGTAGAGGAACGAAGGGAGTCAGAAACCAGACTGAGACAACACGAGAAAGTAACGCTCAGGATTGCTAAAAAGTTTGGCAAAGCCTCGCAAAGTGTGGGTGTTTGTGTGTGGCTTAAATACAGGAAGTAAGTGATTGCTGACAGCTGTGGCTAAACCTCAGGTGACCTAGAACGTACTATGGAGTCCAAATGGGGGCGCATAGACATGACGTCATCGAGCGTGGCCCTCTGGGAAGTGGAGTTCCGAAGAGCGGTGAAGCCGGGAAGACGCGGAGGCGTCACAAGATCATTTTGGCTGCCAATGTTGACTGTGCTTTCCACATATACCTTTTAAATGACCACTGCAAAAGTGCTGTATTATCAGATTGCCTGCCATTGTTCGGAAAGATGGGGCGGGTTAAAAAGAAAAACAAGAGATGACGCATCCCTTTGAAGCCGTGCTGTAACAATACTGTACAGTCATAAATTGCTCTGCGTGAATGGAGTTTAGTCAGCCTGCCTGGTTCAGCAGAAGGTGTCGGAATCTGGCTGTCCTGCATTAAGCTAAGCACTTTGTGGCACCAATGAAATATTTAAAACACAGTATCCACAGAAGCAGTTATTTGGGCATTGCCTCGTAAATGAATGATGGACGCGTCTTAAAATTTACTCTGCAATACATTTTACACATCATTGTGCAGCCTCGCTTAATTAGCTCCCCTGTAGGATTCAGATCTATTTTGCATATTTGGTGGATGTATTTGTGCAAGCTGAACATGTATTGTGTACTTCGTTGGGCAATCACGTTATAGTTAACTGAAGGACTGCATTATGGTAAGTGTGGAGCTATCCATTCGCTCTGCGTTATTATTATACATGAGAAAACTGTGAGAACAGTAATGTTTCATGACAATCAGATCTTAAAAAATCTCCTCATTTACATACAAACTAACAAAGAGAATTTCTCGTCTTGTTCTATAAGCTGTGAGTGAGAGTGCTAGAGCTGTGTGCTGTAATGATTAATAATTAATAGCACATTACAACACGCATGAACAGTGAGTATGTTTTAGAGAGCATCTTCCTAGTTCGGTGTTTGCGTGTAGGGAGCGTAGCTGTCCGTGGTTCTGTTCTTTGTGTGAAGGTGGAGGCATCCGTCAGTAGCGTAACTCTCTTCTGTAGCTCTTAATGGGTTTATCTGTATGTGCTTCTCAGGGATTAGACTTCCAGTGTGCACTAGGACTGCAGAGGTGGACCTGCTTTTGGAAGAAAGAGAGAGAAGGCGGCTGAGAAATGCGTGTGTGCTGATGTGCGATGGAGTGCGCAGTGTGTCAGAGCAGTTCTGAGAAATCAATGTGATTATCATGCACCGTGTGTATGTTGCACTGTGTGTGTGCCCGAGTGGGTGGCTCTGTGTGCCGCATTGGGATGCTTGTATGGTTGGCTGTGCGTGTATGCAGGTCTGTGAGAGTGAGGGGGCGGATGTGTGTGTATCCGTGTGGACGTTTGGTGGTGTTGGGAGGGTTGGCTGGACGTCTTGTGTGTGGGCGTGTAGTAGAAACTGAACTTGAGCAGAAAGAGAGAGAGTGTGTGTATGCAGCCTCTCTATCTCTCTCGCCCTCGCTGTCTTTCTTTCCCCGGAATTAGCCGGCTGCATAATGATAGGCTTGCGCTGGGCATGCTAGCAAAGCTAACATCCATCTGTAACAACCACAGACTTGCAGATAGCTGGCTGATATACTGTACTGCTATACTGCTGATGGTGGTATACTGGTGGTGGCACACAAAGTTAACTACCTAATTCACACGGTTAGCTTAATATTAATCTGTCTCTCTAAAAAAGATCGTAGAAATAGCATGGTTTTATTATCATGGCCTATAATAAATTCATATAATAGCTTCGCATTAGGTGCTCACAAGTCATTTATGCTGTAGTGTTTAAATATGCTCGTCAAGAAAACAGTTGCACAAATAGTTGCACCCAGAAGGAATCAGCCGACAGGAATGAAACTTGGTGGGTAGGTTTGACATCATGGGGCATGCAAATAATACGCAAGTTCACGCTCGGATGTGATGTAAGCAAGGGTGGCGTTTGCTGACCTAACACGACTGTGCACATTCAGCAGTGATTACTCCATGAGTCAACCTGTTAGTACCAGCACCATTGGCTACACAACGCAGGACTACACATGCACGCAGACCATTACGACGACTGCCCTTAATACCATGCCAGCGTCTCCAAAGACTGAATGGTGTCGTGCCATGGAGTGACTCAGAATGACTGTGGGTGATCTGAGACAGTACTGCTGTATGTGTAGCTCAGTAAATATTGCCCGTGTCAGTCTAAATTTATCATCATTTGTTGTTCCTTAATCTTCCTTCCCAATAGCACTGCAAAAACAGATTTTAAACTGCATTTCCTCCTGCTGTAGTTTGTCCTTATATTTTATTATTTTATTGTTTTACTACTTTTAGAGTCACTCACTCAGTGCCAAAGCTCAGGCCTACACTTGATAGAAAAAGTGGAACAAACAGTGACGTTTGATTTAGATTTAACAGGTGAAAACTAACATACAGTACATACTCTATATAAACACTGCACAGTGCAGTATAGAAAGTTTATCCAAAATTTAATAAAACATAATTTAAACATAATGGCTGATTGTATTTTATTTTTTAAGTAGATTTGACTGATTGTTTAATTACAACCTGTATTTTATATTGTATTGCAGTGTAATTTATATATACCTACTGATCAACTATTTTGGCAGTTTGGGTGATGGTCAGGTCAGGTTTAAAACTGATTATTTTTTTTCTAAAGTGAAAATATAGTCAGGATTGGGCAGATTATTGCCATGCTTGTGTGAGGTTCAGACTTAACATGCAGTGCTACGTGTCAAGTCAGCTTTGGATGCAAAGTTCTTGGGCTGTGTTCAGATTCTTGGATTCATCAGTTTTGTCTTGTAGGAATTTTTGAGACTGTTGTTGTTGCATTTGAGCATGTACACTGAGAAAACATGCAAAATACTATATACGTATCACCATGTTGTTGTGTCTGATGAACAGTAAAGATTCATGGGTCAATCTGGGATCAGACAAGATTTTGACATTAAATACTTTACCAATACCAAAGAAATTCATACATGTAGAATCATGACATGGAGAAGTACGTTGATATCCATGTAAAATAATAAGAAGGTGTGCTACACAACTCATATATATTTATATATAACTCGTAGAAAAGTCTTGGTTTAGTCCCGTTTCTAAAGGCTTGAAAGTCCGGACCCAGGTCCAAACCAAAAATCGTTTTTGTTACATTGTATATATTTGTGTCGGTTGGTTTTGGTTCCACCTAACAGTAAATTTGTCAATGCACCACTTTTTGATGCAAATGAATCAAGCCAGGGTTCTGTTGGAGCTGTGCCGGGACCATCGGGTTTCGTTGGACCAAATTTTGCGCCTTTCACACCTGGAGTTCAGGTTCAAACCAAACTTAAAAGTCAAACGGCCTGGACCAAATTAGGTGTGAAATCCCCCTTAGAAGAGTTAGTTTGTGCATCAGAGCTAGTGATGTTAGAGGTGTTAACAATATTATCATGCATAATTCTATGACCATAATAATGAGATTATCCTAGTGGCCAAAAAGTTAATTAAAAAAAAAAATCTTAGGTTTTATTTTATGCAAAGATGGGTTAACTATAATGTGTGTGATTTGCTGACTGCTACAGATTGTTTTCCACAAATTGAAAATGCCATTGAAATTGATCATTACACTACACATTAGATCATTCGAACCTTCTATAAGCTGCAGCTGCAGCTTCCTCCAACCTCCAAACACCTTTACTCAGTGCTCACAGATGCTAAGCGTGACTCTGTGAATGGGCGCTGGAGGAGCAGGTGAGGGAAGTAATGTGAGCCATGAGAGAGCTTTCATTCATCAGTCCCTCACTTCTGTGTAGAATGAGGATAACGCTGTGCATGCTGTGTTTTAAGAAGGCCACAACTGCAACACTGCCTGAGAATGCCCTCATTCACCCATGGACACTGAACTGGGTGTCATACCGTATTACCCGTCCAGATTTTATGACAGCCGCTGTTGTTTCTAGGAGTTTTTTGTTTTTAGTTTTTTTAAAGAAATATCCACACACAGAATTTTTTCCAAACCTCCAAAGTTCAGTCTTAGAAGTTGCATAGATTTTCCGATATGTGTGTATATAAAACGCCAGAAGTAAGCTGAGCCCTGTTTTATGCTGTATGCAAGGATATAAATTTATCTCACAGAAAACAACAACAAAAAAGATGTATTCTTATGTTTGATCTCAGTAAGAACAAAAATTATCACACTATATACACATATATACAATATACTGTATATATACAGGGGTAGGACAATGAAACTGAAACACCTGTCATTTTAGTGTGGGAGGTCTCATGGCTAAATTGGACCAGCCTGGTGGCCAATCTTTAGTTGCACATTGCACCAGTAAGAGCAGAGTGTGAAGGTTCAGTTAGCAGGTAAGAGCACAGTTCTGCTCAAAATACTGCAATGCACACAGCATTATGGGTGACATACCAGAGTTCAAAAGAGGACAGATTGTTGGTGCACGTCTTGCTGGCGCATTTGTGACCAAGACAGCAAGTCTTTGTGATGTATCAAGAGCCACCAAGAAGGACGAACCACATCCAACAGGATTAACTGTGGACGCAAGAGGAAGCTGTCTGAAAGGGATGTTCGGGTGCTAACCCGGATTGTATCCAAAAACCATAAAACCACGGCTGCCCAAATGACGCTGTATTGGCTGCAAAAGGAGGCCCTACACCATACTAATAAATGATAGTGGTCTAAAACCAGGTGTTTCAGTTTCATTGTCCAACCCCTGTAAGTTGCCTTCTTACCATAGAATGATGGACAGAACCAAAGAAGAACAAGTTTGATTTCCCCTGTCTTTCAAATATTAAAGCATACGTACACTGCAAGCTTTATATAACAAACTGCAACATTGTCCACATTAAATAAAGTTACTAACTGCTTTACTTAAAATGGAGAAACACTGATGAAATTATATTGCAGTGAACTACTGGTCGAATTCCATTTTAGTAAAACCAAAATAACCTAATAAATACAGAAATGTTTCAGTTTTATGTTTCATTGTAATTTTATGCTAAGGTAACAAAGCCTGTGTATACTGATTCTCATTTGAATTAATACCTTGCAGTTGATTGAATGGATACACCATTAAATCTTTTTTTTTGAGTATATTTCAGATCTCACTGTATTTTCTCAGTGTATTTCACTGAAGTGTGATCTCTTTTTCTTCCTGTTCTTGTTAAGCTGCTGAGTAAGGCTATTAAATATGTAATGCTTTTAGCTCCCTTTAGCTAACAGCTAGCTTAGGGATCCTCATCTGGGTGATTTAACCAATATTCTTTTATTCATTTTTTCATATTCATTGAAAGGGACATTGTGATGCACCATTTAGTCAAAGGAATGGGCAGTATGACATTTGGCCCAGCAGCTTGTACTTCACATTAACTCCAGTGCTTTCATTACTCTATAAGGTTTTAAAAAAGACCGTAATTCCTTTGGGTGAAAAAGCACCTAATTATTCGTAAGGTTTGGATGGCCTAATGTGCAGAGCTAATTTGTGGCGTGTGAGGAATAAAGACATGTCCATTGATTTTGCTTTAGACCTTTCCATCGGCTACGTGATCGGGTGAGAGAGATGTGCACATGCAGTGAAGATACAGCATGACTTGGTGTCATCTTGGTGAATGAATCGGCGCAGGAGAGTGTGCAGATGGGGATTGTTATGTGGGTGTGACGTGGTTGACTGCTGCAGCGTGGTGCAGCTTGCTGATGCAGAGACGCTACTTTATGATGCAGAGGCAGCCAGGATAATCTGAGAAGCCTTTAACCAGGTTCCACAGTCTGTCCCGATTTTTTAACTAGACACAGTGTAAGCATACTATCACATTAAAGCTGTAGGCCACGCCTGGTAATGTCAGTGTCATGCTGATTGGCTAAACACTTTTATTCACCTGTAGCCTATTAGAGCAGTTTTTAGAGCCATGTCAGTCTATGATAACTGTTGTTGTGTTGTTAGCTAGTGAACGCTGTTGCTCCCAGGTCCAGTTTTGCCCATTGTAGTACTTTTGACAGTAGGCAAACATTAGCATGGCCATCTCTGACTGATCTATGGCTATGCAGCCCCATACACAGCAAGGTGTGATGCACTGTACATTGATGTTGTAACCACCACTAAGAAAAACAGGCAATTAGTTAATCAGGTCATTTCAGAGCTGTCTTGCATTCATGAGCCTTGTTGCTAGTTCTTGGTTTCTCCCTCCTCATGTCATTAGGTATCCATCACAGCTGACTAAGAGCACCTCACAAGCCTTGCAGTTGTGAAGATAAGCCAGTCGTTCGGTGACCACCTAATTTATCCTTGAGTTTGACATGTGTCATTGGTTTTAGATAATCATTGTCATCTGCTTCATCTGTGAATGGTCATGATTTTATGCATCAGGGCAAACTAAGCTCACCATAGTAGTTACAATTAGCAGTAACTTCAGGCTACTGCAGATGGAGCTGCCTGAGAATGATGGAGCTATAAATACCTGTAGGGTGTAGATTGGAAAGAGTGGTAGAGTGTGGTAAATGTCTCGTTCGATGTGTAGGAAAGTAGATGTTAATGATTGGCCAAAAGGCTAAGGTCATAATGGGTAAAGGAAGGCCATAGTAAAGGAAGTATCTAAATTCAGTCTAAATATAGGGTCCAGGGTAGGCATCCACCAAATCTGGCCCAGCTTATTCCTGGCCTACATCCAGAACACTGGGCCAGTCCAGTCAATGCACAATCCAGTCACAGCTATTACTAGTCCTTGTGGAGGTATTCCACACTATTAGGTTTGTTTTAGCCACAGGTGACTCTGTTTTTGCCATATATGAGCTCATATCTTGAGTGGCCAGTGGCAGGGGTGTGAGGGGATATGGGGGCATGTTAGAATCATGTATCCCGAAGTACATTCTCACACTGCATGAGCATCTACAGAAGGAAAGCATTTACAGTTCAAGGATAGCTCCATGTTTTTACATTTGCCCAGATTGACCAAAAATGTTGTTTGTGTTTTCCCTAAACTAATTTGGCATAAGTTTATTGGACAACTGTGAAATGCCAGTCGCTTGGAATTTGAACACAAACAGCATTTGCAACTTACAAGGTACAATTTGGGAATCTGAATGATGCTCCGGTTGGTCACCTTTTCTGGTGGTAACATACAACAAACGTGAATGTTGATATGTACCTAATTTTTTATGATCTATTGTAACCGTACAATCTATAGGGCTCATATCACGTTTTCTTTTTCTGTGCTGTAGGTGATGTTGCACGTGCTTCCGATGAGGACCTGAACGCAGTATAACACTCAGGAAGTACTTACTAATTAGCTGATTAATTGAATCAGGTGTGTTAGCTCAGTGGACGGGACAGGGATACTGACCAATGACCAACACTGGGTATAACTGATAGTAGTGCACAATGCATGAATGGAGACACAGGCCTGGGGGGCGGCGTTGTTTTTGTATGTGTAATTATTAGCAAAGAAAGAAACAAAAGTGCTGTGGGACCGTGTGTTGCAGAGAAATGGCTCCGATTGAGCACATGGCCCCGGCCCTTTTAGTTCCCGATTGGCCCGGTTCCCTGCGGTAGACTCCGCTGTGTGCCGCAGAGTGCTGATTGCAGCGATGGGAAAGCACTTCAGGGGCTGCCCCACATCTCAGACACACACACACACTTCACCACTGGCCAGAGGAAGGGGAGCCGCTCTGACGAGTCCACGCACACACACACATACCCCTGCGCTGTCTGCCTGAAGACTCTGCACACACTTACTGACACACACACCCAGCCATGCAGGAGCAGAAGCAGAGCAGCTCAGAGGTAAGAGCAGGGAATGGGGGCTATAAGATCTATTTTAGCTTTCAGTAGAGAGCACTAAACATCATAGCAGAGCTAACATGGTAAAAATGGTAAAGCGATTGAGTGTTCGCTCGCTGGCAGTTTATTCAGGTTGCTCTCGCCAAACTCTGACAGAACAACTGCAGCAAAAGTGTCTCGCCCAGCTCTCTTTCTGTCTTCTCCCTCTTCTCCTCTCTCTCTCTCTGAAACTCTCCTTCCATCTGTGTCTTCTCTCGCCAGTGCCGGCCCGCTAGCATCTGCTTCTGCACTTCTTGGCTGTGTCATCATCTCGTCATCTTTTTCTTGCACTTCCCTCGTCTCTGTCTGTTCACTCAGTTTTTCTCTCCTTCTCTACTTTTCTCAACGGTTCTTGGAATGGGGGCAGGAGGGTATAAGGAGCCTCTTTTTTGAAGCACTGCAGATGGAGTGATTGTGGAAGTGTACACTTGTGTGCTCCAGCTTCTACTCAGGGAAGCACTTTACTGTAGTCAAGGAGCAGATGCCAGTGCTGTTTGTACGTAAGTGTGTCCCTGTGAAGGATGGAGGCTGTATGTCTAGTCTGATGGTCTTTTGTGCCATGTTTCTCTCACATTTGTTTTGGCTGGGAAGATATGACACTTCTCACCAGTCCTTTGCCCACCTACACACCAACAGGCCAGCACGCTGATAGATATGCCCGCATGATATGGACAAAATATTGGTATTGCATTTAATATTGGTATTTGTATTGCTACTGATATGGGAATCATGTGACATCCATATTTCTGCTAATGGTGATTTCAATAAATTACACCTCAGTATAATGCATATGCAACAGCAGCACGCCATTAAATTTAGTCTAATCTAGTCTAAACTAATCTAACCACTGAGTAAACATTAAAGTCTCTCACAGCTTGGTTTCTAATATCAACATCCGTCAAATACTAATATATATATATATTTCAAGCAATTTTCTGTCAGTATAATTGTGATTATGATATGCTTTGTATACTAGGATACATTAAAAATGAATTAAGAGATTCAATAATCTATAAAAGATCGACCTGCATTAATCTGACCAAATTAAAACTTTTGTTTGTTACAAGAATACCTGGATTAATTAAAACACTACCCACAAAACCACTATGATCTGTCAGTAGGCTTGCTTACAGTTGCAGAAGGCACCAATATGACCCAGTACCAGGTATCCATATTGAATCTTTGCCTGCACAAAATAGTAGTTAGGACATCGGAAGCAAAATCTGATCCAACCCTGCAACAAAATAAAGCCTGAAATGATGCACACTTACGTTATGTGATAAGGTAGAAGTATTTCAGTAGGTTGCGGATGGAGGACTACTTCTACATTCTCATTGTTGTGGAGTTCTTCAACTAAACAATAACTCACTTTAAATCTTAAGGAAAAACTAACTTTTAACAAACAGTACATCGTCAAGACTTACTGACAGAAATTCAAAAGAGAGAAAAAAGTAGGAATTAAAAAAATAAACAGAATTAAACAGAATGATAGAGAGAGTGGGAGAGACCGGACACACACACACACACACACACACATACAGAAAAAAGCAGGGTGAGAAGAAAACTAGAAGTTGGACTGATGAAGAGAGATGGAGATTATGTATGAGTTGAATGTGTTCCCAGTTGTGTGTTCACACGCTCTCTGTTGATCAGCTCCAGTCTGGATCTCTGAGTGCATTCTTCATTCTGCTGCCCATCTCTCCACAGCCCGGCACAATATCGCCTTTGTTCACTCGGCCTCTCTTGTTACGTCCTGCTTACATGGCCAGACAGTGTGTGTGTATGAGGGAGAGAGAGAGAGAGAGAGAGAGAAATATAGAGAGTAAGAGAGAGAGTTCATGTTACCTCTTCGTCGTGCCTGTCTGACTAGTAAACATAGGCGACTAACAGATGCTGTTCCTCTCTCTCTGACACACACACACACACACACACACACACACACACACACACACACACACACACACAGAGGATGGTTGACTTTAACTCACCCTATGACATTGCATGGTCATATGTTGCACTCTAAGCAGCACAGCTAAATCAACTGAGGCTACATGTCACCTACACAGGCTTTTCATGATGCCTGACAGAAATCTATATAGACATTTACTGTTTCAAGACTTATTGCAACAAGTGTCAGTTGCCGTAATGCTTACTGAGATTAAATGACCCTGAAAATGGCAAAAGCTGCCTGATACTGGTTAGAATGACCCTGAATTAACCTTTATGTAGGTTTATGTCAGCTTTATGAAAGTGTGATGGATTTGTTACCACAATATCTTTATCCTGACACTTTATTCTCTCCATCCACATGTAGAAGGGAGTCTGATATCTTTAGCCTGTGAACCTGACCACACTTTTTAAAATCCTGAATTCTAATGGACTATTTGCACATCCATGTATCCGCACTGCCATGTATCATTTTGTGTTGATCCAACGTGAATCAGTATTTTGTTGTTCCAGCTTATTTCAGCCCCGCAACCAGTTTTAGCCACCTGACACTCCGCCCATCATATAAATCTTTGTTTATGTTACTACTTTTATTGTGAATTTGCTATTACCTAATACCAAAAATTGACCAATAAAAAAAATATTACATTATTATACAAAGACAAACATAAGTAGTAGTAAATCACTCTAGCCAGGTTTAGATAATTTGTCACCCCACACTTTCATCAACCTACCTAAATACGAACTGTTTTCAACAATAGCAAAATGCTTACTGAGTCAGAGAGTTAAAAGTACAGGAAGCGAATAAAAGGTAGACAAAATGAATGATGCATTTGAGCCTGATTTTGCTGACTTACTGGCCAAGCCACATAACTTGTTCCAACACAAGAATGGAAAGTAGGCTAGTCTCCAGTGTAAGTCTCCAGTACTGTCGCTTGTGCTACATTAAAAAGTGTGGTTTTCTCCCATACTCTTGTTTTTCCTGACTTTAAACAGTCCATACCTGAAACTGTTTATTCAGAATTCTGATAATTCTCTCAGGTTTTAAACCTGAAGATATTTAACAGTAGTAACTTAACTCTCCTGGCTGCAACAGTCATATGCATATGTCATATTTGGTAAAATGTTTTCTTGGTGTTTTTGTCTGCAAATGTAATGTTTACAATTTGTATCCAATAAGAAAACAAACATAAAATGTAAAATGTGACAGAACTTGTAACATTTTTTTAAAATTTATTTCCCAATATGCTTATTTGAGCAAATGAACAGCAATTGCACTTTAGAATGTGCAAAAGTATTTTCTTTATAGAGAATATATACACTTATGTTTGCTTAAAGTTGCTCAAACACTTGCTAATTACCACATTTATTTAGATCATTTCATTATATTTTATTAGAAACTCACATGACAAAAAATCATGGGTGATACCTGCCGGGTGTGAGTGAAGGGATTCATAGATTGAGAAGAGGTGCTACAGTGCAGTGAATGTCTCTTTCAATGTGTGGAAAATGGCTCCAGAGCAGATTGGCTAAAAGGAGGGACTGCATTTGGATGTGCCAAAGACCATAGTGTGAAGGAAGTAGCTGAATCTGCAGGTGTATAGATGCGTACGGTCATAGGGCTCTATCAGCAGTGGCTAAAATCCCAGTCTACAGGACTGATTCCTCGGAATTGTGTCAGGGAAGGCCTCCACCAAATCTGGCCTATCTCCAATTGCAATTTTTTGATAAACTTTGATGTCACCTACATCCAAAAACCTGTCCTGTACATTGCAAATCCAATCACAGCGGTTATTGGTGCTCATAGAGGTATTAAACGCTATTAGGTACATTTCAGTCACGTGAATTTTTTTTTTTGGTACAAACTCGATTTACGTTAGAGTTACTCTGCAGTCTGTACTTCTGACTTTCATGTTTTCATTATTTTCAATATCAAGAGGTAAAACAAACATGCAAACCTATTTTGGTCCTATTCCAACCCTAATAAAAAGTGATCTCCTCTTCTACTAAACAACACGTGGTTTGGATTGAAAGTTTAAAATCAGCATGTTTGACAGAGTTGTTTCAATTAGCTTTGAGTGAGAAATAATTCATTTGGAACTGCATCATGCTTTTGTTGTTGGCACTGATAACTGTGACTTCTAGGGGTTAATGAGCGTGGTTGCCTTGGTCACAGCCTGCTTAATTATCCCATCATTTTGCTTTTGCTGATTAAATTATTGACATTTGCTCTCAGGGGCTAATTGATGCAGATGCTGAACAGTAAAGGGTTCTTGCCCTGAGGTGGGAACTGTGCAATAAGCGATTCCTGGGAGAGCAATTTTCCCTGACACGCTACTTTTTCTTCTGGCCTGGGACACTTTGTGACAGTACACCAGGAAACCAGTAAGTGCATCCTGCTGCTGAGCAAGTGTTTGAGCCAAAACCTTCAGCGTTTCGGTGTTAAACTCTTACTGTGATCTCGCAGCTCTGCGAGTATGTGTTGTTTTCATAATTAAATTTTGTGAAAAAAGTTTCTATTTTGGAGTCCGTGATACACCCTGACAGTAGGAGGGAAGTTATTGTGCCTCACTGACCCACTGCGTGTCCTTTTGCCTGCAGTGTTCCGCTTTGAAACCTGCACTGCCCCTTGAAGTTAGCGACTCTCTGCACCAAAGCCAGAAGCAGCTGCTCGACAATTTTTAGAAAACGTGACTTTTACAACGGTTCAGTGCTACAGCTTATGAACTCAAGCACCTCAATCTGTTTCAACATAGGACCTGCTTAGGTTAAAGGAAGGCGGTGTATAGATTCACTTTAAACCAAAATCCCAGGCTTAGTACATGGAATACTACATGGAATATAATGCAGTGTCGTTATTCCTAAATTGTATGGGTGAGAAATGGAAGCCTACATCCACCAGTGGGTCCTGAATTTCCCAGGTATAAATATACACTCTATGGCCAAAAGCATGTGGGCAAGTTCAGGTGTACCAGCCACACCCATTGCTAGCAGGCATCTGGATGTACGCCACATCAGTCTTCGGCCACGTTGCATCAAAGAATTGTGCTGTTGGGCCAAATTTGGTGGATGCCTTTCCTGGCACAGTTCTGATGAGAGTTTCCTGTAGACTGGGATTTTACTCACTGCGGGTAGCTGCTGTATGACCTTAGGCTGCCGTACACCTGCAGATTCCTTCAAACTATGATCTTTGGCATGCCCAAACGCAGTCACTCCTTTTAGCCAGACATTAACATCTGCTTTGGAGCCATTTTCCACACATTAAACGAGACATTAACTGCCCTGTGTACCACCTCCTCTCAATCTATGGATCCCGTCACTCACACCCCGCATGTGGTTATAGCGCCATTATGCTTGTGCAATGCCATCTGCAGGAGCCTTTACCACTGTAATTACACAAGGTGACTCATTTTTAGTCTGGTCAGCTTATATTGTATTATATACCAAAGGCTGCCATATGCAATGTAGCCCTATCACCAGTAATGCTGATAGTTCTGTGAGCATCTTGACACAGTTCTCAGGTATTTTTGAATGTTTTCATTGATCAAGGACTCGTGTAATCCAACAGCAGTGAATTCTTCTGGTTAACATGACCCAAACCTGTTTTTATACATGGCCGATTATTGATTCACTTGTACATTTTGATGTACTGCTGCTCAGCTTGCGTGTGTGAGCCTGCTGTTCTTACTGCAGGAGCAAAGGTCCACTGCAGAGATTGCTCCCATTTGCATTCACATTATGTTCCGGAACTTTCCCTGGCGCCGAGCCTCAAGCGTATAGCAAAACTTTCAGCGCTGCTCCATGCGGGCTGCAGCTCACGCGAGCTTATCCGAGCTGTGTCTGCTATCAGCCGGACAACTGTGAGTGACAGTTGCTGGCCTGCTCCATTCTCTCCTGTGCTATAGAAGATAATTGCCTGGTGCTGTTTGTGATTAGTGACGCTGCTTTTGTGATTAGTTCCATGGCCAGTTTGATGCTGTGAGCCAGAAGAAATGCTTTGACTCTTCTTGTCCTGGGCAGCTGTATTGTCTGTTCATGGGCAGAGAGTGCAGGGGAGGTGATGCATGTTTGATATATTGTGAGAGAGGAAGATACTATGTGTGTATGTTGACGTTGAGGATGTACTGTAGCTGATGGAACCTGTTCTCCTTCAGTGTTCAGTGCTTATGAGCATTTTAATAGACGTCAGTGTCAGACTAATTAATGACCTTCTATTAAAGACTGGTGGACTGAGAGACCTTAGAGTCTCTATACCTAATATTAGGAACTTCTGTTTTCACTGGAAGAATATTTTCCTTCAAACCACCTTAGAATCTCACTCTACATGAATCATAAGCTATAAATCTATAAAACTATAAAAACGCTAAATATTCTCTGGCCTATTTGTTCCTGATTTTAGGAGCTATATACAAAATGGATCTTCCAGCAGCTGAGCTGTAAGTGATTCTAGGAATTCACAATTTAGTAAATTGGTCTGCTTCAAGAGATTGGTAAGGGGAGGTAGGCCATTAATGGCTTTAAATGTCATAAGCAAGATCTTGTAGTCTATGCAGAACTTAACAGGAGGCCGGTGTGACCTAAATAATAGATGAGTAATATGCCAGTTTTACTTCTGATTAATATCCCAGTCTCCAGAGAAATTACCAGTTGTTCTTTTATGGTAAACATATGTGCACCGTCATTCTGAAATAGTTGGAGCCACTGTAAAGAGCCAGCAGGACAACTCGTTGTTAAGATGTTAAATAATAAAATTGTGATAGAATTAATGGTGCTTTGATCGTTTAGCTCTTCACCAGAACTTGATAGTTTTCAGCTTGATTGGCCATGACCAGTGACCAGCTGATCGGTCTCAGGTAACTGATTCTTTGCTGGTCACATTTACTCACAGTACGCTCAGTGGTTCACATTGTGCACTTTGGGTTCTCGTTTGTGGACACGCCACCACACTGATAAGAATGCAGTTCCGAAGAAACCGTATCCTGATGTTTGATGTGTAAAAGCATATAGATCACATCTATAGGAGCATATCAGGTATATATGTATTTAGCTTTGTAGTTTTCATCAATGAAGCATTCATGGGACCAGCCAGGACACCAGCTTTGGAAGCCTAAATCTACAACATCTACAACATCTGTGAACGAATCGCAGGATGCCATACGAAACCTGTATGCCTCCATGCCTAACCATATCTTGTAATCAGGCTAGAGGCAGGCCAAAATGCTGCTAGAGCCTACTTTTAATTATACAGGTTTCCCCCATATATTTATTCTTTCACTCTAATACTGTAACCTACATCCAGACTTTCCCCGTTGTAAATATGAATTTGTCTGCTGTTCCAATGGGAAAATTGATGCCAGTTTCCTACACCACTGGAATACAGCATTAGTTCAAACTGACATTTAGACATTTAAAACCTATGTGTTACAGGCTATAAAAAAGAAATACAATTTGTTTTAACAGTATTTTGCAGGGCGGGTTTCTCTTCTTATTAAGACTCATGTGTCTTTAACACAGTTTTCCAATATATTTAACTGTGTGACACATATGGCTGTGTATCATCAACATAAAAGCAATTAAGACAACATTGTGTTCTAGGGGCTTTAAAAAAAGAGAAACAGTATGGACCCTACTACAGAACCTTGTGGAACACCATGTTTCACTCTTCTTTTCATATTGTTGTTTGTAAAACCAGTTTTCACTACATAATTGGTAATGATTGTCAAGTAAGATGTAAACCACACAAAAACACTTCTGAGTGTTTCAGTCCTGTCCATTAAAATATCAATGTTGACTATAAGAAAGGTTATTTTTAAAAAGGTGGTACTTTCTAAAATGTGGTGCTTTTCACAGTGGTTTCACAGTGGAGGATATTTTTTAATAATGCTGTCGTCTTGATTTTGAAATTTCTTGTCTCTTTCTTTAGCAAGAGAGCAGGAGAACCTTTTGTGATGAGCAGCCGTTCTTTAGTCATGGCAGGAACACAAAAGCAGTCCGCTGCAGCTGTCTGCTTAGCTCCTAGAAAAAAGCCTGCCTGTACAGCTGCGGCTGTTTCCTTTCAAACCTTACCCAATTGGACTGAACGGTTGAATAGGCAATTAAATATCCAGACTTCATGATGGTCTGCAAGCCAAAACCTCATCCAGTAATTTCTAGAAAAATAAATAAATAATAAATACAGCCCCTGTCTCTGAGCAGTTACAGTCCAAGTAGAGGCACATAATTTGGGTTGCGTGATATGGACATAAAATGCGATGTTTGGAAGCGTATGCTGGATTTCACTGTGTTGATATGAGACAGTGCATTATAATTAACATACTGTGTCTCTAACTGGATGTGCCCCAAATACAGACCCTATTTAAAATAAAATGCCATGTTTGGAAGCGTATGCTGGATTTCACTGTGGTGATATGAGACATATATAAGACAGATATAATTAACATACTGTGTCTCTAACTGGATGTGCCCCAAATACAGACCCTATTTTCTTGTATAAACAAACTTTAAACAAACAGCAGAAAAAACTAAATATCAAAACCACCAGCCATAACTGTTCAAAATGAAATACTATTAGCTACATCAGAATAAGTACATTTACGAGTGTTATGGAAGCAAATAACTGGTTATATGAATTATTAAGTGGTAAATAATAAAACCTACAAAGCCTACAAAAACAAATTAATGTCAATTTAATTCCGTTTAAATTGTTGAATTGAACTGAATGTCTATATGTATTACAAGCAGCATAGAGAGTGAGAATAGTCATTACATTATAAGCAGTGTTTCAGGTGTGTTTTATAATTCGTTATGCCACACGGTTAATTTACTTCCACTCCACCTGGGTAAACATGGTTCAAGCCCATTGGGGCAAAAACATGTTAAAAACACAAAAAAAACAAACAAACAAACAACACAAAAAAAGGTTTCTTCCAGAGTAATTATGTAATTTGTCATTGCAACCTCCTAAAATGTGTCACAAAGCTTGCATTGTGCAGTTTGTTATAGGTAAAAACCGTAATATGCATGTGTGTAAAAGTGGGTACATATTGTTGTGAGAATATTATGAAGGAATATACTATATGAGACACAAAGACATTTTAGAGTTTTATATATTTAGTGTACAAATGATTTAAACAGTCACAGTCATTGATGGAAAACATTTAGATATAGCAGAATCAGAAGCTAAACTTAACCACCCAGCATTAATGGCCTGCATTAGATCAGACCACAGCGTTTCAAGTTAGACTGAGGTCAGTACAGGACATAGCCATTCTGATATACAGCTCTACTCTGTTATTGATTTTCTCTTGTTCTGCTCTGAATCATCATCAGGTTTCATTACAGACGTGTTTAGCTCCCAGACAAATGCCGTGGAATTCTGTTGTAGAATTTCTTGGATTCCATTAGTTCCTACATGGCTGCTAGCCAACAGAACCACCCCACAACATTATACATCCACCGCCATGCTTCACAGTCAGGTAAAACACATTTCAGTACATCCAAGTGTCTTTCCTTACTGGCAATCCTCCATGAACAACACTTGTTTTGACTTTAGTGGTTGTTTGGAAATAACACCATGCCATCACTTGGCAGTGGTTTTATATAGGGAGCTCTATCACAAACTTTTTGCGGTTGGTCAAAAAAAAAAAAAAAAAAGAAAGCACACAAGGGGCTTGTAACAGGTATCTACAGCTGCCGGAAATTAACCCAAAAATGGTAGAATCTTTTTTGGTTTTAGGATGAGGGTGAAGGCAACTTCCTGTTCTGGTTTGAATTTAGTGGTGTTTCTTGTAGCTGTGGTTTTAAGTCCATCTCCAGCTTACACCGACAGATCTACTGTGCAAAATACCACACTCGCTCCTACTGACTGCACAAGGCTAAAGCCAGCTTTTTATTCAGCAGTTTTCCTATTCCACCTTAAATAGGCCGCACCATTTAAGGTGGACTTGACCTGATTGTGCGCTCAGTAGGAGCGAGTGTTGTATTTTGGATCTGTGACTGTGCGCAGGTGATTGACATAAAACCTTTGTTACAGCAAAGACACAGCAGTAACGTTAATGTTGAAAGGCACAGCTGAGTATAATGCTTGTTGCGCGGTTAATCCACAGAACAATACAAGAGAACCAAATGACAACCATTGGGTTGGACAATGAAACTGAAACACCTGTTTTTAGACCACAGTCATTTATTAGTATGGTGTAGGGCCTCCTTTTGTAGCCAATACAGCGTCAGTTGGTCTTGGGAATGACATATACTGCGTCCTGCACAGTGGTCAGAGGGATTTTAAGCCATTCTTCTTGCAGGATAGTGGCCAGGTCACTATGTGATGCTGGTGGAGGTTCGTCCTTCTTGGTGGTATGCTGACATTACCCTGGATACCGTGGCTCTTGATACATCACAAAGACTTGCTGTCTTGGTCACAGATGCGCCAGCAAGACGTGCACCAACAGTTTGTCCTCTTTTGAACTCTGGTATGTCTCCCATAATGTTGTGTGCATTGCAGTATTTTGAGCAGAACTGTGCTCTTACCTGCTAACTGAACCTTCACACTCTGCTCTTACTGGTGCAATGTGCAATTAATGAAGATTGGCCACCAGGCTGGTCCAATTTAGCCATGAGACCTCCTACACTAAAATGACAGGTGTTTCAGTTTCATTGTCCAAACCCTGTATGTCTCTGTACTTTTTATATATTTATGTTTGTTGTCTTGTTGGACGTCTGAAGGAGAAGTGCGTTCTCTTTTGTCCTGATAGCAGCTAATCCTTTTCCTTTCAGATGAAATCGCCCTTTATAACATAAACATCACATTGTAAAGAATACAGGTGATGGGCAAGCGCTCCTGTGGAAAGAGATGCAAACAGTGAATAGCTACTTGCCCTGTACACCCCTGGACATGGGCATGGAAACACCAACACTGCACTCAGCACAATCCAGAATAGCAGCAGCAGATACAACATACAGACTACAACCCCAAGCTAATCACCATGCACACGTGCCTGTTTATGTCTCACTTCTCTCTCTCTCTCTCTCTCTCTCTCTCCCTCCCGTACAGTCTAGAGCACATGCACCTAACATAAGGGCACTTGAAGTGCCTGTTACAAGGTTCAACTTTTGATTTTCTGGCTGAACCTTTCTTTTTAAATATCGTTTATACTAGCATAGTATGGGCTTGCCCTTATCTCGTCCATTCTATCCTTCACTTACTGCCTTCCATCTGGATTTCGCACATCATCAGAATCACGTAACAGAAAACCTATTAACACAGACATTATTAAGTACACAGCATTCTTCATGTCTTTAGCTGACTCCCTTATGTCTCCTGTTTAAGGTGTTATAACATGGACATGCTTGTCTTATAAAATGGGCAACAGTGCTGAATTTCTTCCGTCTGGCTGTGGATGGAGGACCAAGTCTTTTTAGAAATCCCTTTCTAACCCTTTCGAGTGTTATGAGCATTGACAACTTCGTTCCTAAGGCCACGTGAAATCTCTTTTGATCAGACTGTATTGCATTTGAAATCTGCTGAGAAGAGCAGAAAAGCAACATTTATTTGTTGTCCATACTCTAGATTGTACAGCAGGTCAGACCAACAGCTGAACCTTTCTTCTGTGGTCTTCTGAAATCTCTTTCAATAACAGCCATATTGCAATTTATCACATATTCAGTTTTCAGCCGCAGGTAACTAAGATAATGTGTTTTTACAAGACAAAGCAGGTTGGAACTAAATATCCTCCCTTCCATTATGAGATGATAATCCCATTGTGGAAGCCGTTTGTGCTACAATCCAGTTAATTCTGCAGGGGACTGACGAACCCTTTCTTACAGCTGTATATATGCCAGAGCTCAGAGCTAATTGGCCTTCAGTGCCGTAATTAAACAGCATCTAAAACCCAATCAAAACTTTAATTAATTTACACTGTACTCTAGTTCTCATGTCTGCTGGCTCTGTAGCTCATGACTCCTCTGAGGCCGCATACATGGCAGTCTACGCTGTCTGTGCAGCAGCTGGGCCACGTCTACCGAGACCCATAAGAGCGACTCTTCCTTTTCAGGCTTTCAGAGGCACTTCCTTCTTTTATTTGCCTTTTATAGCTTGTACCTTTTAAGTCTTATCGTCTGTTGCATCGGACAGTTAAAGCAATGTGAAGCTCATGTCTGGAGAAGTTCTTGCACTGTCTGAAGCACTCGCCTGAGAGTTTTTAGCCAAATAAGACACAGTTTTGATCTGAAAGTGATGGATATGCCCTGGAAATAGTTGGAGTCAGTTTAGTACTTAAGGCCTCCTGTCTCTGAGTCTCTCAGTGAGCTTTATTGCTGATCTTGAAACCACATTTGTTTGCGTTATCTGCTTGAAGGTGCAACAGTGCTTTCAGTCTTAGAGCCTCCAACATCCCAGTATGCCTACTGCAATAGGAGGTTGAAGACATGGACCCTCAACCCTACATGCATCCTGTAGATGTACTGATGTGTTGAACATTCTGTTGGGGCTTCTTTAAACTGCTGTAAGCGATGTTAGGACTCGTTTCAAAGTGTGAGCCGGAATTAGCCACCCAAGAAGTCCACCACGTACATCTAAACCTCTCAAGAATACATGCCTTGGTAAAAGGCTAGTGTGCATGTTTACATCTATCTACCCCTGAAGAGCTCCAGGTCATTGTTAACCTTTTACTGTTTTGAATGCAAACAGCATGAGGCACTCTGACCACTTTCCTTCCCTATAACCAACTACACCAAAACCTCCCAAGTAAAAATAATTACCTGTCAAGCTGAGGCAAGCTGACTCAGCATCGGCTCTCAGGCATTTCGAAATTCTTGGGGCTTTCCGGCCCTGAAAGCCACACTGGAGTTCACTTTAGTCTTACCTCTTGGTCCCATTAGTTTCTCTGTGCCCTCTTTTCCTCTGCTGTCCTTATATATATATATATATACAGCACAGTGGACCACAATCATTAGGGTATTTTAATACAGCGTCAGTTCACATATAGTCAAGTCCTGCAGGATAGTTCTTCTTGCCAGGGCCAGGTCACTACGTGATGCTGGTGGAGGTTCGTCCTTCTTGGTGGTATGCTCACATTACCCTGGATACCGTGGCTCTTGATACATCACAAAGACTTGCTGTCTTGGTCACAGATGCGCCAGCAAGATGTGCACCAACAGTTTGTCCTCTTTTGAACTCTGGTATGTCACCCATAATGCTGTGTGCATTGCAATATGTTGAGCAAAACTGTGCTCTTACCTGCTAACTGAACCTTCACACTCTGCTCTTACTGGAGCAATGTGCAATTAATGAAGATTGGCCACCAGGCTGGTCCAATTTAGCCATGAGACCTCCCACACTAAAATGACAAGTGTTTCAGTTTCTCTGTCCAACCCCTGTATATGTGTTTATGTATACATAAACTATACTTTAAGACATTTTTACAGTGCACAGTATGCATCACAATATTTAAAGGGTATATCACATTTAAACAATAATATTTATCCATTTAACAGGGCTAATGATATGCTCAGGAAAGTATATTGTGAGGTAAAATATCACAGTGGTCATAAATATTGTCATATTGTCATAACTTGGTAACAATTTGTAACCAAAAATAAATCCTTATTAATGTAGGGAGAAGGGAGAACTGCTTCTAGAGACGTTAACATCAGTTTTAAGGTTAAAATAATATTCTTAAATATTCTTGTGGTTAGATTTCATTACTATAGTAGCAATTGGAACCATGGGCTGCAACATTTACTACACAGATATATCCATGTTATCTAAAATAAAGTTATTGATCATTGACCCTACACATCTTATGAGGTTTTATTTGGAATATTAAATATGAAAGGGTTAATGATCAGCCAATTGGTGTATTTTTCTTGGCTTGCCATTTTTACAAAACCCCACATATACCTCTCCACTGTGAATGTATTTAAAAGCATTTAAACCAACACCATGTCTCAAAACTATAACTCAGTATATGATTTCAGGTAATTTTTTAGAGCCATTAAACCACTGGACAGCTAAATCCCTTACAACCGCTGTGAACAATTCAAAATTCTGTAAAATATAGCAGAAGAAATAGGTGGAATTCCCCTTTAATACTGGACTGCGCTCTGGAATAAATACTTCAGCTTTAACATTCTGCTCAGGGTCGCGTATTGTGTAATGCCAAATGTGCTTTTGTCTAATGGAAAGTTGTCATGGAACTTCCTGGAGAGAGTCTGGCCGATGCTGTTCATCATATATGCTGGACCCGTCATGCCTGTCTGGTTAGTCGATGCCTCAGAGGAACCCCTTTGACTGACTTGTATTTAAAACATGCTTCCTGGGAAGGGAGGGCTAATTCCAGGTTGTGCAACCAGTACTGTTGCATGGAAGAGATTTTTGTGCAGTGTAATGTGGGCTTCATGGCTCAGCGTAGTCTAGTTCTGGCTCGGACTAGCGGATATGCTCAAGCTTCTCTTGTGGAAGGTGTGCTGAAATATTAATGCTGTCTGTAGGGCTTTTAGCTGCAGGTATGCTTTATTCTGATGGAAAAGCAGCAAGGAGAAAGCACGGCTTCTCCAACTTGTTACCTCACTGCAGGCAGAGAGCCCAGCATGGTGGTGATGTTACTAGAAGGAGAGAGAGAATCCTCACAGCCTAGCATGCGGAGTGATTACAGCCAAGTGAGCATATAAGCATAGAGAATCACAACGATGCTGCAACATTAAGCAAAAGATGCAGCTTCTTTTGGAGGGGGGGAAATGGGAATCATATGAACACACAGTGTAGAACAACAGTTATATAACACTTAAGCTACTTTCTTTTTATTTTTTTGCTTCTTCTTTCCCCTCAACACTGTATGACACGCTGTGTTTCCTTCTGTCATTCTATCTCTCTCGCCTCCTCTATTTTGCATAATTGAACTACTTTATTTATTTATTTATTCCCTCATTACAGAAACAGTTTGCTGCAAAATTAAGTTTTCACATGTTTTCTGCCTTATCTGAAATGTAGTACATCAGCCAAGACATGTTTGATATCTAAACTGTCTAAAGTTTTTTTTAAATGGGCCAAAATAGGTTGCATTGCAAGTAGAATTTTACTGAAGGCTGTGTGTCAGTTTCAGATGCCACATATGAAAGTCTGTTTCAGATTACTTAAAGGTTAAATGTAATGTTATTTGTCATGCTGTGTAATGTTCTGGGGTGTAGCATTGCATGCAATCTCAGAATTCACTATTTTGAATGTTTGCACCAGATGTAGCAGTCAAAAGTAGTGGTTTAAAGCTTTCCTGGCTTTCCTGGCTGTTATAATGCTTTTTGTGCATGTAGACGGTCTGCAAAGTTACAAAGCTGAAAGCACACACCAGTGGGAGAAACTCATTTGCCAATTCCAGCCCTTTTCTCTAATACAAGGTGACATCATCTCGTAGCGCAATCAGATCTTTCTCCAAGAGTAGCCACAGCGTTGTGGGGACAAACCTTGTAATGGGATGCTGCTCTGGAAGTTGAGAGACTGGGTGAGCTGACCAATGAGAGCACACTAGGCTCATCTGGAGGCAGGCTTAAAGACATGCGAGCTCTTCTGGAGTGTTTTAAACACAGGATGAATACAGACGAGCAGCATGAGAGAAATATTGTGCTTCTGGAACACTGAAACATGTAAATCTGTTCTAGTAGACCCCAAACCATAAAATAACATTGTAAATGAGCTTAACAGGTCCCCTTTAAGAACTCCACACAGTTTAAAGCAAGTGTGTGGTTATTTATGTATACCTACTGACTAAGTTAGTAGTTAGCAGCATTAGCTTTGTAGCTCAAGTGCCATACTAAAGAAGCAAGAACCCTTTCTTGGCTGATCGACTACATTGCTAGACTACATGTGGAGTATAATTGTGCAAATCTGAGACTTTTCTCAGAACAACTTCTTGAACTGGAGATATTCTGCAGGGATTGCAGTATTCGTGACTGAGCTTATGCAATTTTGGCCTTACTTGACTTGCACTGATAAGTGACTTTGACTGGCCAAACAACCTGCCAATCATGTTTTATTGACGCTCCCCTACACGGCTCTTCTAATGCTGTGTAAAAGGGCTCTGAAGTTGTGACAGTGGCTTAAAGCTGCCAGAAGCAGAAGCACTCAGTGCAGTTTACACACAGCGGGGAGGATTAGCAGACCTCGGATGACCCGCAGCTTCTCCGAGTGGATTTGAACACTGACATTTAACCAGATGCTGTATTCTGGAGGTGCAGCGGATAATTCCTGTGTGTCTGACCTTGATAAGACTGGTCATTAGGGGGTTGGGTTTGGCTCCCCATGTGTTTCCGTACGGGGAGATCCATGCTCAGAGGAGTGTGTATGAGATATGGCTGCTTAGACTGGTTATGAGCGTATTGATCCAACAGAGTGCCGGAGTGCTGTTCTTGCCAGCCCTCTCTCAACCCAGTCATTTCCTGAAATTACTTCAGCTTCAAATAGCAAAGACTTTTCCCCTTGCTTTGCTTTTACAGCTTTGCTTTTCTGTGCTGCGTACAGCAGATGCTGTATTTTATGCTAAGATATAATTAGTTAGCTAGCTTTAAAAACGACTCTTGTCCTTCTCACTGTCTGTGTCAGGATTGTGTTTTCAGTCACTTCAGTGGGATGTGAGGATGACGGCAGCAGATTTGTTGTTTCCTGTCTGTGATTAAACGAGGTGGTGGCTCATGACACTGTGTCTTAACGTGTTTAGTTTGAAAATGTCACTGCTTCTGCAAATTGCTCTAATTTGCATCCCTGGGTGTAATTACTTTCTGTGCTTATAGGTTAATTATGCCGGGGTCCAGTCATCCAGCACCAAAAGCATGTGTTATGAAGCAGTGCGCAGGCTGGCGTCTGTTGTTGATAATATGGGCCGTCTTAATGTTTGCTCTAAAGTTGTTTAGAAAGTCATTTAACTCTACTTTGAATGAGTGCCATAAATGTTTTGGCTGATTTGACAAGTAAACCTTTTCTTGTGCGTCTGAGTCGATGTTCTGTCACGTAACGCCCTCTGCTGGTTGGTTTGAGCATTGCATATTTTCTAGCATGTACTGTATATCACATACATATTATCATTGTTTTATTAGGATTATATAATATGTGTGTGGTAACTGCATGGGTAGCTGTTTCTAAACATTATATATTTGTATTTATATATATATATATAATTATTATTATTATTATTATTTTTGATTTTTTAAAAATCATCTACATATTCAGCGTGCTATGTTGAAATGAAGTCGTGTGATCAGGGTGCTGGAACATAGCTGACAAATAGCTAAATAGTATTCAAGTTATTTTTCTGTTCTCTTGAACTGGTGGATGTTATAGCACTTGCACTTGGACTTTTCTTGGTTTGCTTCAGTCTTAACAAACCATGGTGCTGTTGCTTTGCAAGTGTATTGATTAAAGCAAGTAAGAGCACAGCCATCCAAACTCTAGTGCCGACCAGATAAGGGGACAGAGTAGGTTGGTCTCAAATCCTGATTTGTTCTTTGTTGAATGCAATACATACCAAAGTCATCTAAGCAAACGGAAGACAGAAAGATGAGCATCTGCTTTATCGTGTCTTTATAAGCTCTGACCTCATAGCACATGCTGTTTATGACTTTGCCATGGCTCTTCATTTTTATATGAACGCATTAAGCTATTTGAATTTCAGCTTGTTTGTTGTTGTGCAAAACCACAGTGATGCATGGAGTCTCTTGCATTGTGCTCTATTGTCACAAGACAGATAAAACCACTGAGCTCAGACAGAACAGAGAGCGGTTTGAATCACAGAGTTGGGTGGATATTATCACAGTTATTATACGTGAATCATGAAATCTCCCCGATCAGTTGCGCCTATTTATTTGTGTGACTTTTTATTTATGACTTTTGCATCAGTTCTAAATATATTGTTATTATTATTATTAACGCTAAGCATAGCAGAACTGAAATGCAGGCACATGCATTTTCTATTTTGGCACAGCCCAAGAGAACCAAACTAGCAGTATAACGGGACCCTTGGATTCTGGGTTTGACTGAGACCACTATTTAAAAATAAAAAAATGAATATTTAATTGTATTTCCATTTAGTTTGCTTTCATCAACATGCAACTGTTTGTGTTTGTTTTGGCCAGTTAGGTTTGGCATTGGTTGGGTTTATTGGAGCAGCCACCGAATGCCAAGAAACTCAGTGTGTTGATGCACAGTCGTGTTCTGAAAAGCTGAGAAAAACCTTCCCAACCTCCTAAATTTAGACCTGGACTGTTGGAGTCTGTTTCTAAAGTGTCTGTTGATAGAACATTTGCGTGAGTAGATTAATATTGTAGATACAATGTATTGCCAAAAGTGTACTCACCTGTCCAAACCTGTGAATTCAGGTGTTCCAATTACTTCCATGGCCACAGGTGTATACCAAGCACATAGCATGCAGACTGCTCCTACAGATGTTAGTGAAAGAATGGGTCGCTCTCAGGAGCTCTGTGAATTCCAGCGTGGTGCTGTGATAGGATGCCACCTATACAACAAGTCCAGGTGTGAAATTTCCTCACTAATAAATATTCCACAGACTGTCAGTGGGATTGTAACAAAGTTGAAGCAATTGGGAACGACACCAACTCAGCCATGAAGTTGTAGGCCATGTAAAATGACAGAGCGGGGTCAGTGGATGCTGAGGCACATAGTGCGCAGAGGTCGCCAGTTTTCTCCAGTTTAGTCGATCGCTACAGACCTTCAAACTTCATGTGGCCTTCAGATTAGCTCAAGAACAGTGCGCAGAGAGCTTCATGGAATGGGTTTCCATGAGCGAGCAGCTGCATCCAAGCCTTACATCACCAAGCACAATGCAAAGTGTCGAATGCAGTGGTGTAAAGCACTCCACCACTGGGCTCCGGAGCAGTGTAGATGTGTTCTCTGAAGTGATGAATCACATTTTTCTGTCTGGCAATCCAGTGGACGAGTCTGGGTTCGGCAGATGCCAGGAGAACGCTACTTGTCTGCATTGTGCCAACTGTAAAGGTTGGTGGATTGGGGATTATGATATGGGGTTGTTTTTTAGGAATTGAGTTCGGCCCCTTAGTTCCAGTGAAAGGAACTCGTAATGCCTCAGCAGACCAAGAGATTTCATGCTCCCAACCTTGTGGGAACCAGGCCAGGCCTTCTCGTTCAACCTCAGTGTCTGACCTCACAAATGTGCATCTGGAAGAAAGGTAAAAAAATCCAAAATCACATTCTTACACCTTGTGGAAAACCTTCCCTGAAGAATTGTATAGCTGCAAATGGTAGGCCGACATCACATTAAACCCTATGGATTAAGAATGGAATGTCACTCAAGTTCATAATCGTGTGAGAGCAGACGGCTTTTGGCAATATAGTGTATATTGTATTAAGATGAAGCGATGTGCAGACCCAGAAATGTCATGCAGAACATAAACCAACAGGCAATGTTAAATACCTAGAGATATAATATGTATACAATATGTATTTACATCATTTGACTTAAACTGTGAAGCGAAGTGAAAGAATTCTAAACGGTGATTCTGTTGTAAGAAATGGACAGATAGGGATGTTGCTTACCTTCATAAAGGAATCTGGATTCAGTGCAGTTAGTGCTTGGGCCAATAGAGAACCTGTTTTGTTTGTGGGAGGGGATCTTAATGGTGACTTGATTGTGCTTTGATTTGCACTGGGCTTTGACTTACTCTCAACCTCCATTAGATGGATAGTCTTGATGAGTCCTAGTCTTGGTTTGGATGAAGTTGGTCTTGACTGCAGCCCTACATATTTAAATGACAGTACATGAGTTACAGTCTGTAACTCTATGTAACCAATAGAAGTGGCTATAAGATAAAGAACAGAGTAAGTGAAAGTACTGAAAGCAGATGGATGAATGTGTTGCATCGAAAATGCGGTGTGGCATTTCAGGCTTACGTCACGGCACGCTCCAAGACGTCATCAAACATAAACCTGTTTCACAATCCATGGCCTGTATTCCTCATAGCTCCTAGCTGTCTGTACGATTCCTCTGAGTCGCATTGCCTGGGGATGTGTGTGTGGGACCGTGTGCTTGTTTGTGTTGGTAGCTGATGTCACACACGCCATGGTTGAATAACCCCAGGGGCCTGGGCTGGCAGGATGATTGGCATGCGGGTGAATTTGTTTTAAATGGTGAGTAATACTTGGTTGAGTGAGGCCAGATTTCTGTGCCGTTTCCGTGGGTTGATTTTAAATAGTATGTGCTAACAATACTGACCATTAGTCACGCAGGCAGCCTCAGTCTTTGATCATATACAGTTTGATAATTTGCTTAAAGTGGCCATGTCTAGCTTTTTTATTTCCCCCTTGATGTCTGCTTATGACATTTGTGTGGGTTTATGTACCAACAACCATCATATTCCGGTTTTATGTGATCATTTTCTTAACCTCCGTTTATCCCTTAGATTTTTGCCTGTGTTATATATAAATGACCTGATTGGCTACCCTGTATTGTGACTCATTTTGAAAACAGTGTATGCTGAATTGATTCCTATAGATCTCTGTAGTCAGCGTCATGCCCGCATTAGTAACTCTGTGTCTAAGCTGATTTCTCTATCAATGAATGCTGTTATGGGGTAATGAACGTGATAAACTGCGTTTTGTTCCCATGCACATTTCTCCCCGGGATATCACTGGATCCTCCTAATTACGCTGGAGTCAACATACGGATGTTGCTAAATGTTGGCTAATACTGCTGTGTGTGCACTGAATTGACATTAGAAAACTGGCAACCTTACCAATATTCACCATGCAAATCAGCAAACTTCACCAAGTGTAGTAGCTGGTAGTAGTAGGCCACAGTATGAATTTGTGAATTTGGTGTCGTCATAGAATAGTGTTTAAGCCTTGTAGATTTCTTTTCATAAGACATAATTTCAATGCACATAAATGGTAACTTGCTTGTATGCTACATCATTCGGTGCTTCCACAGATTTAAGGTGCAAACTGTAAGATGACGCAACCTGTGGAATTCATACTTTGGTAAATAGGGGGCAACTTATCACCAGATAAAGCACAGTTTATAATAATATTAATAATAATAATAATCTTCAGTTCTTCAGTCTAAAATAAAAGTTTGGCATCAAACTCATTCTGTTTACTAACAAAGAATGTCTCCAGCGGTGGAAAGAATCTTGTTTCCGAATATTTATAGAACTTGTTTGTTACATTTATGGCATTGAGCTGACACTCTTATCCAGAGTGACTTACAAGGTTAATGATTACAGGTAGGCCAATGTAGTGTTAGGAGTCTTGCCCAAGGACTCTTATTGGTGTAGTGGCATAGTCACCCAGACTGGGATTCGAACCCCAGTCTCCCACACGTAGAGGTGGCACCCTGAGTAGTGGTGTTACCCACTGAGCTACATCAACCACGTTAGCACGTTGTTAGTTGCTGAACTTGGTGTCATGCCAAAAGCTTCAGCCATCATTGTGTTTCCTCTTTCTTTTATTGGCTAGCTGTCCCTACATATCCTAATCTGGTGCAGGTTCTTCATTCTCTCTTGTTGTACAGCTTTGACTAGACACCACAGTGATTTACTATCACCTCTTTAGGAGTAATATGAAACAGTAGGTTTCAGAGCTAGTTTGTTACCATGGTAACTTCAATATGTATATATCTTTGATGTACCATAAAAACATATTTCTTACATTTTACCATAAGCATATTTCTTTACATTCTGTTGATAATGTTTGTTAATTTTGCAACATTTTAGGCTAAAAATCTTAGTTCCGACGTTTTCATTTAGAGGGGAAATGTACACAGAGCGTTTTGTTTGTGACAGCAGTGACTTAAGTGTCAGGGACAAAGTGATTTCGACACTTGCCAAGCTAAAAGTCAAGTAGTCTTTATTAGACACAATGATATTGAGACTCAACAGCAAACACAGATCAGTAGTAACCAATTTGAGGCTGAGAGAGTGAGATTGTGAGAGATACCAGAGATTCAAATAGCCAGCAAACAAGGCCAGGAGGAAATCAAAAGAGGAATCGAGAGAGCAGGCAGGTAGATCAAAGCACAGAGAGAGCAACAAAGAAGACGAACAAAACAGAAGGGGAATCCGGAAGCGAGAGTAGAGTAAACAAAGGGAGGTCGAGAACGGTAGTAGCAGAGATCTAGAGAAACGCTCGTTATGCAAACTGGGTTTGGCAGTACTTCGCAAGATGGATGTGGGTGAGACGAGTTTATATAGCTGCTGAGAAATGAGGTGCAGGTGGCCAATCAATACTCTGGTGACCTATAACGTGGAAATGGAGTATGACTGTGTGTTTTGGGATTGTGGAAGTGATGTCATCGAGGAGGGTATTCCGGGAGATGGGAGGTGGTTGGGAAATTCGAAACCGTGACATTAGGTTGACTTCATAATATGACACATGACTTCAGAGGTCTATAACTTTAACATGAATGTGAATTTGAACATTTATGGCTAAAGGAGTGTATATATGCAAATAGTTACACTTTATAAAGCATGTGAATGTGAGTTTCTATTTATAAATGATTATGTTTATAAAGACTGTATCAGCTGGATAGTAAATAGTATGTGGACATATTCTATAAATTAGGAAATCTCATCATATCATCATATGAAACTTTTCTATATGGGCCCTTTAAAAGTAGAATATATGTTTAGCATGGCTGCGTTAGGTATTGAATAGTAACTGCAGAGATTGTTTCTGAACCAGAATGCCAGTTTGCTGGATGTCGACTCTAAACATCAGGTCCTGATATAAGAGTTGAGTCTGTAAATCAACTCTCTAAGATCACAGTAAGACCCAGTCGCAGTAAAGGGTTCACAGCAGGCAGAGAGGTTGACCTGCATTTCTGTAGAGAGAGGGAGGAGGGAAGACAGAGGGAGTTTAGCTTTAGTATTTGTGTTTTGATGCGTGAGGCTGTGTTTGTGTGGACACACACCGACTTGGATGTACATGCGTTTGTGTGCGTATGTGGGCATCTACTTGAGGCATCATTAGCTGTCACGTAAAGCTGCTTATGCTTCACTGTATGACACACTCCACACACAAACCACTCTTACACACACACATACACACACCTTTACACACATGCTTTCCGTCTTCTGAAACCTCAGGGGCTGCTCTGCTTCCACGCACTGTGTGCCCTTCTTGTTGAAGTAGGGATTAATGATAATTAGCTTCAGCCTACGTTTGATTCTGTTGAACAGAGTAGAGTGCGCACAGCTTCATCTCTCCATAGTCTTCCCAAAGGTTAGGGATGCTCTAGCAGTGAACCATTTCAGCAGGCTTTTTTCTTTATCTAGTGTAGGGATTGAGGCTATCACTTTTACTATTGCTATGAGGTGACAGTAAATTCACATCGAGCTGCTGGACGATCAGGTTTGTCTGTGACTCATTTTTGCATGTAGTTTTTGGATGTAAACCACATCAATGTTCAGCTTCTGTTTAATCAAAGAATTCTGCAGTTGGGTCTAGGGCTGTACCCGACTCTGAATTCTGTCAGTCGAATCGGATTCGTTCGTGGTTTTTTCTCTCCATGTACATGATCTAGTAATCAGTAAATCAATTTGCATACGGTTCAGATCTGATCCTCCTCATTTAGAAAGTCAGCAGAGTCACAGGTATATATTTCTGAACTGAAAGAGGCGGGGCGTATGAGGATACAGCGTTGGGCAGCAGCTCGTATTTATGCTAAACATTTGCGCTTATAGCTTATAGTCTTTTTAATCTCACTTCTAACAGCTTCTTCAGTAGGAGGACCCTTCGTCTTTCATCTCTCATAAATAATGAACTGCTAAATAAATTTAAAATGAGTCCATATTTAAATTAATTATTAATTTATTATGAATTATAATAAAACAAACTTCTTCAGTCCGTTTTTCCTTCACCGCAGACAGGCCCCGTGTTTCTCAGCCTTAGCTTCCTTCAGCGGTGAAGGAAGGCTCCTCCAGCACACGTTGTCACATGGATTTAATTTTTTAGCAAGCATGCGTCACAGTCCAGCTAGAACTTTAATATATATATATTATTACCCATTAATAATAATTAAAATGTATTTTTACATCCAAGTTCTTGTGTATTTTAGTAAGCTTTAGTCTGTTTAACGGAAGAAAGGGTCTCAGTCGACTTAAAGGGTCTCCGACTGATGATTCGAATCGTGGACTCCTAGAGGGCAGCCCTACTTCTTTCACACTGTGGTCTTCGGCACACCCAAATGCAGTCACTCCTTTTAGCCAATCATTAACATCTGTCCCGTCTCTTCTTAGTCTATGAATCCCATCACATCCCGTCATTTATATACCCCATCATCCACATGCAGCACCATCTGCAGGAGCCTTAAGGTTCTAACACCTTAAACAGTCAAGGCGACTCGGTTTTGTCTGTTTTTTTGGTCCAGTGAACTTTTAGTTTAGGTCCAACGAGTATCCACCTGCTCGTAAGGCACAAGGTTTAAAAGGTGTTGTGAAATAATGGAGCTGTCAATAAGATAAAAAAGAAAAGTGGTCCCAGTAAAGAGATAGCAGTGTTGAAAAACAAGGTCCTTTCTCTAGGGGCATCATTCTACTCTGAATTATGGTGTAAATAATGGTGTTATTACATCTTTATGCCTCCATCTAAGTGTGATGTCTGCTGCCACCTTTTGATAAAGTTTATGATCACTTCTTTGAGACGCTTCAGTAAATTAAGTAGAATATGGCATCTGCCTCACTTCTTACACCTCCACACATTTTCTGTGATCCTAATTCAAGTGTGAAAAACAAAAAAACACTTCATATTTTTCTGCTTCATTTGAACATATCAGCTTCTCACTACATTATCTGAACATCCCATGATAATTGGACCAATAGAAATGCTCCAAAATAATTTATAATAAAATAATTTTCCATACACGTATTTCCATACAACTGTTTTTGCCTTCTCCTGGAAAGTTATCATTTTGTTATCGTTACGTTATGCTGTCTTGTGCAGTGACGAAGTACAGTGGGTAGATGAGCGTATTGCACTTTTCCATGTGCATGTCATAAACTGCTTGTTTATTCCTGTTTGCCAGTCTTGACATAACACGTGGGCAGAACGTGGTAAATTGCATCTGAGACTGACGCCAACAGCTTTGTACATCGAGCCCAGAGTGTCAACAGTATGGTTTCTTATTGCAGAATATACATTACATAGCATTAGTTAGGGCACATTTCACTTCCTCAGATTTAAAGAGGAAGCTACTAGCACTTCAGTTAAAAGCTATTTCAGTTAAAGCACAAAGATGTGTCCTGAGAAGCGAAAGAGGGGCCAAGAGAGGGACAGCATGATATAGAGATAAGAGCGAGAGAGAGAGAGAGAGGGAGAGAGCAGTGGATGCATTCAGTCACTATGTGTGTGTGTGTGCGTGTAAGGCGGACCCTTTGCTCAGTCAGGAGTGAAGCGTCTCTTGCCGGCTGGATGTGTGTGCTTTTGCTTTTTCTGGACGTCAGTGGTCCCGGAGCTAAAGGCACTCTCTCTCGCTCTGCTAGTGGAATGTCTCCCATTGTGAAAAACCCGGACTGCTTCTCGCCCATGCTCTGCCACTGCAAAGTTGCCTGCCGTGACAACACCCTGTCTCTGATGTTCGGATGTAAGGTACGCTTCTGCTCTGGGGCAGCGATGGAGCTCAGATGGCTCCATCAACTTTTACCAGACTTTGGTAACACTGTCAGTGGTAGTTTCAGTTAGAGGCTTGATAGTAAGAGTTGCTGTTACTATGTGGGTGAGTGTAGTTCTGGTCTTCTTGGCTTTTCCTTGTTTAGGGTGGGCTGCATAGCATTTGTAAGACCACTCAGTTTGTCTTCATAAGAGAGTCATCTAAATCATGGAATAGTATTTTGTGTGTGTGTGTGTGTTTTGGGCTCTGTTGTTACGTTGTCAAAAGGTGATCTTACTTTTTCCCTCACAGTAGGTGGGCAGTACAGTGGGTGTCTAGGGGTGTGCTTTCCTCATGCACGGTTTGTCAGATTATGTGTGTAACATGTTCTTCTAGCTTCCAGAGACAATCAAGTGATTCAAAGCTAGAACAACTGAACATGGCAAGGATATCACAATTAGTGACAGAGCATGTTGAAATAAGGCATGTTTTGTTATTGTGACTTTGTTTTGTAATTAATAGATAGATTTAAAGTGAAATGTGCTTCAGCATGTGTACCAGTAATGTAACTAGCACATGTGTATTTTAGCTTGTTTCTTATGACCTTGAAGGAATAGATAAACATACTCCTCATCAAAGAAGAAGCAATCAGGAATGAAACACAGTGTGTAGGTTCAACATAAGTTTCATGCTTTCCATTCTGACTTATGCTGTGGTGTTGGTAGCATCCTTTGCAACTGAAATAGCAATTTGAGCTGTTGGAAGAGTTGGAGAGGGGTCACATCGTAGGGATCCAGCAAGCGTGATGGTCTTATTGACGTTTTGCATGACGTATCGGTCGCTTGGATCCTACCATAGCATGCTGTTGGTGGCAGTGGATAGAAGAAGGCACATAAGGATCTGAGAGACCTACACAAAACCCTAAATTGATCATCGTTTATTGTTCCTGGTTACCTTTATCTTTCTTCTAAATGGGACTGCAATCCAACACTTCCTTCCAGTAACTGTAAAGTGATTACAGGAACGTTATACTGCTTCGTTACAGCAAACAGAAATCACATTACTTAGTACTTGCCCAGATAGCAAGCAAATACCGGTCAGCTCATTTGATAAGGTTGGCACTCCACTGACTGTTTGTGTTGAGTGATGAAAAATGGCATTTGTCTGATACTTGCTGAACCACTGGTGGGCTGCTGGGAATGCTGAGCCTAATGCCAGTGGACCATGAGCTTTTCCATTAGTGCGCCAACAGTGGATCACTATCCCTTTGATACTAGAGCAGGTAGGCAGGAAGAATGCTGGAGAGAGCTGTTGATTGGGGCTGATTGCATTATCATGTTGTCACAGGTTTGAATTTGAATATCACACTGTCACAGTGCATTGTTGCTAACCTGTCAGACATATCTAAGCTGACTGACTGCTTTTGACGTAAAAGGAACAGTTTATATATTAGATTTTTGGCCAATCCGCTGGCAGATCCAAGTGAATTTCTACTAACCTAACGATAGAATGAATAACTGACCTCAGTCTTTATCATAAATCCAGAACTCTGTGTAAATTGTCTGATTTAAATTGGGCTCTAATTAGAGGCAGAGTGAATAGGGAAACTCCTGAGATAGAACAAGTGTTGTTTCCTTCTTCACTGTGTGCTGGAGCTGGGAACAGGCTGGGCTCCGCACCCTTAACAAGCCCTCCTTAGTTTTCAGAGTCATGTGGTAGACCTGTGTATGTGTAAGAGAGAGAAGTTTCTGAATATATATGTATGTATGAGGATTCATTATCAGTGTAGCACTGACAAGTTCGTCTTAGAGGCATTAACTAACCCAGAGAAAAGCATGGGTTGAGAAGCAGAGCTGATTTCCAGGAAATGGACAAACTCCAGCTTTTCCTGAGCAGCAGACTGCAGTTTAGCTCCAGGTTCTAACTGTGACCTCCACACTGCACACGTCAATGTCCTTAACATCAGCACAGAGACTTACACTGCGCACTTTACAGCCCATGAGCATGTTAAAATCCAGCGCGTGTTCAACTAGCATGAAACAACCATAGAAGCAATGCCATAGAAGAACCAACTTTTTAGATCCTTAAAGAACCTTGAGGTGAACAGTTCTTTAAAGAAATAGTAAATGAGATATGAGGTGAATGTGAACCGTTCTATACCATTTGAAGACTGTATGTTTAAGCCAAGAACCATTTAGGAGCCTTTATATTTAATAGTGCAGTGGCATGCTTGTCTGTGGAACCTGCTGAAGTCAGCATCCTTTTGATAGCGCTTTGTTCCTGCTCTGTGTTTTCCTCTGTGGCCTGCTTTCTTTTCTCACTTGGACAGCTTCATTGGCTCCCACACCGTAAATATATACCATATACAGGGAAAGTACAGGAGAGGGCCGCATTCACATTGATGTTGGAAGGCATGGTTGCATGAAGAGCTAGAGCGTGTTAAGAAGGCTCTGGAGAGATCATGCTTAAACGATCACCAAGAAAACCCCAGAGGATGTTTTGTAGCCGGTATAGAGATTAGCACAGTATAGAATATTGAGATTATCTCAAGGACACTGAGTTGAGGAAGGTTAATGTGGCTGGTGTGTTGTCTTGCATCATGATGTTAACTCATATGCAAGGAGCTGTCTTAACTAAATCCTCAGGTACTTACACTTAGAAGTTTGCCCTTATTTTAGATACACTTAATGTCACATGCAGTCCCATGCTAATATCTGGCTATAGGTAATCCTGTGGTGGACTCTTTCTACTGAAGGACTGGGGTAACGGCCGCAACCGACGAAATGTGCAGCAACAAACCAGCACACACTGTATTTAACTTTTCATTTATATTATTTCTATTAAAAAAAACCTTATATGTATAAATAAATACTTTTATAGGAAAAGGAGTAAAACAGTCTTTAAGGTCTTACTGAAGTCAGTGTTAAAAGAGTTTATCTTTTGATTTCTTATTTCTATTGACCCTTTACTCTGGGAATGTTAATACTATGTATACATCTGTTTTCTTGAAGGAGCAATGTGTAATTTATAGTGAAAAAATTCCAAAATTAATGAAAATTATAGAAATATAAATGTTGACGGTACATTACAGACACCAATGTATGGTGTTGTAGAGATCTCAGCTAGAGTATTCATGCTAACCAGCTAGCCCTGACCCATCCTGTCTAGTACTACTACTGAGGGGATAGTAAATCAGTGTAGTGTTGAGCTACAGGAACACAGCAATGTACAATCTGTGCTATATGCTGGCTGCTAAGAGCCCCCAAACTAGTACATAAAGTAGAATATGTAATCAGCCATATATATAAAATTCTCCCTCCACTTTTTCCATGAGCTTATGCACAGATGTACTTCAAATGCATTTGCATGGGGACGAGAAGCACATACTGCATTTTTCCATGCGCATGGCATGTGAACTGCACAGTTATGCCTGTGCACCAGTTTTGTAGGTAACACATGGGAGGATTTTATGCCTGAAACTGGCAAAAGGCTTAGCACAACAGACCTTTGATATTCACATGTCCAGATTCTACATATTCACATGTCCACTGTAATCAGTAGATTTCTTTATCTGTAACTTTAATCTCAACAACCAGAGTTTGAAAATGCACTGCTTACAGGTTATCGCTATATCCCTAGGTCCATTCTTCCCAGCACTCATTTATTAAAAGCTTTGTCCAACTGTTTTAACATTTCCGTAGATGTTTATGGTGATACTCTTGTATATGTCTGTTAACATATGAGGTGAGATTGTTGAAAGGGTCTGAATCTGCCTAACACTGCTATGCACCCATTTACTCTGTCTTGTAAAGTAGATATAGAGAAGTTAGTCTTCAGTAGCTCTACCTTCAGCTGAGCTTGCTGTAATATATTCATTCTGGGCCATGCGTGTGTAATTTGAAGTCTGTTTTGCTTGCTGACCCTTTAAGCACACAGATTTCCCTGCCAACGGCTGAGGCAAACAGAGGGGTGGAGCTTTAGAGGAATTTTTTTTCTCCATGCTTATTTTTTTTGTCCAGGTCCATGGGCACTAATATTTACTTCTGATTAGTCCTCAAAGGATTTGCTTGTGTGTTGAGTTGAGGATGTTCGTTTGTCCTGTGGAGCACTAAGGCAGAAGAGGGCAGACCCTAGACTGCCTTTCTTTAACCCCCTGTCCATCTGTGAGCTGAGTGGAGTCACGTGCGATGATGAGGATGGGGATGATGGCAACGACGAGTAGAGCGTATACTAAGCTGCAGAAAAGGGGTCAGTGCACACAATCGCACGGAGATTCCACACAATCCTACACGGAGCCTAGAGCCATGCCACCTCACATTGCCATCTCCTCTTTACTCGGAGAGAGAGAGAGAAAGAGAGAGAGAGTAAAGGGAAGAAGAGGGGTAAAGAGCAAAAGTACACAGGGTGGAACAGAACACATATACACACAAACCAAATACTTTTAAGCTAACACTTCCCAGTCATTCACTTCAGCAAGCTTTACTGCTGTAGGCTAGTTCATACATATAGGCTATGCTAAGCCCACACATACAATAATTTACCCTGTTAATGGGGATTCTCTGCTGCCAATCCTTCATAGTTCTGAGCTTGGCTCAGAGTGGCTTCTGGATAACAGTCAACATTCTTGCCTGATATATCACTACAGTAGAACCTCCAGCTGACACATCAAACCCCACTGCAGTTATTTCCAGAAGGCATCTAGGCATCTAGACCTTTTCCTGACTAGATCAGGAGTACGGCTGTACTGTACATTTCTGGATTCTTGTGTATGCTTTTATCTACACCAAAAATATTGAAAACTAAAACATAAACAAAACAATAAACATACATATTTACATACATATCTTTGATAAAATTGTTGCAGTGTTTTGGCTACAGTATGGGCTATAAAATCCCAGTACTTTTGAGCTATACTTTTGCTCAATAGTACTTTATTCATCATTTTAAAAACTGGAGCTACAGAGACTGTATGGTACGATAACAGGGCTTTCCTTTCTGCTTCCGTTGTTTTGCTGTATTCAGCATGTCAAATGTTGGCAAAATGGTGTTTTCAGTAGTGTTAGACCTGCAGTAGAGAAGTTCTTGTGTGTTGTTCTTGGATCTTGTCTTTGGTCTTGCCAATCAAGATTGTACATTGCTTATGTAACGTCCCCACTAAAGCAAGGTGATAAATACACACAGCTGACATGTTTACTATTCTGCTGCTGTTTGACTGCGTCTGTGCTGACCAGTGCAAAACACCAAAGGCATAATTTGTGGTGCATCCTTGTAGTTTAAAGAGATCAATTTGGCTGAATGTCCGTTATTTCTGGCACCCAATACAAAAGATTAATGTGCTTCAGTGTTCCAGAAACATCATTTTTCTTATGCTATATTCAACCACTTTTTTTTCCCTAGGCATCAGAACTAATATCATTCAGTCTTGATATGTATGTGTATTTCTAAATATAAATTCCATCTTTAGACCGCCTGTAATTTGGTCATGTTTCCAAAAGAGCTGTAGATTGTTCAGTCACTGCTGTTTTATATGTAGTGTGTAGTAGCAGGGAACAGTGTAGTAATATGTTAGACTGCTGACCTGTGCGTTATTAACCGGTCCATTTAACCCCCAGTAATAGAATTTAGCAACACACTGTAGGTGGGAAACACAATAGGTTTCAGGCACATTTGTGGAAGTTTTTCAGTTTCTGGCATTACTGATGTAATGTAATCACCTCTGTCATTTCAAGATCTTCTAACTCAGTTTTACACCTTTTCCACATTTTTAAATTAACAGCTGCCTAATACATATACATAATATGTACACATGTGTTTATTTGGACATACTGTGTATAATTTTATTTATATATATATATATATATATATATATATATATGTATGTGTGTGTGTGTGTGTGTGTGTATACACACACATATATATATTAATAAAATTATACACAGTATGTCCAAATAAACACATGTGTACATATTATGTATCAAGATTTTACATATACACATATATATACACATATATATGTAGTGAGCACTGGTCGCTTCACGGTTTGTGTATGTGTGTGCCTGAGAATTATACTCGTATATGTATTCTCATGGAGAGGAGACTTGCCCAGAGGCCCTGTGGCTGCATCGAGGCCTTGCTCATAGAATGGCCATCAAGGAACTGTGAGTCACTCCCTGCTGCTTTAGAGGCCGACTGTTCTGCACAAAACTCTCCGCACAGCATGTAGCAGAAGCTTAGTATGCCTTTACCAGTGCACTGCTGTGTACCTACAACACTCACACACATGCACAGTGGTATGCAAAAGTTTGAACACCCCAATTCCAGGAGAATTCACTAATATTAGCATATAGGGCTGCAACATACAGATTTTTTGATGGTCGAATAATCTTGGCAATTACTGGTACATAAATGATTTGGATTATGAATTGTTCAGTGAATAAAGTATGACATCTTTTAACGTTAACATTATCTAACTGGCGAGCACAACCAACTTATAAACACGTGACCAACAATGATCACAGGAAGACGCTACTAACATTCATGTCTTTACATTATATTTGTTAGAAATTCCACATGAAGCCTCAGTAAACTGTTGTAGCGAGTGATAAGGAGCCCTCCTCTCGCACCACCACCTTGTGGTATTTCATGGCTGTAACCTTTGTGCCTTTCATCTTTAAAAAGCACTTGACAATAATTGGAACCATTTTGTTGGTTCTCTTTCTCTTGACTAAGGCCAGTCCTCCTCCTGGCTGATGCTTCACTGTGCACTGTACTCATCATATGCCACCGTTATGGGCTTTTAATTGATTTTGTAGAGTCTGAATGCATCTACTTCTCTGCAGTACTACAGCATGTGTGTCTCCCTAATGAGTGGAACCAGGAGTATAAATAGTCTTGTTTCCTCCTGGGTCTCTCATTAAGGATACTTGCGTTAAAACAAGAGGGACATTTCAAACAGCTGTCATATGGCCTTTCCTTTCTCACTGCGAGTGCGAAGCAGCGGCCTGAGCACTCAGTTTTACTGTATTGTTGGCAATTGATTTCGGGATTACAAAATCATTGCTTAATAAATAATGAATTATATTTACATTGTAATCACATTCTGCACTGTGTGGGTGTGTGTGTGTGGATGTGTATGTGTGTGTGGGTATGTGTGTGTCTGACACATGTAAAATTAACAGAAACATTAAAAACCTGTGATGTACTGTATGTGCAATACCATACACAGTGGTAATTACCTTATACTAAAAGTTTATAATAGAATAACTCCCCTTCTACAAGCACAGAGTGTCGAGTGTCATTTGAGTGTTCAGAATCCACACAAAGGAATGTGCAAAGGAGTTCTCTGCTTGTTTTCATTGAGCTACAAGTGAGAAGTAATGAAACTAAATATGAGATGTGCTTTGGCCATTTGAGTCTAGTGCAATTAAATGTCAGAAATTGCATGTCAGCTACAGGGGCTGGACAATGAAACTGAAACACCTGTCATTTTAGTGTGGGAGGTCTCATGGCTAAATTGGACCAGTATATGTCAGCATACCACCAAGAAGGACGAACCTCCACCAGCATCACGCAGTGACCTGGCCACTATCCTGCAAGAAGAATGGCTTAAAATCCCTCTGACCACTGTGCAGGACTTGTATATGTCATTCCCAAGACGAACTGACGCTGTATTGGCCGCAAAAAGGAGGCCCTACACCATACTAATAAATGATTGTGGTCTAAAACCAGGTGTTTCAGTTTCATTGTCCAACCCCTGTAAATGGCAGTTGCCACAAAAATTGTGTCATATATGGAGCTTAATAATGTGCCTCATGTTTTCAGTGGCAGACCGGCAGGCTTGTCTTGCACCCACTCTCTGATTATGCTGCCATGTTGTTGTAAAACACACTGAATATTTTTTGGTGTTGTCATGTTTAAATAAACATGGCTGTCTCAGACATCTCCCACCCCCCGCCCTTGACAGACCCTGACCTTTGAAATGTATTCTAGGAACAATCTCACTGTGTTTCTGAGAAGTTGGAGGTGTTTCTTCATATATGTTAACTAGCTTGCTTGACTAATCTTACACACACCCATCAAAATAATGAGCTAGCGTTTAAGCTACAGAGGTAGCCTCAATAGCCACTATGAAAAGGGTTTCTATTGCCCCTATATTGGAACTGTTTTTGGAATGTGTTGCAAACATCAGTTTCAGAATAAACAAATATTCAAAAAAATAAAAAATAAAAAATAAATTAAGATGATTGCTGTAATGCTGCATATTTTGTATTTGTACTGTTTTTGTTTATATACAGGTCGAAGTACAGTATAGATGTAAATAGTGAAATAGGTGTACATTTACATTTAAGGTATTTAGTCTGAAAGCGACTTACAACTGTTTCATAATATTCCAGCTAGTACAGGTGTACATTTTGTTGAACTTACCCTGTTCATAAACCCCGCATAAACCACATAAACGATCAGTCATACATGCTGTACATGGCAAATAAACATTATTCTGATTCTTATTTATGGATGTGCACATATGTTTGCGTTTGGTGTATGTGTGAGTGGGCTTGAGTCTGTCAGAACCGTAAATAGTAGCATCTGTGGCAAGGACACCCAACAGTGAGTCATATTAGAGTAGAAATCCATCCCCCGCCCCTCTTACCACCTCTTATCTGCTTTTTGAATCTCATGCTGTTTCTGCATCTAACTTAACCCCTCTGTGTCTGTATTTGCACCTCTCTCTAAAAGATATTGTGTACAGATAGTATGTTCTTAACATTTTACAGATGCTGCTGTCTACACTCTATATATGGACATTATGATTATACTTGTAACCTCTGTATTTTCTTACCTCTCCACTGTTAATAACTTTGTGGAATGTAAGCTCGGCATTGCTCAGCATGGTTACTTTCCTGCACTTTATGTATAAACAATACTGTATTTTGCACTTCTGGTTCCATGCTAGCTGCATTTCATTTGCTCTGTACTCTGCACAATGACAAAGTTGAATCTAATCTAGTCTAATCTAGTCTAATCTAAGTTTGAAGGGGAATTTATTAATTTATAAAAAAACTGCGCAGTCGTTAAGAAGTATTTCAAAGTGGCTGGATTTAAAGTGGTCATTTTTGTACAGTTGTGATACAAGGTTAGGAGAGAGGTGATCACGATGTCTACAAGGTGAACATAGCCATTATTGATACTATCAGAAACAACCAGTAGACATGCATTTACGTTCTGAGTCTGTAGATGTAATGATAGTGGTAACACAATGGTAAATCTAAATATAAGTTTGGATACTATTGTCCTATTAAACCCCTTGCACGTATGCCATCATCCACAATGTAAAGGTTAGTAAATAAACATATTTTAGACCAACATCTTGTGGCAGAACTAAATCAGTCATCAGGCACTGTACTTTGGATGTCTGGGTCCTATCACCACCACTGTAAAGAGTATTGATTTGGTACTTCTCTTTAGTATTTAGCATTTTCCATCAAACCACTGTAAATGCCTTTGTTTATGTCTTAATCTTTAACCATATAGAACGTTTTTTTTTATTTAAAACACACTAAGTTGACTGTGAATGCAAACTAGAGGATGCCATTTGCATAATATCCTTTCCACAATGCTAATAATTGCATGTGACTTTTTAATTCTACTTATTTAAGACTCTGGACATAGGAAACACCCTAGGTACCTGACTTCTATCACACTACACGCTTCCCTTTAAGGCTAGGATTGGACCACAGCCCAATTTTAAGACTGTGTGTCTGATGAGAAGGTAAGAGGAAAAGAGATGAAGGCATTATTAATTAAGATGAAATCATCCACTTTAATCTCTCTGTGGAGGACTTTAATCCAGTAACATGCTTCAGAGATACCTTTCCTACTTTTTTAAACTCTAAGCTTATTTTTAATGTATTAATCCTCACGTTATCCTTTCAATACTTTGCATTATTCAGAGATTTGCAGAGTCAAAAGCCCTCAAGAAAACAAGATGGATGCTACAAACAGACACATATGACTCCTGTGTTCACTGATAAATCAGACTTTGGAATAGAGACTCTGTTCTCCTGTTAGGTCACAATAATGGAAGAGCCCATTCTGGGATAAAAAGATCGTACTGTATAATGATGATGCAGAAATCGGGGCCCCCCATTCATTGTCTTAAAAACATTGTGACAAAAAAAAAACATTGTGACAAAAGCAGCCTGTTTAATTGTTAGGAATAAAGACAGATGATGCTGCGAAATAACTGGATTGTTTTGGATACATAACCCCCCTTTTTAGGTTTCCAGGCCCACCTGAACATTTTAGTCAGGGGATTGAGATTGTGAAGATGTGAAACCGGCAGAGACTGTTTAGCTGATGGTACAGATCAGAAATCATTTATCAGAATTACATGTTGGCTTTTTAAGCATCTCCAGTTTTATCTGTAGCTGCCTACACAAAGCAAAGTCTTTATAGAATATAGGAAGAAGAATGATAGAATGACTGTGGCTCCTCGTCTTTTCTTTCCAAATCCTCCTTTCCTAGATATTTCCACATCCGCTAAAAGTGCGAGCGTCATTGTAACGGACAATTTTAGGCAGTCTCAGCTGGTTTGACTTAACAGTGGGGATTTCTACTATGTGCAAATAGACTCCTGTTAGCACATCCTCTACGGGGAGCAAACATGGCATTTTCCTGCATGTTTATTGCCCAGTGCTGAGTTTTTATTTAACATTTTGGAAGCCATAAAACATAAATTACAAAACCATGCCAAATGATTTAAACAGGAACATTTATATTTTGTTATGTGTTGCTTTTATTTGCAATGTGTAAAATTTGGGAAATAGCCAAAATAAGCAGGATCTGTGCGCACTGGGAAACATCCAAAAACTCCCTGACTGACTAATAAGTGATACATAACACCTAATAAACAGCATAAATGTATAATATGTAACAGCAAAATACCACAAATGTACGAGCTCACTGAAAATGGTTGGGAAGCAACCAATCACATGGACAACACGTTCATTGCATTCCTGCAGGCTTTAGAAGCAGAGCCTTTAGGCAGTGAGACCACCACAGCTGTTAATACACAACAATAAAGCAGAATAAAGGCATTTAACTCGCATCATATGCAGATTAAAAACCAGCGGGAGCGGGACAAAATGTATAGGTTGTGACAGGGACCAGGTGGAAGCATGAGGATTGGGCGTAAGCATGGATTCCATAGGTAATTTTTTGATAATTAGTTATGATATATTATTGCATTATTTTTTCTCCTGTTTGTTTTGCACTTTCTCTTTATCCTTCTTCACATATCACTCAGAGCAATGAGACATTTCTGAGGATGTTTAGGTAATACCTTACCTGATTCTGATCACACTAATAGCTCCTGTGAAGGGAACTGTCGGAGAGAGTCAGAGAGCAATGGCTGTACTTAGCTAAGTATAGGTGCGTTATTCAGAGGAGGGCACAATAGGGTCCTTAAATAGGGGAGATCCTACTGCACAGCCCGGCTCTTAATAAAAACCCCATAGAGACTCCACACCTCCACCAGTAATTACTTTCTATTCACCCCATTCAGCATTGCCCTCATACACATATAATAACCGCAGTCTAATGTTCTGTTCTTGTGTAAAATACCACACAGCAGGTCCCTGTTCTACCAGTTAGTGATCTTATAGCAAAGTACTACAGTCCTTGTTTGTTTGTTAGTTTTTAACACACTCGCTCTTCAAAGGGTCACCTAAATTTAACATACCATTGAAGTACAACAAATGCTAGTCATAACCTTGAGATCTTTTTATTAATGTTATTAACATTAATGTTATAAATTGTATTCTATTACATTTGAATCTGCTATTGAGGTTGGTGCTGGTTTGTACAGTTGTAAAGTTTGAACTCCTGTACTGGTCAAATAATTTGTGAGTGTACCATGTAATTTCTGTGTTATGCGGATTATTTATTCAGGATATAATCTCCAAGTAAATTTCTTAAAGCTTCCAATCTGCAAAAAGTGATTTATGCCTGTGTCACTGTGACATCTGGACTGCTTTACTACAATGCACTGTATTTTTAAGTATCAAAACAAAGCATCTCTGGCTTATTTAAGATAAGATAAGATAAGATAATCCTTTATTAGTCCCACAGTGGGGAAATATTCAGTGTTACAGCAGCAAAGGGATAGCAAGGTACTCAGTACAAAAAATAAGACAGGTGAACAGAACAACAATATAAACATTATAAATAATAAAAGTCAAAACCTCTGGAGGATCTTATTTACAGATCAATGCAAAATATTTACAGAAAATTGCACATTTATTCTTTATTGCACATGGGGAATGGAAAGATATTGCACGTTGTTAGTATTGCACATTATGCTACATAGAAAACAACTATTTCCTGTGAGTGTGTGTAGTTAAGTGTGTGTGTGGTCCTGTGAGTGTGTATAGTTTAAGTGTGTGTGTGCGTGGTCCTCTGGGAGAAGTGCTGGTTGTAGAGTCTAACAGCAGCAGGAAGGAAGGACCTTCGATACCGCTCCTTCACACACTAGGGGTGAAGCAGCCTGTCGCTGAAGGAGCTGCCCAGTGCTGCCAGAGTGTCATGCATGGGGTGGGAGTCATTCTCCAGCATGGATGCCAGCTTGGATAACATCCTCCTGTCTCCCACCACCTGCAGTGGGTCTTTACAGTTTGTTTAAAATGGGACGCTCTCTTATCTTCGTCCCATATTTTGGGCCTCCATACCAGCATAGAAGACTTTGTCACCCCTGCCCTATACTGTTCCTAGTGTCTAGTAGAGTGGACAGTGAGCGGACATAGCATTTATAAACTCCAGCAGCACTGGTGTGTCTGATTCACCCACACCAGCCCAACACACACTATCGTGGTGTCACTGCATTCCTGAGACGAAGTAGGGGATGTATCTAATGAAGTGGCCAGTGGGTGTAGTTTGCTACATAATGATTACATTTGCTTTCAATTGGTCCAAATCTGCACCTGCACCTGTTTTAATGTCAAATGGAAACAATAAAATGTGCTTTTTCAGTTTTACTGCTTATTATAAGTGAGAAACAATATCAAATTCTACATTTGTTGGTGATCATTGCAGCTTTCAAAGCTTAGGACGCTATTAGATGGAAGGTCTGAAGTTCTGAACCTTATCTGTAGGATCTTCTCCTCTATTTAAAAAGAAAATAAAAACTCTCTGGGCCAAAACCAGGTCTTTAGGACTAACCCCGAAACCTTTAGCTGTATGTCACGTTTCCTCTTTTAGTATCTGTTTGTAAGTCTCACTGCAGGCTGCTGTGTAGGCATCCTGAAATCCATGACTAATAATAAACCAGACAGGCTGCTGGCAGTGCCATGGCCTCTGATGTGCTGCCGCTGCCAGTGGGTTAATGCTCACACAAGCCAAAAGGAGTTTTCCTCTGCCATCAGCACAGAAAGATAATGTTGTTCATGTGAAATGCTTAAAAGCTCCATGCAGACTCTCTGATGCTTTTTATTACTGGACAGAAGGACTTCATATCTTTGCCTCCTGAAATGTTCCAAACACATAAGAATATCAAAGCTTGGATCTCTTGTTTGCTCCCTACAACAGCGTTTGGTAAAACTGTCATCATGCCCAGTACAAAACAACAGACCCTTCCTTTGCTGTGGTGCCTAGCTTACTTTGGCAACATGGATCTTCTTGATCAACTAAAATGCTCTGATGCTTCATAGAACTCATTCATAGATCAACTTCATAGAGTCATTAAATTCCAAGGAAACAAAGGATTTTCCTGATTTGATTGATTGATTGATTGATTGATTCTTTATTAACACACATGTTGGTGGTAATTGCATCAGGAGCAACAGGAAATAATTTGGCTATGTCGTAGCACAATATAATATAATACACATATGTAATATAAGACTGTAAATTCTTAAACTGGGTTGTTTTGATCTGTAGCATTATTCTCTCTGTTTGCTAAAGAGCGCACTGAGAATATTCAACATATTTGAACTTTCTTCAAATCATCATTACAGTAAAGAGAACTGATTAACAGTGTGAGCTAAAGCTAGCACAGTGGTTGTTTCTTTTTATTGTCGTTAAAAAATTTTTAACGAGTTGCACTATTGGTAGCTTGGGAAGTAGTATTTGCATAATGCATGCTGGGTATTATAGTAAGAGAACACTACAATGAACACTACAACACAAAAACCTTTTGTGCTGAGCTTTATAACAGGCCTGTTACTGAGCAGGTGTTCTATGTTTGCTATATAGTGTGTATGTATGTGTAATTATTGTGTGTGTGTGTGTGTGTGTGTGTGTGTGTGTATGTATGTGTGTGTGCGTGTGTGTGTGTGCGTGTGTGTGTGTGCGCGTGTGTGTGCGTGTGTGTGTGTGTGTGTGTGTGTCTCCACACAACGTGAACTCTGGCTGGTCACAAACTGAGGCTTCTTCCCATGTGTTTGCCTGGTACTCTTATCAGGTTCTTGTTGTTCTTGATGACTTTGTATGATATATTGAACATCATGAGCTCGATATTTATGAATGGACCCCCTTGTGTGTGTATTTACAGAACAGGCCGCCGGCGGTTCAGGGCTCCCAACAGCAGTCCCACTCTCCGGCCTGTATGAACCCCAACCCCGCCCTGATGAGCTCGCCCTGGGTGAGATAGAGTCGGCGGCCCCGTCGCATTAGAAAACTCCTTTGTTCCATTCATTCACTACGCTACAGAGACTTTCACCCACCTGCACTCTTTTCTGCCCACTTCATGCACACAGCACTCTTTTTTTTTATGCTTCGCTGATGCTTCTACTATGGTGTAATGCACGTGTGGATGATGCAGAGCCAGCTCCTCTCTATGTCGTTTCTAAGCAACATCAGCTCTCTCTCTCTCTTTTGCATGGACTCATGTGCATACCCGCTCACTGTGAAGGAAAAGGAAAGTTAAAACAACTGCCTGTCTAAGAGGAAGTCGATGTACACTTTAGGGGGGCTTCGCTTTCCCATTACTATGTTGATGATGTCATAAGGAAACCTCATAAATATTAAACTGAATGTTGATTTTAAATGAAGTACATTTGCATTTTGTCTTGATCACGTTGCTATTGCTCTCCTAGACGTCTCTCTCTCAGCTATCACCTTTACTGTAGTTTTCGCTTGTATCTCTCTTCTGTCACATCCTCTTTGGTTTCAGAGCCATGTGTCCTGTACTGAAGCTTTGTGTGACACACTAAGATGTCCAGACTGTTTCTTCCATGCATATCCAAACCCACGTGATAGCTTACACATCATGGATGTCACTTGGTGTGTTCAGCAGTTCTCGGATGTCTCATCACGTCAGTCTGATTTGCTTGTTTATTTTTCCCCCCGCCTCTCCCGTCTTTTATCCTTCCCCTTCTCCTACTCCTCCTGCCCACAGTACCGCTATCAGGATGACGAGTCGCCACCCCCTGAGCACAGCTTCCCTCGACTGACCAATGAGGTGCGAGCACCTGAGCTGGTGCATGTGTCCGAGAAGAACCTGTCAGAGATCGAGAATGTCCACGGCTACGTCTCCCATTCACACATCTCACCACTCAAGGTCAGTTATTTCTCCAATAGCAATGCCATGAGAGCCTGCGGCCATGGTCTTTCTCTTTCTCTCTCTCTCTCTCTCTCTCTCCCTCTCTCTCTCTCTCTCTCTCTCTCTCTCTCTCTTAATCTATTTTCTTCTTTGTTTTGTCCACTCGCTGTCTCAATCCACTCATCTCGTCTCTGACCTCGTCTCCTTCTACTTTCCCACATTCATCATTCATCCTTTCCCTCAGTCACTCTCATTGCTGCTCATTATCAAAGGAACTCAGGCTCAGTGAAAGGTACCACATGCAGTAGTGTTCAAAAGTTTGAAACCATTATCTGGACCGTAAGAATGATTCCTGAATAATCTGGACGTTTATTTGGGAAGCACTTATAATTTAGGTAATATGAATCCACATTAGGCTCAGTGTAGCTCAGTGGATAACACCACTACCCGCCAAGTAGCCACCACCACACGTGGGAGACTGGGGTTTGAATCCTGGGCTGAGTGACTATACTGTGCTACACCAATAAGAGACCTGTAATATGATTAACCCTGTAAGTCGCTCTGGATAAGAGCATCAGCTAAATGCCGTAAATGTAAATATCAAGGTATCAACATTTTATTGTATTATTATATTTTATTAATTCTAAATGCACATTAAAGTTTTGCTAATTGAAAACAAGCAATAAAACACAGTGCAGTAATATTGTAACATGACTTAAGTATGATGATGTCAGGTCATAGGATCGTCAGTGATTCCCAACCGTGTATTTAGTAGTGTGTTAGTAGTTAGCAATGCCTGGCAAATAAATGCCTTACTAATTTAAGTTAAATCAGGTATGCTGGGGATGGGTGGAATTTAACAGAATCATATCAAACTGCCATTTTTTACTTTGCTAACAAGATCTGAAAATGCCATTTGTATTGGAATCTTATGTTGAAGGGACAAATAAAAATGGAATAAAAATGGACCAAATTTATGTGAGTTTAATCACATACAATAACACATCATACATTAAAGTTACCATTTCACTGATGTGGTTTTGCTGCTATAGTGAGAAAATCCATACAGTATTTGGGGGTGCATAAAAGAGGAAAGGAACCAATCGTATTTACCTGTGTTCCTCTAACCGTCTCACAAGATATGCTTAAACATGAATGCTTGTATGTAAAAGCGACAAATTCACTTTCTGTCCAGATAACAGCTAAACAATGTTCCTGGGTGACTAAAACTTTTGCACAGTACTGTTTATTATGTTAGTCACCACATTGTGGGCTGGAAAATACATGCTCTAGAGTTACTTCACAAAAAGTAATCTAGACCTTTGGCAGTCAGCAGAGTACTTTACAGGCCCCTTTAGCCCAGAATATAAAATATGCATTATGTTGATCAGACCCGTGTGTACATGAGATGGATAGGTAAACTATGAGCTCTGCTGTGCACCTGTTGTGAAACATTAGGCCTATTGACGCCTATTGACGTTCTATGCTTTGAGAGGAACACCTGGCCTTGCAGATGGTGCCCGCGGTGGCCTGCAGGTGGAGCACAGCAGCAAGATATGTCAGCTATGTCCCTACCATGCCATCCTACTCAGCATGACTGAGGGCTCTGGAGATTTTGAGATTTAGGCAGCCATGTCAGGCTAAATACAGTTAATTTAGTTAGTCGGTGTGTAAACAGCTGGCGATGATAGCGCTGTGAGTTTAAGCTCTTGCAATGTGTCTTGTCAACACTAGATGGCAATCAGGCTATGTATAATGTGTAATCATAATCTGTTGAGCTTTGCAAGTAGTCTTCATATGTGTTTGTCTCTATGAATGTTAGCAGAGAAGCCAGTAATATAGTCTTATAATCAGTGGCTTGGCAGCAAGTGAAAAGTCAAAATAGAATGCATCTTAATATAAAAGTCTAAATACACATAATGATATACTGAGCTGTTATTAATTGACACTGAGGCTGTAGTTTGTAGATAGTGACTTGGGCACCTGAATGCCTAGCAGTAAAGGGTCATTTCAGTGTATTCATCCTCTACAGACTTAGAAGTCACATTAGCCCTGTTTTATAAATGGCTACAAAATACGATATTACCCAGCCCGAGAGACGGCCCCTGAACTGGAGAACTGTCTCTCTTTTACTTTCTTTTGATTTCATGTGAACACACTTCACTCTATATATGAGAGCAAGTATCTCACTATAAAGGTTTAAAAGCAAAATCAGAGAAGATCTTTCATTTAATTCATTTTCAGTGGAAACAGCCATGAAGTAATAAGCTATTCATTTTTCAGGACATAATTCTGATAAATTAAGATTAAATCCACTTTAAAGTAAAAGGAAAGATGTAGAAAAAGGCCTACTGTGCAAGGCCTCCTAGACCACCAAACCAGGCACCACCAAATAAACAATTACGTTTATTTTATCACTGCGGATACTCAAAGAAAGTCAAGTCCCACTCTTGTTTTAGATCTGAAAAAAGAGCTCTCCATCCTTTCATTCAAATGTGCTGAAAGTCGCTGTCACAATGTTGTTACTGGGAAAAGTAAATAGACCAAAAGAAGAACAACTTGCAAATCCAAGAAAGAAGCTGCTTGCTTCCCTGAACAATGGACTGGCCACCCCAGAATACAGAAGGTCTGGATTTGGAGAAGTAGTAATCAACTTCTAAGCCTTAAATTTGAGGTTGTGGAAAAACACCCCTCCAGATTTCTAAAAAACTGAAAGCAATACTTGATTAAGAAATGGAAACTTCATTAAAAGCAAGCACACCAAATAATGAAGGATTTACAGTTTTAAGTTGTTGAGGCTTCTGTGTAATCTTCTGTTAAAAATAGGTTTTCTGCGTTTTTTCCTGATGCTAAACGGAATTAATGTGTACTTAATGGTCTTTTAGAATGGATTTAAAATAAATAAAAGGTGGTCTATGACTATTGCAACAGGAATGCTTTTGTCAATTCCGGTTGCTTTAAATTAGTTAACACCACTGAAGGAGAGGAAGGCTGGAAGGTGTTGTGTTAGTCTCAGGCCCCATGAGAAAAAGAGATTTGTTTTGTGCCTGTCTTTTGAGTTCCAAGCTTCACCAGTGAACTTGGCACTCTCCGTAACCACTTTCCACAACTTTCCATGGCTAATCAGCCAACACTTCAGGCTCTTAAAACACCCAATCATTTTATGATGAGAGCAGCCATTTTATTTTGCGATGCCGTTCCTGTGCTGGCATAGTCTGTCTTTGAGATGGAATTTTGTCTAATAAACTCTAATTTGTCTTTGCCTAGCACAGAACATCTCGAGAGATGTTTAAAAACTCCCAGTAGAGCTGCACATTAAGATTCTTACACTTAATGGATGGCATAGCACCTTGTCCAGAAACACTACTTTTTGATGCTTGCTTCTCCACTAAGACATGCGAACATTGCGCATTTTAGAAACATAACTCTTAAGGTGCTTCCGCAGCTTCCTTGTTTGGTGCAGTCCTTTACTTTGTTTTGAAAGGTGTGAACACGTCTTACTCAGGTCCACACTAAACCATGGTCCACCAAAAATTGCTGGACTCAGTCCACTTCCAAGTAAAGCATAATTTGTTGCTTGTGGAAATGGGTGATGGTCTGCAGCAAGCAAGGACATTAGACATTAGGGCATTGACATGCATACTTCACAGTGCACATCAGCACTGTAGGGTCCGCATAATCTACCTGTTTTAAGATTTGACTCATTACTAATTAATTTGCAGTAGAAGCTGCTGCTAATAGTGACTCAAAGTGCAGTAGCAAAGTGTCGGTGGAAAAATTCGTAATAGATAAATTAATAATAATAAATAATAATAAAACTGACACATAATTAATCCAATCAATCATAATAATGTAGGGATCAAGTAAGGTTTATAATAGTTTCCATGATTGTGATGCATCCAGACATTAAGTTTAGTGAAGTACATTCTGGAAAAGATAGGACATTCCTGGCACTAGTGGAAGCAAACACAAAAGTTAACAGCAGGCTTATGTCATCGTCAAATTCCTGCCCAATCAAAGAACACCCACGATTGTGTTTTGGCACACTTTAGCCATTATTAGCGGTTCCAGTGTGAAACAAAACTAAACCAAATAAAAAAAGGATCACAGTGCCCAAGGGGAGTCGGTGTGAGCTATAGGAAACAAACTAGGTGTGACCACAGCTTTAAAAACTTTCCACTTCCCATGTGTATTTCATGAGCATTTAAATTAGATACCAGTCTGCTGGCATTTATTCAGTGTTCATAGACCAGATTTCCTAATACTCACAATCAAACCAAGACCAGATGCACATGACCCCATAAACATGGAGTAAACACCCAGTCACTGAGCATGTCGTTAGGTAGACCTGCCTTTTTATTGTACATTTTGTCAGTATAACTTACCATATAGGTGCACATTGTACTGCAGACTGTCTATATCTATCTATGTACTTGGGTAATTTGTGAACGTTTATTCTATGGTGCTGTTGGTTAATCTCAGTCCAGCAGTGGCACAGACACAGATCTGACATTCAACACTTCGGCAGCACTACTGTCTGATCCACTCACACCAGCACAAAACACACTAACACACCACCACCATGTCAGTCTCACTGAAGTACTGAGAATGACCTGGCAGCACTACTGTCTGATCCACTTACACCAGCACAAACCACACCACCGCCATGTCAGTCTCAATGAAGTACTGAGAATGACCCGGCACCTAAATAATAATACCTACTCTGTGGGGATCCTGAACTTTGGTTGAAATTGGGAAAATGTGGGCAGAGAAACAGATGGAATACAGTCTGAAGTGCACTATATGGTGGGTGGAGTTGATGAAATGGTCAACAAATGTAGATACTATTAGGTATTAGGTACTTCTATGTTTTCTTAGCAATAGAAGCTTGTTATTGTAACGTTGGGACTGAAGGAGGTTGCATGTGCGAAGTGGCTTTATTAGGGGCAGTCCAATATTCAGGATCCAGACAACAGGCAGGGGTCAAGCACACAGTCAGACAACATCATAGGCTCATCACAGGGTCCAAACACAGGGACAGTAAACACAAAATAAACAGGCTTAGAACACAGAGACTTTGCAACCAGACAGAGAAAACAAAAGCGTATAAGGAGCAGTCCCAGTGAGTGCCAGCTGCAGGTGTGTGAAAGTGGAGGAGAGTGGGTGGAGTTCGGGTGGACACAATAGCATATGGTACAGCCATATGCAGTACCACACATGCCCAGATGGGGGCTAGTTTGTTAATGTAGCAAAAAAGTTGTAGAATGGGTCACTGTGATAATACACCGTGTAGATATTCATGGGGCATTCATTTCTGTAATATCTGTTAGAGCTGTTAGAACATAAACAACATGATTATCTTCATATAATATCTGCTTTGTAAAAGAACCATGCAATAACAAGCCAAAAACACTGTGAATTATACAATAAGGAAGAAGCACTGACGAACAATCGAAGTAAGCAATTATCACTAGGTATCAGCATGTTACAAAGAGGCTACAGTTATTTCTGACAGCATAAGACACTGGTCAAGATTCTTAACTACGAGAACACGGACCCAGATCATGTGTATGTGGTCACAAGATAAAGAAATCTAGCTCTGGAATGGATAAAGTAGCTAACATTTTTTGTGGCTCTAGTAAACAACAATGCTCGTCTCTAAAGATGTAATTTTAAACAGTGTTGCAGAAATAATAGACCTATAGAGATCTGACACACACTGCAGAAGCATTGATACAGTTACCACTGACTTTAAGGATTTACCACCTTTAAAGATTTCCTGGCCGGTCCTGCTGTTATTTAGCGCGATGTAATGTTCAGTCCCATTAACTCTGCCTTTCAGGAAAAGAAACCCATAGCAGCTCTGTGGGTGTTTCAGGCACCCTGCGGCGTAGCAAAGCACGTGAGATGGGTGCACCTGTGTTTTCGCCCTCACTGTGTTGACACCTCCAAAACAAATAGCAGGTTTTTAAAAGCTTTTTTTGGACCGTGTCACAGTCTAATTTGTGCTTGTGCCAACATCAGGAAACACATGGTGATAAAATCGTCCCAGAAACGTGGAGAGGCTTGGAACTCCAGAGCGGTAATTGAGCCAGCTGCTACTGAACATGTGTGTAGTGGTCAGCTACAGCTAAAGCCGGAGCTAAATGAGCTTTGTTCTAGTTAAAACAAGGATATCAGCTTGAGTTGACTAGTCCGGGAATTTTGTCCTGGTGAAATCAGCTCAGGATGAATGAGGGGCTCTGACTGTGATTTCCTGCTCCCTAGTTTGAGTTGAGGCCAGTCAGAGCAGATTAATCATTTGATTGTTTTGAAACATGAATGTAATGTGATGTTATAATGTGACGTCACATAATATACAGTATTTGTGGATTTAAAGGAGCAGTGTGTAACCTGATTTTGTATTTGCCCAGTGAGCTTAGTCTTCTGTACTCGATTTCATTTCTGATAATAGAAAGTCCCCTTCAAATTCCTCTACAATCTGTACAGCTCCTAATGGCTGGATCTCCCTATGCAGAACCTTCCACAACTTTTTTTTTCGCAGTCGGTGCAAACGGTGGTCCAAACAACAACTCTAAACTCTTAATTCTTCTGTGGTACTTTTTTAGCTGGTATCTATTAGTAATATTAGAGCCCCAGATTCCAGAAATCTGCTGGAAATGGTGTGATATCTGGTCTTAGGTAAGATGTGTAGTGTATCACAGGCTTAATACAACTTTAGTTACTCAGTACTGATGTAGTGGTTATCTGACTGTATCTGATCAGGTGCTTTATTAGAGAATTACAGCTCAGTCTAGATACTATGTGAGGCACACTCATGCTCACTCACTCACTCATCCATCTAAACCCTGAAATCTCTCTTTCTGTTGCTCTCTCTCTCTTGGCTCATGCCGTTTGACTGCGTTCTCATTCCTCTTTCCCTCTTTCCTGTGGCCGGCTCTACTCCCTGGTGATTCCTTTTTTTTCTTTTTTAAATTTTCTCACCTGCAGCCAGCGCTGGTTACCCGGTTTGATCTTACATACCCGGGGGTGACCGCTGCAAACTACCTGGCAAGTTTACCGTTTTATTTTAAATGTCTTTTTTATTATATATTTTATTTTTTGTGTGGACTTTTGGATGTTCCTGTCTCCAGAGGAACATTTCATTATGTGTTCTTGTGGTTGTTTTGGTGTCGTTGTTCCATTTGCATGGAATTCTTCAGAGGGTCTGTGAAAGCAGGATCTTGAGGGTCTCTGGAGACCTTTTGTACCCCTTTGAAGAAGCTCATTTGTGTTTTTCAGACTTTGGTTAAAAGAAATCAAACCTGCTCATGCACTAATATTCTTGTGGTTCTTTCTGTTTTTATTGTGTTTGTGATATTGCTGATGTTTCATTACCTGCTTGGTGTATTTGGTATGTGTACTGGCACATGTTAATGTCCATATCGTGTCTTTTCTGAAGTGTGGGTTTGTTTTGTTGCGAATGTTTTAGAGTAAATAGCATCATTCCCAAGTTTCAGTATAGAGTCTGCCTTTAAAAGCGTAATGTCTTTAGTGTGAAAATGGAGTTTGCTGTATTGTAATGATGCAGACAGAGGCAGTTTGGATCTAAAGGAAGAGCTTGCATGATATCTCTTTTATGCAGGGAATGTATGTGCATAAATATGTTAGCAATTAAAGACGGATCCTTGGTCAGGATGCTGACTGAGTGTCTTTCTGATGGAGCTGTCTATCTTTGTGGCACAGAGCTGTGTGATACCTGATCATTCTCTCCTCTCCGCTATTCTGATTTATAAGATCTACAATATCATATCCTCTGCTGTTATAGCATTATCCTATCCTATCCTACCCTATCCCGTCCTATCCTATTCTATTCTATCCTATCCTGTCTTATCCTATTCTATTCTATCCTATCCTATCCTATCCTACCCTATCCC